>JAWDEX010000002.1:4002365-4026353 GCA_035221805.1 Trichilia hirta | reverse complement strand
ACACTTGGCATATTTATATACATTTAATATATTAATTAATTAATTTTAAATTAATTATTCTTGATCAAAGATATAATGCAAATTTGACTTGAGCTCATCTATGAAAAATGAGCTTAATTGTGTCACATCTTGTTCTCATTATTATATATATTTATTTAGATAAATATTACATTAATTAAAATAGAAAAATAATGAAAAATTAAGCAAAAATAGGTCATCTTCTCCTCCAAAACGTGGGCAGCCATGGGAGCTCCTTTGGGAGGGTTTCAAATGTTAAGAGCTCACGTTTGTAAGCTTAATCTTCATCAAAATCAAAAGTTAGCAAAGTATGCACTTTAATGAGTAATTTTTCAACCTTATTTTCTCATTTAAAAATATAGATGAATGGTTTATTTTCTAGAGAGAACTTCTATTATGCATATTTTAGGCCATTAAAAACCAACATTATAAAATTGGATTACACTTGACCTGAAAAAATAAGTAGATAACAAAACCTCGGTGAGAAAGATTAGCCGACAAAGTGGACATAAAACCACTATAATCCTCTTTTTACATTACTTTTCCCTCCTCTTTTAATTTTTCAGTGCTAAATTATTGTATAATTTAACATTCATATCATTCAATTCATATTAGCTGCGTCGTCATAAACTAGTGCGTTCAAATTTTATAAAATCCAATTTAACTCCTTTGTGGGTATTGTCACCTGGGACAACAATTGTAACTACAACTAAAAAAATGAAATTCCAATGATCCACCCTGCAAGGATGTGCTTTGCATGCAAGTTCCTCTGCCTCAAGGCTATTGGTGAGTATCAAAAGCCACAGAGACCAGCATTACCAACAAGGTCATCGGGATTTATTGTTCCTAGCACCCCATTTGCAGGTACAGGACCTTGTAGCCTGTTGTATGAACCATTGAGCACTTCTTACGCAGGAGGGGTTCCAAAATTTTGTGGTAATCCACCAGTTAGAGAGTCATTGGATAGATCAAGAATAGCCAATGTGGCCGTCATGGATATAGTTTTTGGAATTTCTCCAGTCAATTGGTTGTTTATAAGATTCAAATTTACTAATCTTTGGCATGAAGCAATGCCAGCTGGAATGCTACCAGAAAAATGGTTTGGTGAGATCAAGCACAGAAAGTGAAGGACGTTCCTGAAATTGGTATGGAAAGAATTGTGGAAGAGATTAAATATCTTAGATGATTTCTAGAGAGATCAATAAAAGAAAGTGACGAAGAAGAAGTAATATCATCTGTGATTTCACCAGTGAGACTATTATTAGCCAATTCTAACCTCTGAAGCTTCTCAAGTCTGCCAGGCCCAACCGGTATTGTCCCAGAAAGCTTCTCAAGTCTAACTCAAAAACGAACAAGAGAATGACAAGTTGATATGGTAACTGGAACTGGACCTGAGAAGGCATCGTTGAAGGGAATAAGCTTAGTGGGATTGCCTCCATTGCACAAATTTGGGGGATCTCCCCAGAACAAATGATTGGACGAAACATCCAACTATCGCAACGGTCAGTTTTTGCCAAGATCGTTAAGCAGTGGACCTGAAATGAGTTGTTCAGCTCAAGCACGTCCAATTGGGTCAACCCTCCAGCAACGAAAGTTGGCCAAGCTCTGGCGGTATCTGGCCAGTGAGATTATTCACAGAAAGGCCAGAAATTTCAACTTCTACAAATTTTGAATGACACACGAATCGAGCCCTCAAAGAAACTTCCTCTGAGATCCAGAATCTCCAAAGAAGTTGCATCTGCGAGATCCTCATGAAGAAATCCTGAGAAATTGTTGCTCGCAGCATTCAAGAAAGTCAGTCCAACTGCTCTTCCAAGACCAACTGGAAAACTATCAGCAAGGAAATTCTGGATTACATTAAAGCTCTTGAGTGAATTGACATTAAGCATAGATTTTGGCAGTGACGAAGGGAATCCATTGCAGCACGAGTTGAGAGAACTAAAGCTCCGCAGTCTCCGGAGGTCATCCGATATGTGGCCACTAAGATTCATGTGAGAGAGATCCAGCTTTTCAACAGCTCCATTAGAGCTGCACCCAACTCCTGTCCGGTTGCAAGGAGCCTAATATTTCCCAGCCCCCTTTATCCTGGAACTTCCAGTCATGAAGGCTATTCAATGGATCACTCAGACCAACTTTTGTTGATAATGAGTCCGACAATTCTTCATTCAAGGCAGTTTTCGCAACCGCCTTAGACAAACCAAAATAAGAACACCCAATATAACCGTAGAAGAAGAGTAAGAACAAATTTTCAACTGCATAATGGTTTTCTTCTTTACTTTTTGCCCATTTTCTCAGTTTTTCACAATTGTCAGTTTCATCTACATAGTGTAGGTGATGTGGTCAAGAGCAAAGAGAGATAATCTAAGTTTATTATATGAAAAATTAGGAAGAGTAATGGTAATAAGATTGGTTAATGTACAAATGTTAGTATGTATTTTTATAAATATTCAAAGAAAATATAAGGATATGTATGTCGACAGTCAAATTATTGTAGAGCTCGAGAGATCTTGGACTTATTGGAAATTTCTCCGACATTAAACGTGGGCAAAGAATGTGTTCTTACCACTGATAGTTCCTTCCACTTCCTCTGCTATGAAAATGTCAGTCCAATTAGTAACAATAATTATTTTTCTACAATAATTTATCATTCAAATTGATACAGGAATGCTGCTTCCATAGAATGAGAACCAATCAATGTTCATGCATCATACCGCTCTTCTCAGTTCTCATCAACCATTCATTTTTACTTGAAACCATTTTATTGTACGTTGGGTAATGGCAATGAAAATCTCTGAATTTGAGATATTTAACATCTGGGTTTTGATTTTCACCGTGAATGGAAATGGAAAAATAAATTGAATAGATTATTACCAAAAGCTACTTTGAAGTCTGAAATAGTAAAATACTTTATATATTGGCAAGGAATTCAAGGCTGCATGCTCAAATGATTTAAACCAACATCCTAGACTGACTTTCTTCCATATGTAGCATGGGCACGCAAGTAAACAGATTTTTGATCCTTTGAGGATGGAATAATTGGAATATTGTTTGTTCCATTCCCTAACACATGAAGTTAAACCAAAAGAAAAATAGTAAACAATTTAATTAATTAGAAGGAAAAGAAGATCATACAAATTAACACGAGAAAATGGGTGGAAGTGATATCATAGCAGATAAGTAAATGATCAATCATGGTCTCTGACTCTGAATTTGACTCTAGCTATAAGGTAGATAATAAACCCTAATTAAAAAGAAAAAAGAAAAAGAAAAGAAAGAAGGAGAATAAATAAAAGTACGTATTAGTTTTCACATGCAATCATGTTAAGTGAGTTGTGATGGAGAGGAGTGGTGGTAGTACTAGGGTAACTTAGAAGCCATGTGAAACAGGAAGCAGCTTCTTGGGGAATCACTTCCTGATAAGCTGCTACAACTTAACGCAAGCTTCCCTTCCTTTCCCTCTATTATTAGAGAGAGAAGCATGCAGTCATAAGAATTTGATGAATTAGTGAAACCTTACGTGTATGCATGCATACGGAGTTGTTATATTGCCATATGACAAGCCAAAGCAAATTCTCAGCCTTTCTGTTTCACGATCAAGAAAAAATTCTTTATACGTATCAAAAGACGTGAGATGATAGAATTAGTTGATGAAAATATAAAATTAATATAATTAAAAATAAAACTTTATTAATCATGGATTTCTTTTCAGAAAATTTTCCTTCAATTATCCCAATTAGAAATATCTAATTCAGTATGCTATCATCTAATTCTACTTCCTAGCCCTCGGTTAACATTGGATAGATTACTAAAGAGACCGGGCCCAAATTTGGAGCCACACGACTGACTTGTAGGGCAGCTCCATTGAAATGCAATTACACTACTTCACGTAGTTAGGCCCATCAAAGAGAGATTATTACAGTAAAATTTTGACTGTCGGCGTAAGGAATCCATATGAAAAAAAAAATTAAAAGAGGCATATAAGTGCAATTTACAAGTTTTAAGAGGATATTTAAATAATATTTTGTAAGCATTAGCAATCACACTAAACACTTCCAATATTTGAGTTCAAATCGAAGAAAATTCATTAGCCAGCAATATATACAATTGATAACGGGAGTAAGATGCCTGAAAACAAATGAACACAAGCCAATAAACAAACACACTTTACATCATCTCTATATTTCTTATGGCAGACCCTTCAAAAAAAATTTTGAAAAAAGAAAAAAGAAGAATTGAGAACCGCCCGGTGGCCCTCTAGTAAATTAGCCACCATACCATTTGTATTCTGTATATATGCTACTGTAAATCTGTAAATGAATATCCCTTCTGGTATGTTCAAACAAGAAGACACCACGCGGGGAGAGGAATTGTTTAATTTACGACCCCAGAATGAATGCATGTATCTCAGCCCAACTAGAAACTGTGTATAAAGTACCAGACAGTTTTTTCCATTTAAATGAGTCATCATTCACAAGTTCCTTCTGTTTCTCCACTAAACCCGAGAACAATGGGACGAAAGAAATACCAAAATAATCTCCTAGTCTTCTTAGGCTTGAACTCGTCCCTATTACAAGGCCTATATCTGCTTCAAGAAGGCAGAGTAAGTCAGCGGAAGAGCCTCCAATATAAACTGTCAAGTTATGGTCATCATCCCTGCGGTCCTTTAGAATGTCATGGAAAACTTGAAGCTTTTCTAAGGGAGACTCCAACTTCTTAACAATTTCACCCGTTGAAATCGATTCTTCATAGACTAATTCGTTCGAATGCACTCTCAATGCATTTGGATCCCCTGGTCATGCCAAGGAAAGAAGCTTAAGAATCTATGAACCAGCAGAAATAATAAAATATCTATAGCAGCATCTTGTAGATTGTGCAAAAGAAACACTAGAAACAACAATTAATCTATACAAATACATAAATTTAATACGTTTATGTCAAAATGATCCTATCAATCATGGAAACCAGGGAATCCTAAGGACAAGAACAGCAAAACACCATATCTCTATGGAACTTAAATCTTAATGTAAACAAGAGCAAAGATTGCTCCATATTGCTGCTCTTATCTTTACATCCTCTTTAACAAGATAATTTTAGCTATAATTAGCTGCCACTCAACTACATAAATTTGGTCTTGAAGATAAAATATGATTGTGCACCAAGTAATTACTCGAGTACATTGATCCCCAAAGTGATAGCCACCCTTTTATTTCTTTCTAGTTGGAGGGCTAATAATATACATAGATAAGCAATAAAAACGCGAAACATATAAAGGTGAGAAACTCTTTTCAAGTCCCTTTGATTAACCATCAGTTTTCATCAAAGGCTCAAGGTTACATATGGACTGAAGAATAACTGAAAGTTTGGTTTCCAAGGATAAGCATCACCAGTTCACCACCAAGGCAAAGCATATGTTTTTCATGTTTTGGTTTCAGAACAAACCTGATCTCATAAATACATTTGGAGGGTGGTTTGAAATTGAAAGTTGATGCTCATGAAAATGAATGGAACAAAATATATGTTCCGAAAAGAATACCTGATGAGAAAGCCGATCTAATAAGCTCGCCACACCAACTGTACGAAAGCACATGAACATTAGCCTTAAAATTTTCAGTTTTTAAGATCCTTTGGAAGAACCCCTTGCATCCATCTTGAAAAATGAGACGTTGACCAGCCCTTTTTATATCCTCTTGATTTAAACCCTTCAGTACTCCTGACTGAACCACCATCGAATTTGCCTTTTTCTCAAAATTTGCAAGTTGCTTGAGTGCTCCACATAGACCTTCATAATCAAACTTTCCCACTGCCAAGATGGCAAAGTAGAAAGTCAAGAAATAATTCATCTATAAACTATCAAAATATCGAACTACTTTTTTATTTCTGCAAGACTGAATGAACCTTTCCTAAATTTTGTTTAGAAATTGAAATTGAAATTTCTATTTGCCAGTAAAATCATCAATGAAAGATTTAACTCTTTGCATGGAGAATGACAAAGAACAGGGTAAAATTTAAGAATGTGGATCAATTTAGAAATCTTTACTGTGAAGTTATCATAGGTCCTGAAGTGTAATCTCACTGTTCTTCTCTCAAATCCTTGAATAAAAACTTCCCTAGAATTTCTAGCCACAAAATTTTTGAACCATGAAAGCACACAATGTCAAAAATCTACCAAATCATATACTGTACCTGTTTCCCTGGGCTTGATGCTTTCTATGCATTGTTCGTACTCTTCAGTATACTTGGTGGAAAGAACAGCCCATGTGCTTCGCAAATCATCCGATGACATCCGAGTAAGTTTGGTTTCTGATTGATCAGGATCAGCCTTTTGTGCAGTTACAATTGCAATTTCTGCTAAAATGGCAAAGGAATCAAAAGCAGTGCATGTCAAGTCAAAGTCACAAAATATGGTGAGACGGCCTTCTGCAGGATCTTTCATCCAAGACAAAGGAACTACTGTTCGCTGCGTAATTTGCTGTGCAGTGAAAAAATCTACTTCATGTTTTATAGATTGTCGATAGAGCTTTTCAATAACTTCGAGCTCTTCACCTGTCAGTGAAACACTGAGTTTATCCAGCAACTCTTCAGCTTGTGAAGCATATTCCTGATATCAGAAAGAGAATTGTACGCAACATCAATCTATTTTTCTGACCAACAGAAACAAGTATTTTATTTAATTTAATCAGCAGCGTATGGTAATATGTAGAACCTCAAAATTCTGAGAGCAATAATAGTCAATCCACTTCTTGTATATGTGACCGGTATCATTAGGGTCGAGAAGAGCCTGAATCTCTTTAGTTATAAATGCAAAGAGCCTCATGCAAGGTGAAATAGCACCAAGCGTATAAGCAGCAATTTTTGTCTTCTCAAAAGGAGTTTCAATTTTGCCAAGAACCTTTTCCCCCTCAACTTTACCCGAAGTTGTTGCTAGCAAAAAGTCGGTATACTTAACCATTGCATTGTTGGTAATGACCTTCTCTGGGAGTTCAAAACCCCATTCCTGCACATGAAATTCCCTCAGAACATATTGTAAAAATGACCATCAACATATATACAATATGAAAGAAAAAAAAGGTGGGCATTGGCATATACAGTGAAGTAACTTACTTGATGTATATTGTTACTGGAAGGAGCTTTGAAAGCCTATAAGAGACTGAGAGACAAGCTAAATCCTAAATCAACATGGAAAGCTAGTATGCTTGCATGGTAAGTAAAGGACATCAACTGATCAATAACATATAACTAAGTTTTCAGTAATTTCTCAATTCCAGGGCTTGTAAACAAACTCTATTTGAGAATTCTATGGTATTGATTTCATACCAAGGTTAATCTTATTACATAGTGGCCATAAAAATCATAACAAAACGGAATTGGGAAAGCCAAGCTTACTCGGACAAGGCTATCGAGCGTCTTAAGCTTACGTTTAACTCGTTTTTTCAGCTTTCGTATTGCATTCTTGTCATCATCGTCGTCTGCACATTCTTCAGCCAATTCATAACTAAAATAACAAAAAGAAAAAAAACAGAGAAAACGTTGACGTTTAATCTGAAAGATAGAACTGTAGACAAGAGAACTTCAACCAATCAGTTAATCAGAACAATTCTTACGCATCAGCGTGTGCTTTGAGCAGATGACCATCTTGAGAGATGCACTGGATAAAATTATCGGAATTCAAATTTCCAGACGCTAAGCCAACAAAGAAAGGAGTATACATGACAAAAACGGACTCGTTCTTGAACTTGATCCAGAACTTGCTTGCCAATCGTCCTTCGTCCAGTCCTCCCATCCTTCCAAAACGGCGTCGTTACGGATCAACGATCTTCCAAAAACCCACGACGACGATGAAGATGAAGATACTGTTGAATGAGGTTTTATGTTAGGTTGGTTGGTGCTATATATATGTGTGTGTGTGTGTGTGTGTAAAATCACGAAGTCAACAATTGCGGAAGCAAAGAAAGGCCTGCTGACAAATGGGACTAAACAACGTGAATGTCTTGTGACGAGACTGAGTCAGTTCGTTCACCAACTCGTAGCTTTTCAATTCTTCGTAGAGAAAAAGGAATGACAACGAGAGGAAGATTGAAGAAGAGAACATTTGAGGGAGACTCTGTCAACGTCTGTAAAACCGTGGAAGCGATGCGGTCATTTTTATGGGTAGAATACACGTGCCGGTGGGCCATGTCTGATGAGTTTATGACACGTAGGAATAGTGGTCCCCACGTGGGTGGATTTTCCGAAGGGTTCACTGTAGAAGTTTTATCATTTCGCTTTGCTTGTACTAAAATCCCAAAGAATATTTTTGTCTTAATAAATCGTTTATTAAAAAAAAAAGAACCTTAACTACAACCTATAATAATATTATGACTATTATACCCTTAATTATTTAATAAATTATATTATAAATATTTTTTATATTTTGTGGTTTATTTGTGAGAATTATGATCGTCATAAATAAAATATATTTTTGAAATTAAAGAAAAAAGTTTAAATTTGATGAAATAATAAAAATAAAATTGATCGTTACCTTGAGAGCTATAGTGATACGAATATAAGAAACCTTGGAAATATTTTTATTTCCCTTAAAAAAAACAATAGATAACACTTTCTATTTTTTATTCTTAAAATAAATTAAAATAATATAAATATAATATTTTTTAATTAGTTAATTAATTTATTTTATATTTTACGATAAAAATTAAACTAAAAAATTATGTAATTTTAGACAAGAATAATCGTGCATTTACATGTTATTTGAGAAATAACAAATATCTCTTATTATTTAGTTAAATAACAATATCTCCTTCTATTAAGGAATATTACGATAAATATTTCTTATTAAATCATTTTTTTAATTTTTATTATCGTATAATAATTATTATACCCTTAATCTTTATAAAAATTAAAATAATATTAATAAATTTTTTAGTTCTTCAAAATATAAATTTGATGCATTTTATATAATTTTTTAATTTTTATACATTTATAAAAATTAAGAACATAATAATTATAACGCCACATAAAATAATAAAATATTAAAAAAATAATTTAATAAAAATATTTCTCACAATTTTCGAATTTTGATATTAAAAGTTATCATAAAATATAAAATAAGAAAAAAATTTATCATTTAACCAAATTACGGGTATTTATCGTTCTCCCCTATTTTATTTACCAATATCTAATTAATTTAAAAGAGAGTTTTTCCTCCATTTATCACGTTAAATTGGTTAGGTATTTGTTGGTAATCAATCTAATTCGGTGTAAATTTTGGTGCTGATTTTACGTATTCATATAATGTCTTCTATCATACTATGTATATTAATATTAATCACAGACGACGGTAACGATGGCGGCGGCCGCCAGGAGGAGGAGGAGGAAAAAGAACGTGTGACTCGTAAAACTTAAGTACATGTATTGAAGCTGGACCACTGGGATTGGGAGTGTGGAAAGTAGATTGAGTCATCGGCAAGCAGCCATAAAATCTGTGCATGTGTTTTAATTGATACAATCAAACATAAATTTTGTTTGCAGTGATCAATTTCAAAGCCACCTTCCTTCCTGTGTCGTTATTTCTTGATTGGGATAAAAGATATAATTTTTTTTTATAAATTATGAATTATTTTCTTAAATAAATAATATTAAAGATATAAATATTTTATTATAAAAATTATTGATATAAATTAATGTAATATAATAATATTAATTGAGACTAATTATATTAATATTAGTTGATAGCAGAATTTTTTTTTTTCAAAGAGTATGGACTTCAATTTTTGTTATAGGTTAAAATTTTTGTCCATCTTTTAGACATGCACCCCAAAATAAAATTTCAATAATACTTATTTATACTCATAAACACTTGATATAATATTGAAAATTTATAATAATGTAATATTCAATAAAAAAATTTATAATTTTATTCAACTACTATTGTTAATTTGTAATTTTTCAATTATTATTATCATATTACATTAATTTATATTACATAATTTACATTAAAAATTATATCTTTAATATTATTTTTTTTTTTTTTAAGTCATGAAATACATTTTGGTGACAAGTTGACTAATAATGCCCGCAAGGGGTGTTGCTTAATGGATAAGGACATGTTGGACGGCTTTAAATTGGTCTCATGTTTGAATTGAGGGGCATAATTTTTTATAAAAATTTGGGACAGTCAGAAAGTTTTAGCCAGTCTAGTCCCATATTTGGCACGGCAGACACCACGATTTAAGCTCCACAGAGATGGGTGTTGTTCACTGTATATAACAAAAAAAAAAAAATGGTTGATATTTTCTACTATATACAAAAAATAAAAAGAAATTGACTGATGTTTTTTACTGTATACAAAAAATTGACTAATAATACTTATATTTTCTATAAATATGTATGGACGATAAAAGATTAAACTCTCTTTGCTTTTGTTTTTGATTTTCTAAGTTGACATTATGAATTGAACCACACACATTATTTGAGGAATTTTTTTTTTTAATATTGAATTTAAATATTACAATTTTTTAGTTCAAAATATTGACATAGTGAGGGATAGATAGAGAAGATTGACTGGTAAATTACCCTCTTTTTTTTTTTCTTTTTTAGTCTAATAATTTATTATTCTCATTTTTTAAAAAATTATTCGATGTCTTTTATTTTCTAGTCCTATTTTCATAAATTAAACATTTAACTTAATTTAATTTAATTTTTTAAGAACAAAATTAAAAAAGCAGAAGGGTATTAAATAATTTTTTTAAAAAAAAGTACATAGAATATTAAAATAAGAAAAAGTATGTAATAGTAATTAACCCTAATAGATAAATACATAGATGCCCAATTTATAAATGCTAATAATAAGTTGAATCATCATGGCTGTCTCCATCAATGAATATATAATCCGTTGTTTTCAATATAGACTATGTGAACATGAAGTACGTGGAAGACTTGCAAAATTGGATAGTGTTTGTATGCAATTGTCAAACAATGCAATAACATTCAAATATGGTAAACAAAACATTAATGGATTCCTAGTCATAAGGCTTCTTTTTCTCTAACCATATATAATATATATGTGATAGAATTGTCAATATATTACCTACTAAATTTAACAAACAAAAATATATTTATAAAATAAGATGAAGATGGGCATGAAAGCTATAAAATATTAGTCAACTAATAATAATAATAATAATAAAAAGAAGAAGATTTCAATAAAATAAGAGTCATTGAACAATCAAATGGGTTGTATTGATGATTGTGACTCATTATTTGCATGAATTGTGCATCATTTTTATTGCTTATAGAAACCATCACGATATTTGTTTTAATTTTATCTATGCATAACATGTTTAGAAGATAAATTATACAAAATTTTGAAAAATAAGAAAAAAAAAAAGTACTTCAAAATAATAAATTTAAATATTTTTGAATTTTTTTTTTTTTAAAAGAAAGAAACCCATGTTTGATTTGAAATTAATCTGTTAATGTTAGTCCATCAATTTGGTATAAGAAAAATTCACATTTAAAAAGAGATGGATAATTAATTATTTCAGAGATTTCTAATATCATAATATCATTTATATAAATTTTTTGTTAAATCTTTTGATAAATTGGCGTGATAATATTATTTGATTATCATATTTTTATTTTTGTAAATTTTTAATTACTCTCTTGAAAATATAAAATATGTGTCAATTATATAATACTAATTTTTATTTATATAAAAATTTTATATTTACAATAATATAACCAACGAGATGAAAGTTTATCAAATAAGTGTGAATTAAAAATTATTTTGTAAATTGGAAAAATGAAATAATAGTCATGGTAAAATGAATTATCATTGGACTTATATTTGTAGTATTTGGACGTTAAAACACCGTGAACCAGGTCCATCATTGGGCCCAAAATACTAATCGCCACGTAATCCAAACAAGTGGATTCTTGAATCCACGTGGCGGCAGAAATTAGACATCCTACCGAGCAAACTTCTGATGACGAAGAGGTACGAATTCCTGCAAGTGAAAGGCCATCCTTCTTACAGACTCTTTCCGCTCTCCACAACGAAGAATTCTTCTTTAACCTTTTCTCTCTCCCTCTCCTTTCTTTGTATTCTGCAATGACAACTCTGAGGTCTTTTGCTTTAGCCTCTCCAGTGTCTCACTGTTGGCAGAAACCACCACGTTCTCTCTCAGGTTTCTTCCTTATCTTCCCTTATAAAACTTATGGTGGTTAATTCCCTTTTTCTTGCTAAATTCGTAAATGGATGAATGTGCATGGTTTTAGGGGACTATGTATGAGTGAAATGCTGAAATGGGTACTCGTATTTTGCTTAATTTGTTGCGTTTGAAGTTCTTCAGATTGTCGTTACACAGAAGTTACTTTGGTTTTTGAAATATGGTTACTTCAGAATTTTCAATTTGTGTGCTTCAGTTTCTAAACTTTTCACTTTCTTGATGTTGAATTTTCTTGTTCGAAGAAAATCAAAGTGAAATTGTCAATCACGAATTAACAGGTTACAGCACTAGCATATAAATGGTAGTAAACTAGTTCATTTCTCTGTTTTGTGTTTTCAATGTGCTAAGAGCTAAATTTCTCTTGTTTTTTGAGTTTTGTAGGCATGCTAACGTGGGCTGTGCATGGAAGTGCACACTCACCATTCAGTGGTCAATCTATTCACCTGCCCTGTAGGCCCTTGGCCCCGATAGGACGAAACTCTCAGATATCTGGACCAATAACGACGATACGATTCAGTTCATCCAAGGAACTGATGAGTTGACAATACCAGATGTGAAGCTAACTAAATCAAGAGATGGTAATAATGGTGTGGCCACTTTCATTTTTGAAGAACCCTCCGTTTTTGCTTCTTCTGGTGAAATTGGTGATATCACTGGATTTTACATGATTGATGAGGAATGGGTTATTCAATCTGTTGACGTGAGTGCAAAGTTTATAAATGGGAGACCTTCAAGGATTGAAGCAAAGCATATAATGAGGTCTCCTCGAGAATGGGACAGATTCATGAGGTTCATGGAGCGATATGCAAATCATAATGGCTTGCAATTTGTCAAAAAATGAGGCTGTGTACATTCCTTGTTGCTCCTTTGCTTTGCTTCTCTCATCACCTCTTTGGTTTTGTGTGATTTTTCCAAGTGAAATGTGAAGGCTTTGGTTCAGTGCGATTTAGGTTTGATGCAAATACCATTATGCTCCCTTCTCTTCAAGAAATTTTGCTGTTGCTACTGATGTTTGATTCTCTTTCCTTCATTAATGTTGAAGTGATAGTCCATGTTCTTGAACTACTCAATTGTATTAATTAGTTTTATTTCCAGTTTGTGTCTGAGAAAAGACGAGTCTCTGGATATATAATTCATTAATATGTTATTGGAATGTATGTCTGAGAAGAGATGGAATATGGGTCCACCAGGTGCAGCTTATTTAATTTGTTTCTGGTTATTTGCTTACGCCATGAGAATCTGTTGGCTTCTCCTTGGTGTCGATTGACAAATTATTTTTTAAGTGCCACGAAGACGTCTGGTTATTGATTTGTCTATTATGTTCCTAGCTGATTATAAATTAGTATTTATTGATATGATATTCATAAGTGATTGACAGAAGGCATTCTGACAATTTGTTCTGGAATCGTCGTGAACATAATAATAGGAATCAGTAGAGCTATCGACTGTTAGCTACGCCATCACTCTGCTGCTGCTACTTTCACTTCCAAGTTACTGAAATAGGACTTCGAACCCGATAAAAGCTACTGTTGCTCGAATGCATCCATGTCAACTGCCCTTGTGCAAAGCTCATTATATGTTCTCTTGCCCTCTTCCTTGATATGAACCAGACTTTATAACTTAAACTCTGATTTACATATTTGAATACTAGCCTTTGAGGCTTAACTCTCACTTTCACATCTTCTGGCGCAATTACTTCCACCGAGTAGATGGAATTAGGACTCCCTACATTTTTCAGTCGTCTTTGAATCATCTTGCTGGTCTTTCCACGTTTAAATATTACAGAAATAGAGGGATAATTGAGGTTGAAACCCCTGTTCATCTGCAAAATTTCACGGCAGCTTACATTCCTGTGTGTGATCGTAAAAATTTCTGACCTTGTATAACCGAGAGTGCACAGATGAGTGACATACTCATCCGGCGAGATATCATATATCAATCCGGGATTGATGGCTCTTTGTGGGTTTACATGCCCTGCTCCAATAGCAAACACTCCAGCAGGTTTATTTACATCCATCACTGGTTTTCCAAAATGGTCGTTCGCATCAGCAGTTGTCATTATTGCAGATTTAATTGCTGCAGGACTCCATTTGGGATGTGCTGAGCGGATTAGAGCTGTAATCCCGCTGACATGGGGACATGCCATGGAAGTCCCCGACATGACAGTGAAGTTCACTCTTCTATCATCTTCCGGGAGGCTGGAAGGAGCCAAGTTTTGCGGCCAAGCAGCAATGATGTTGACTCCCGGAGCGATTACGTCTGGTTTGAGAATGGTAGGAGTATATAAACTTGGTCCTCTGGCTGAAAATTGCGCTACTGCCGGTGCCCTTGATTTTCCAATAACAGTTCCTCCAAAGATGATTCGTGCTCTGGCTCCTCGTGTGGAGCTTATGTAGGCTTTTAAACGAATTGACTCAGCAAAACCGATCAAAGTTGCTGGCAGCACATGCACATCAACTGAGTCTTCCTCCAGGTTTATCTCTGTATTTGCTAAAATCATTGCAGCACCACCAGCTTCCTTCACAGCTAGACCCTTTTCTGCCCTTCCATTGACACCCCGGTCACATAACACCATTTTTCCACTCACCTTTTCTCTTGGGAGAGACCCTCTCATACAAAATTCACCTCCCTTGTCACCACCAGTCACATAAATTAGTTCAAGCTCTCTTTCTGAAGTTGATAATTTATTTCCTGGATACATGGATTCTCCATAAAGGAGTCCTCCATCAGCCATCCGGACAATAGCTGGAAATCTTCTGTCAAGTGTGCTTGCACCAACGGTAGCAATCCAAGGAGCTATGTTAGCAACTGAGTTTTGGATTGGTCCATTGTTTCCGGCTGCACATACAACTGAAATCCCATACTCCATAGCTCGAAAACTGCCAATTGCAATACTGTCGTCAAAAAGAGGTAACGGGAATCCACCTAAAGAAAGAGATAGGACGTCAACTCCATCTCTAATTGCAACATCCATTGCTGCTAAGATATCAGTGGTATAGCAACCATTGAGCCAGCAGACTTTATATGCAGCAATGTGAGCACCAGGTGCCATTCCTCGAGCCGTGCCTTCTGCACTACCGAGCACACTTGCCATCGGAACTGAAGCTCCAGCAGCCGTCGATGATGTATGAGTTCCATGCCCTTGGGAATCGCGCGGTGACACATATTCCTGAATAACGTTTGGTAATGATGACTTTGACGCCACTCGATGGCCCTTAGTAAAGAACCTTGCACCGATGAGTTTTCTGTTACAATTTGAAGAATTGAAGTCCTGGCCTTCTTGGCAAACTCCGCGCCATTTTTTGGGAATTAGAGGCATTCCAGAATCGTCAAAGCTTGGACTCTCGGGCCAAACTCCAGTGTCAAGGACCCCAATTATTGTCCCATGACCGAACTGTGATGTTTGCCAGGCTCCTCCATTCGTGGGGTTCAGTCCTAAGAATTTGTAAGAGTAAGTTGTCTGAACTTGAATCCTGCTGTCAGGTCTAATTGCAATAACATCGGGCAACCTTTTCAAGGATTCAAGCTCTGATTCAGTGAGTTGAGCTGCAAAACCTTCCATGGCAGAACGATAAGAATAGAGTAGACGAGAAGAAGGATCTTCTTCTGAGGAAAGAGTTTGCTCAATAAAAGAGAGATGCCAATGGAGCTTGGAAGAGAACAACGAGTTGGTAATCCCATGTGGGTGTAGCTGAACTACGTAGGTTTCTAAAGTGTTTGCATGGAGAGAAACAAAGCACAAAAAAAGAGAAGAGAAGAAAATCTGAGTTCTGGGTTCCATTGATACCAAGTTGTAGAAACAACAAAAGTTGTTTGAAACTGGAAGCATGATTTGGAGAAGAGAATTGTGACGGGTATTTGAAGATGGTGAAGAGAATTCAAAATAGGGTTTGAGAGGTCCGAGTAAGAATATGAAACTCGTGAAATTGAAAAGCTCTTCATCACGAGGATTGTTTGTTGTGACAGTCGAAGAGAGAGAGAGAGACAGGCTCTCGTTTCTTGAAGAGCTAAAGTAAAGAGCTTTTGTCTATTGTTTTTCACGAGATGTTATGGTAAATTTTAATACATGTTCTTCAACCAGGTTATATATTAGATTCAAATTCCATGGAATCAATGAATGTTTGTTTGTGAAATTTCCAAAAAGATCGAAGTGAAAAGGGTGAGGTTAAGGAAACATCAGATATATAATGCTAATTTGGAAAGTACATTTGACATTTATGCAATCAAAGGCTCTCTCTTTTATGTCTTTTGCCAAATTGTATTTGCATGAAATACTTTTCTCCCTTGCCTCGTGCACCTTATGCTTGACTGCAGTTTGCTCTACTCTTCCTCTTTCATTTTAATTTGCAAAACACGCGCGCACACACGTGAATGGAGCTGCATATTCAATTTTTTACTTAAAAATTGGAAAGTTTGACGAACAGACACTTAAAAAGAGTCCCATTACTATACATAATCTTCGAACTCAAGGACCTAAAACTGAATTCCGTAAGATTAATGGGTTCAACTCAATTTGGATTTAGGTAATAAAGAACAATGTTTGGATTAATTGTAGTTCCAGAGCAACAAATTTTAGCGACTCAACGAAAAATTAGAATTCCTTAAGCTTCTTTGTACTCTTCGTTTGCAATCTAAAAACGACAACAATAATAATAAAGTCAGAAACATTCATTTAAGATGAAAAAGGAAAAAAACTTTCTCATTTCTGGGATACGATTTTATTGGACGCCGGTCATGTAATGACATATTGCAAAGATTAGTAAGAACTGGACTTCAAATCCAACAAAGAACAGTTCTAAGCAGATTTTCTTTCTTGCAGTAACATTGCTGGTAATTATTTGCGTGTGCGTATGTATGTGTACAGTGATTGAACAACAAAATTTGGCTATACCAATTTGAATTTTCAGCTACAATACATTCAGTACAAAGAATTGCTGCTAAACAAAAATTCAGATTGCAAATGTAACAAATTCTATATTGAAAAAAGAAAAAGAAAAAGAACAAAACCGCATTAGAAGCAGAATAACGCATCTACATTTTTGTTCATTCTTTCCTTGGACCTACTCAGATTCTAAGTAGCCAACCAGCCATCTCCATGTAAAATGGGGCATCATCAATTCGACTTTCCATTTCTAAATCATCAACTTCTATTGAGATTGATCTCTTTGCTCATTCTTCCAAGAATTTTTTGCAGCTTCAGTGGATGAACCACCAGAATCATTTTGAGCATCCTTTGGTTTAGAGAAGAAGGGATCCCACTCATGAGCTCCCACCTCACGTTGTCCATCATCAAGCAAGGTATATTTCCAACTATTCTCCTCCACAAAGTTATCGTATTCTGTACGACCTTCAATAATGTTTCTCCTCAACCTTGTAACTTTGTCAATGATTGCCTGTACAGCAACATCAAAAGAATCTTTAAGAGTCTCCAATTTTGAGCGAGGATCTGCATATATCAGCCTGGGAATGAGATTTATAACAGTCTCCCTCATTATCTCAACTTGTTCCGGAGATATTTGTTTTAACCTTTCCTCGATCGTAATCTTACCCTTACGGATGCCATCCTCTGGAATGAAAATGGAGTATGTAGAATAATTCTTAGGGAGATGCCAAGTATATTGTGTGTAAGCTGACCCAGGATGAAAGAAGACAGGTATGCAACCTGCCAGCATAGAATCAAAAGCAGATCTTCGTGTGTATGAATCTCCTTGAGGTTGCAGGCAGAATAGAGAGCTCTGAAACATCTTCATTATACTGCTTGGAGAATGACACTTGCTTTCCCCAAAATCACATTCCAACAGCTTCCCCACCGTTGACCTCCTACACTGATCAATGATCTGCCCTCTAATTGACTTGGGGTTGTCAGGACGTGGAGCACCGGCAAATGAGAAGAGCCATTTCCTCTCCAGTTTCCTCATTCGATTTTGCCAATCAAAAACATCAGCATCCTTTGCCGGGTGGAAATATGTGGGATAAGGAATGCCAAAATCATTTGCATTCCATGGACTAGATTCAACCACAAGCATGGACATATTCTTTGCAGCTGGTAGAAACAGAAGCTTATTACCCCAATCCGATTCTTCATCTGATAATCTCCTGAAATCCCATGTTATCCTCCCTGCCACCAGAAAATGATCCCTGCCTCCCATGATACCCCACTCAGGCCGCTTCATCAGCCAATCAACCAAATCAAGTGAAGCAGTATCTCTAGTTGATATGTTATACCCCCAAAGATACCTTGCTATATCAAATCCAGCATAAAAAGGTACAAAAATTGCTGCCGCAAGGGAAGAATCTTTTGTCAAGCACTCGTACTGCTTCATTCGGTTACTGAAAATTACATCAACTGCAAATTGATTCGTGGCATACCACCCGGTGTTCGAGAACACTCCCTCAACATTCTGAAGCGGAGGCCCTAATCCCGCATTGGTTGTGAACTTACACATATTGGTCCAAGGACTCAAACTCCTGCACTCCTTGAGCATATCCTCATTGAACCTAGGAGGAAGATCGTACACATAAATATACCTACCCCCACAAGGATCACTCTTGTTTTCTATTGTTTTCAATGCTCTGATAAATGGAAAACTCTCCTTATCACGAGTAGTACTCTCATGCTTACTATGGGTAAGAGTGGGTTCTGGTTTAATGGGTCGTGATTCAGTAGACTCCCAAACCTTTTCACCAGGTTCTGGGTTACTGGGTTTGGATCGATATTCAGCAGACGCGGAAACCTTTTCACGAGGTTCTGGTAAATCGGCATTGGTCAAATGGATAGGATTAGCTTCCGGGTTTTTGATATCGCTTTGTAGTGCTGCAGATTCACTAACATTATTACTACCAAGCACCACAAAATGAAAATACAACAACAGAATCCAAAATAAAGCAGATAATGAAGCTAAAAAACAAAGCCTGCTATGTTGATTCTTTCCCATTCCCTTGTCCATTGGCTCAGGAGGGGCAATCAACGGCCCACGGCGTCTCATTAGATTCTAAAATCCCTCAAATAAATCAATCACACCACCTCCCATTTCATCAGACACACAAATCCAGCTCAAAATTTTCATAACATGATACCACCCAGTACTAGAAATCACAAAATTTTACAAATTATAAACTCTAACCCTAATCCTAATTTCAACATTTGAGCTGAAATCGTTGTTGATTAAGCCCCAGACTATAACAAAGAAAGATCAAAAATTTCAAGCCTTAATAAACTGATTAAGGAAACCTTAACAGTAATCAAATCACAAATAGATCCTGATTTTGAACAATAGATTGATTCAAACCAAATCACGAGATATGATGATAGGTAATATCTGATCCGTCACTGATATTTCTGCGGCAAAATAAAATGACTTCATCCCACTACCAAAAGAAAAGTAAAATAATAAGAGAAATAATAAGTAATCAAAATTGGAGTTACAAAGGATTTTAATATATAATATTGAGGGAGAGCCCAGAAAGATCGTGCACTGAATTTGTAAGCAGAGAGGATCGGAGAGAAAAGAGGTGGATCCGCGTATATAAGAGACAGTCCTGTGTTGTCGGTAACCGGTAACATATTGCCACGTGGAAATGTGGGCGTACGAGTCGGCTTCAAGGAGGTGATGTCACATTGGCAATTGCTGAAATTATGTCGCATGGAATAATTTGCAACGCCGGCCGGGAGTATTGACTTGTTGAATGATACTCCAATCAGATCTAAATCAAAGGCATAAGTATAGGTGGCGGATGACTATTGGATGGTTTAATGAGAAATTGCCGGGTCCCAGCATCAATGCTAGGGCCTTACTGAAATTTTATTGCCAACTAGAGTCAAATTTCCAAAATTCAAAAATATTTAATTAAAAATTAAGTATTGCAAAAGGCCATAACAATAAATTGATAAGATCAAATGATTTTCTTAACTTAAATTCGAACACAATATTTTAATTTCTAAATTTATATAAATTAATTATTAAAATTTAAAGTATAAAAACAGAAATTTAATATAATTAATTTTATAATTATATTTATTTTTGGAAAATTTATGTTTGAATTTAATTTAAAAAATTGAATGCTCTATCTGTCATTTATTAAGTCAAATTAGGTATCCTAAACCTAGGATTTAAGTGATTCATTCTTCAATTAATTTTTTCTTAAACACCAAAAACGATTATTTATAATATTAAATGCAGATCAGGAGGCTGGTAAGCTTTACTGATTAGGTTGCACGTGGCAACTCCTGGACTCGAGCGTCGTGTGCTTGTGAGCATGACACGGACCACCATGGTTGGTTTGGGCTAATCAAGGCTGAATCGAAACTACAATGTGCCAGGGGCATTCCGATCACGACACGTGGAAGTTCGTGTTTGGTTGATTTAATTAACATTATATTTTTAAGTGCTTTTTTTTTTTTGGGAATGGACATTCATTTTCTTTAACCCTTAGTTTTGAGAGCTAAATTATCCTTTTAACCGACATATAATATTTATTAAAATAATAAATTTTGAAAAATATCAATTTAATCTAAATAAGTTTTTAAATTCACACAATAACTGAAATGAGCAAATGCAATGATAGATTCAAGAAAAAATAAAGTATATTCTTGTATTTTGATAAAAGTATAATAAATATTCATTTTTTATTAATTGAATTTTATTAAATAGAAATAAGGGAAATTAAAATTTTTTTCTTCCATTTTATTTATAAAAAAATAAAAGGTACAAATTTATAATATAACTTATAAAAAAATAATGAATATAACAATCAAAATATAATTATTACAAATAATATGTTTTTAATAAAAAATTTTAAAAATATCTTTTGAGATTTTCTTAAAAATCAAGATTAAATAAATTATTTTAATTCCATAATTATTTTTAAAAAGTGAAAGCAATAGAAATATTTTGAACTAAAGTGATAAATATGAGAAAATTTAGGATGCAGTCAATTCATATATAACATAAATTAAAGATTAAATTAAAATTTGGGAGGGCAAATATTTATTTTTTAATGTAACGGTAATTATTAAATTAAATTAATTTTTATTTTTTTAATGTCAAAATATTGTTATCATTTTGATTCTCACAAAAAAAAAGGACTTTTAAATGATTAAAACAGTTATTTTATTTTTAATAAAAAAATTAAATTTTAAACTTTTAAAAATAATTTTTAAAATTTTTTTAATAGGATGACTTACCTTATTTTAAACATTTAATATTGCATGTTAGAATACAATATTTATATTCATTGTAATTAGTATTATGGAAAATTAATTCATTGTGATAAGCTATTGTAATAATTTTTAATACACAACTATTGTTCTACTAATATAATTAGATAAAATTATTAAGATTAGACATATTAGGTTTAAAATAAAAGCAAATTTTAGATAAATATATTTATTATAATATTATTTTTAAAATTTAAAATTAACAAATAATAATTGGTTAAAAGGCAGAACCTAAAAGTTAGTTAAAGTATTTTAGAACCTGCTATATTTTTACTTAATTTTAAATTATTATTTTTATTTATATATTTTATATAAATTAATATAATAATATTATATAATTATTATATTTTATATTTTTGTAAGCATAAAAAAATATAAATCTATAACATAGAATATCTCTAAATTTATCCCTTTCTATGATATTGCAATATAAATGGAATTAAGAGTAAAATTGTATTTTTATTATAATTTTAAAATTAAAATAATTGAGATATTCCTAATAAAGGACTAAAGTAAAGAATTAATTTTATTTTAAAATATAATTAAAATTAATTATATATTAAAAAATCGAATGTGATAACCTATATGCATGCTTATATATTTTCTTAATTATAATAATAAATATAATTTATTTAAATATCAATTGATATTAATAATTTAAGTCATGGCCATCATCTTTATCTCTTGTCGTATACCATCCTCTGCAGCCGGCCACCTTTTGTTTAGATTAACGTTTTAGAATCCTCATTAAGCACTCGACACATTATTAGTATAATCATCTCCTTCAAATCAATCGTTCGTTGTAGATTTGAGGCAAATCTACATCTACGAAAGATGATGATGGTACCAATATATTGAGTGTTTAACAAGATTTCTAACGATATCAATGGATGGTGGCCGGAGTGATGAATGTTGGCTCATTATCTCCTTTAAATAAATCTTTCTTTGTAGACTTGAGGCAAATCTACGGCAGTGCTTGCCATTGCCGGAGGGTCTAGCCCTGCACACAATAACTGGGTTCAGCTCTAATGCCATGCTAAATATAATGGTATTTCTGTTATTTCGGAAAATCCGTTCCATAGGCTGTATAATATACAGCAATGATATGCATGTCATTATGGTAAGAATCAAATGAAAATAAAGGTGAGTAATCAAAGAAATAAAATCAAAAAATCAAGGAAAATATTCATCCCATTAATCATTCAAATCATGGAGATTAATTTTGTTCAAATGATTAACACAATTCTCGTGTTCTTTTAAGGATTTTCGCACTAACAATGCCATGGAATACATGAATTCAGAATTTTTTTTTAAATATTATTTATAATAATGGCAGTAAATATTTTATTATAATATTATTTTTAATATTAAATTAACAAATAATAATTTAAAAAATGTCTTAAAAAGAGAATTACAAGCATTTTTCCTAAGAAAAAAATATTTTAATACTACGATCTAATTGTATTAAATGACACAATATGAAAGTTGGAGTTCGAGTATTTTTGAAATTGCTATATTTTTACTTAATTTTAAATTATTATTTTTATTTAAATTAATATAATAATATTATATAATTATTATATATTTTATATTTTTATAGGAATAAAAAAATATAACTCTATGACATATATAAAACATGAATAATAATATAACCTTAATTTATATGAATAAAATCAAAATTTATATCTAAATTTTATTATTTTTTTAATTATACATGTACCATGATTATGATTATTAAATACAATTTCTCTCATTAACTTTAATTAGTGAATCTATTAAGTAGATAGATACCTACAACCATTAAAAACAATAGGAATATTTTAATTTTTAGGATTATATTTTAATATTAATGACACTTCAACGTTAATTAATTTCTAAAGTTGGAATCTTTGCTAATTAATTTAATTCCTTTTACTAATTTTATAATGGGATATGGTGGCTGATTGAACGACATTTTATGTAAAGGGGGAATTATATAATACTGAAAGTGCTTTCCTCCAATGTACTTATTGTATTGATTTCTAATTAATTTTAAAGGTATATGAATTAAAATATTTAATAAATAATATTTTTTATTTATAATTATCAATTACCTTTTCTTTCATTTTTTTTTTTCTTTTTTCCACACTAAATATCACCCCATTAAGAGTGGCAATTTTGGATATGATTCTTTTATTCAATATGAACACGAGATATAAATTACGGGCTTGGATTGAGTTAAAATAATATGATTAATAATGGTGTTAAGCTTGTGTCATTAGTTTAATAAACAAATCGTGTTTAAACTTTAAATCTTAGTCTTAATCATATGTTTATAATAAAATTATATAAGTAAACACTCAAATTGTGGCAATTGCACCCATTTATGACATTGTCATTGTAAGTTGCTAGACTATGCTTGAACTTCCTAGGATCATACTTGTCATACAAAGGTAAGTTATGCATGCTTAATTTTTTTTTTTTTTTTTTTATGAATAAATAATTTAATCAATTAAGGCAACAACTTTACCTTGTAGGCTTTCCTTGGAT
>JAWDEX010000002.1:3984383-4002265 GCA_035221805.1 Trichilia hirta | reverse complement strand
TTTAATTAAATGATAAAAAAATAAAATTAATTGTTACTTTGTGATATGAATATAAGAAATTTTAAAAATATTTATGAGTAATAAGTAAAATAACTTACCAAACTGATATTTTTTCTAACTAAAATGACGAATACAATTAAAAATATTTCCGGTAAGTTAACATATAAAATTTTACAAATAATTAAATAGTAACTCTAAATTTTTTATTAATAAAAAAATAAATTTACTAACCTTTAATTTCTAAAATTTGGCAATTAACAACTAAAATTTATAATTATTTAAATACTATCTCTAATTTTTAAACTAAAAAATTTAATAAATAAATTAAATTAAATAATATAGAATAATATAATTACTAAATTCAAATTATTAATAATTAAATATTTTAAAGTGATTGAGTTTATTTTTATTATTTAAAGATTTACAATTAACAATTAATTGATTAAAAAGATTGTGTTAAGAAAGATCAAGAATTTGGGAGAGCAAAGAAATTGAGAAATGAAACAAAGATTAGAAATGAAAATTTGTTAAAAAATAATAATATTTATAAAAAAGAGATGAAAAAATTTTATAGTTTGCAATTTTGTAAGAAAATAATGGCCAAATTGATCGTTATATATATATATATATATTCCTTAAATTATACTTATAATGGAGTTGGGATACAGCTAATCCAGATAAGGATCTGTCAAGTATTAATTTAGCTAATTGTCTTTTCTTTTAATAAAAAAATAGTAATTCATTTTATATTATATCAAGAAAAAAGAAAATAAAAATAAAAAAGATTTAGGGTAATTTGTTGTGCTCGTATATATCGTTTTCTCCCGTCTATTTAATTTAAGAAAATGTCTTCTTCTACATTCGTGTCAATCATTTCTCGTCAACTCCAGTAAATGCTGTTGTATACGATACCTACCATCCTGCGTATAATAATACTAACAATGATGATGATGACGTTGACTGATTAAAAATTAAATAGGTGCTGCGATGGAGGGCGTGTAAAGTAGGCGGCCATATTTTTTTATGTTATTTGATCCAATCAATACAAATTTTTTGCTTGGAATGGGAAATTTTAAAGACACCTTAGGGTTTTGCTGTTTCTCATTTGGATACAGAATGATGAATCATCGATGATGGATGATTTTGTAAATGTAAACGTCAATATATATGAATTTGATGAAAATTTTTAAATACGTCTGATATCATATCATGTTTTGCATTAAGGTGACGTAAATTTTTAATTTATTATAAAATATAAATTATATTTTAAAAATTAATTTTTTTTAGACGACGAAAACATTCCTATATTCAATCACCCTAAAAATTAATATTATTAAACATTTTTTTTAAAATTAAATAAAATTTAACTATAATAAATATGAACTGTATGAATAAGTCTTAATAATATGTTTGTTTTTAAATTTACTTTTGTTATAATAAGCATTCAAGTTATTAATTTGTTTTGCTAAATCATCTTTAAAATAATATTGTGACATGTATATTTAATATAAAATATTAATAGTTTAATTTAAATATTGTAAAAAAATAAATAAATTTAATAGGAATAATTTCGAAAGTAAAAGTTATTGAGCCATTAACGACCTTTTTTATTAAGATCAAAATAAAATTTTTTAATATTTTTAATTTTAATATAAATGTCTTACAATTAGACTTAAATGATAAAAAATTCATAATACTATTTATATAAATATCTAATAATAAATTAAATTCAAACCAAAAATAAACTATATTTTAGTATATTAATATTAATTATCATATTATTTATTCACACTAATTATATTAATATTAATCTATAGTCGACGCTTTTTTTAAGAGTAGTGACTCTTGCTCTTTCTTTTAAGTATAGCTTTATTTGAAAATTTTCCTTCTACCCTTATACATAAGCGTAGTAGTAAATTCATTGTATTTTTGAATTAGATTAGATCTCTAGTTTAAGCATAGACCCCAAAATATAGTTTGAATAATCCTTATCTAAATTATTGCTTCTAGTAAACAATTAATCTAATATTAATAAATTGTAATAATATAATATTTAATAGAAAATTTATAATTTTATTAAATTATTATTATTAATGATAATAATTTATATTATATAATTTACATGAAAAATTTGTATTTTTAATATTATTCTTTTACCAATTCATGAAATACAACATGAATTCGACATTTTTACTATTTAACAAAAATAATTGTTTAATATTTAGAATTTAAAAAATTGACATCCGCATTCCCATTTGCTAGTTTTTATGTTAAAAATAGTATTTGACCGAATTTTAACTATCGAAATGACTATTTTTATCCATTGTAAGAATAAAATAAAATAAAAAGTTAAATAATTAAATTGTCTTTTAATTAAGTTAAATAAAAAAATAAAAAAAAATGACGATGGCGATGGCAATGTATTTTGGATATTAATTGCTTCAAAACACCTGTCCATGTTGGCATTGACGAACGACGGTGACTGTGTTTTATTTCTATTTTTTTTATTTTTGGAGATTAAAATATTATGCAAGTTGAGGTAATTTCTTTGCAGATTTATCAAGTATTGTGAACCAACGGTTAGTGAGATATGTCATATAGAAATTGCCAAAGTGGGAAATCAAGTTGATTTGTATTTGTGACCATTTTCCTTCAGAAAAACCCAGGTAATGCTAAAAACTTGAACTTGAATACATGGTATGACTTTCTGTTTGTAGGTATTTCTGAATCCAATTTACTTTTCAGTTATTTGTTTGCTTGGTTTTGTGCAATATTTGTATTTTCTTGTTCTTTAAGTGCATGAATAATGGTCAACCTTATCTCTTCAATAACAGAAACATTCAGCTTTTTTATTCAATTTTTTGAATCTTGCTTGATTCTGTGTTTGATATTTTGATTTTTGATTTCTGGTTAAATGTTGGAATTTTCTAGTTTAAGTTTGATTTTTGCAAGTTCTGGCGTTGGGATTTGATGGGTTTTATTTGGTAAAATTTATGGAAGAATTTTGATTCTGATTTTGGTGATCTAAGCTTTTCTAATTTGGTCTTTTGGAGTTTTGGGGACGAAAGTTTTTAAAATTGTTGGAAGACTCTGTTCAGGTTTCGTAATTTGATGGCTTATTTTATTTCCTATTTTATAAATAGGGGCAATTATGTAATTGCATTCATTAACCCTAATATTTATAACAGCAGGGATGTTTTCTTTTCTTTTCTAAAATTGTCCTTAATTGTTGTTTCCAAAAACCTCAGGGACTAAAACGTTGTTTCTCCTTTTGTAAATTGGAAAAATAGAATAAAAGTCGAGGTAGGACAAGGATTGCAATTACCCTTATCCTCAAAGGTCCCTTGTGCTTATGTTTGGGTTTGACTTTGGAGAGTTTGGGCCTCACAACACCACTAATGAGGCCCATGACTGGGCCCAAAAAACTAAGTGCCACATAATCTCAGTTGGGGCGGAAATTAGATACCATATCCCACCGAGAACTTCTGATGACGAAGAGCTAAGAATTCCTGGTAAGCGAACGGCTATCTTTCTGACACATAAACTCTTTCCTCTCACCAAATCAAAGAATTCTTTTTCAACTTTCTCCCTCTCCTTTCTTTGCATTCTGCAATGGCAACTCTGAGGTCTCTTGCTTTAGCCTCCCCAGTGTCTCACTGCTGGCAGAAACAACCACGCTCTCTCTCAGGTGTTCTTCCTTATCGTCTCTTCTAAAAAATATGGTCATTAATTCCCTTTTTCTTGCTAAATAAGTAAATGGATGAATGTGTATGGCTTTAGAGGAACATGTATGAGTGAATTGCCTAAATGGGTACTTGAATTTTACTTATTTATTGTGTTTAAAATTCTTGAGTGTCATACAAAGAAGTTACTTGGTTTTTGAAATATGGGGTACTTTGGAATTCTGAATTTGTTGCTTCAGTTTCAATAACTTTTTATTTTCTTGATGTTGCATTTGTTCGTTGAAAATCACTCTGAAATTGTTGATTGGGCAGGAATTTACAGGCCACATAACTAGCATAGTAATAGTAGTAAAGTAGTTCATTTCTCTGTTTCGTGTTTTCAATATGATAAGAGCTAAATTTTTCTCGCTTTCTGAGTTTTACAGGCATAGTAACATGGGCTGTGCATGGAAGTGCACACTCACCATTCAATGGTAAATCTATTCACCTGCCCTTTCGGCCCTTGGCCCCAATAGGACGAAACTCTCAGATATCTGGTCCCATAAAGATGATGGTCAAACCAACGATTCAGTTCATCCAAGGAACTGATGAATTGACAATACCAGATGTTAAACTGACCAAATCAAGAGATGGTACTAATGGTGTGGCCACATTTATTTTTGAAGAACCCTCCGTTTTTGACTCCTCTGGTGAAATAGGTGATATCACTGGATTTTACATGATTGATGAGGAAGGGGTTATTCAATCAGTTGATGTGAGTGCAAAATTTGTAAATGGGAAACCTTCAAAGATTGAAGCAAAGCATATAATGAGGTCTCCTCAAGAATGGGACAGATTCATGAGGTTCATGGAGCGATATGCAAATCAGAATGGCTTGCAATTTATTAAAAAATGAGGCAATGTACATTCTTTTACTTCTCCTTTGCATTGCTTTCCTCATCACCTCACTGGTTTTGTGTGATTTGGTGAAGTGAAATGTGAAGGCCTTGGTTGAATGCGATGTAGGCTTGATTCAAATACAATTATGCTTCCTTCTCTTCAACAAATTTTGCTATAGCTACTGATGTTTGATCCTCTTTCCTTCATTAATGTGCATCTGAGGCGATAGTTCATGTTCTTGAACTACTCTTAATGTATTAATAATCTATTATTTCCAATTTGAGTTTGAGAAAATATGAGTTTGCAGATATCTAATGCATTAATCTGTTATTGGAATTTATGTCTGTTCACAGCTTGTTAGATGTCCTTCTGGTTAATTGCTGTGAAGCCTTGGAAATCTGTAAACTCCTCCTTGATGTTGATATTTCTATTATGCTCCTAGCTGATCATAAATTAGAATTTATTGATGTGATATTCATAAGTGAATGACAGAAGGCATTCTGATAATTTTTTCTGGAACTGTCGTGAACATAATAATAGGAATTAGTAGAGCTACCTCAGCTATGCCGCCACTCTCATGGTGCTACTTTTACTTCCAACTTATTGAAATGGGACTTTGAACCCGGTAAAAGCTTCTGTTGCCTGAATGCACCCAAGGCAACTGCTCTTGTGCAAAGCTCATTCTATCTTTTTTTCTCCTTTCCCTTGATATGAACCCGACTCTGTTACTTAAAAATTCTGATTTGCATATTTGAATACCAGCCTTTGAGGCTTAACTCTCACTTGGACATCTTCTGGAGCAACTTCTACCTGGTAGATGTAGATAGAGCTCTCCACATTTGTCAGTCATCTTTGAATCATCTTGCTTAAATATTTCAGAAATAGAGGGGTAATTGAGGTTGAAACTTCAAACCCCCTGTTCATCTGCAAATTTTCATGGCAGCTTACATTCCTCTGTCTGATCGTAAAAGTTTCTGACCTTGTGTAACCAAGAGTGCACAAATGAGTGACAAACTCATCCGGTGTGCTATCATACATCAATCCAGGATTGATGTCTCTTTGTGGGTTTACATGCCCTGCTCCAATAGCAAACACTCCACCAGTTTTATTCACATCCATTATTGGTTTTCCGAAGTGATCTTTGTATCAGAGCATTAATCCCGTTGACATAAGGACATGCCATGGAAGTACCCGACGTAACAGGGAAGTTCACTTTTCTATAATCTTCCAGACGACTGGAAGGACTCAAGTTTTGCGGCCAAGCAGCAATGATGTTAACTCCCGGAGCAATTACATCTGGTTTGAGAATGGTAGGAGTACATAAACTTGGTCCTCTGGCTGAAAACTGTGCTACTGCTGGTGCTCTTGATCTTCCGACAATAGTTCCTCCAAAGATGATTCGAGCTCTAGCTCCTCGTGTGGAGTTTATAGTCTTTTAAATGAGTTGACCTTGCAAACTGAGTCTTACTCCAGGCTTATCTCTGTATTTGCTAAAATCATTGCAGCACCACCAGCTTCCTTCACAGCTAGACCCTTTTCGGCCCTTCCATTGACACCTCAATCACACACCACCATCTTTCCACTCACCTTTTCTATTAGGAGAGACACTCTCAAACAAAATTCACCTCACCTGTCACCACCAGTCACATAAATTAGTTCAAGCACTCTTTCTGAAGTTGATAATTGGTTTCCTGGATACATGGATTTCCGTAAAGGAGTGCTTTATCAGCCATCCGAACAATAGCTGGAAATCTTCTGTCAAATGTGCTTGCTTCAACTGTAGCAATCAGCAACTGAGTTTTGGATTGGTCCATTGTTTCCTGCTGCACATACGACTGAAATTCCATGCTCCATAGCTAATTGCAGCAACTGAAATTGTCATCAAAAAGTGGTAAAGGGAAACCGCCTAAAGAAAGAGAAGACATCAACTCCATCTCTAATTGCAACATCCGTTGCAGCCAATATATCGGAGGCGTAGCAGCCATTCAACCAGCAGACTTTATATGCAGCAATGTGAGCACCGGGGGCCATTCCTCAAGCCCCACCTGCTGCATCACTGAGCACACTTGCCAACGGAACTGAAGCTCCAGCAGCCGTTGCTGATGTATGAGTTCCAAGCCCTTGAAAACTGGTGGTGACACATATTCCTGAATAATGTTTGGTGACGACGACTTTGAAGCCACTCGATGGCCCTTAGTGAAGGACCTGGAACCAATGAGTTTTCTGTTACAATTTGAAGAATTGACGTCCTGGGCCTTCTTGGCAAACTCCGCGCCATTTTTTTGGAACTGGGGCCATTCCAAGATTGTCAAAGCTTGGACTCTCCGGCCGGACTCCAGTGTCAAGGACCCCAATTATTGTCCCATAACGGAACTGTGATGTATACCAAGCTCCTCCATTTGTGGGGTTAAGTCCTAAGAATTTGTAAGAGTAAGTTGTCTGAACTTGAATCCTCCTGTCAGGTGTAATTGCAATAACATCGGGCAACGTTTGCAAGGATTCAAACTCTGATTCAGTGAGTTGAGTTGTAAACCTTCCATGACAGAATGGTAAGAGGAGAGTAGACGAGAAGATGGATCTTCTTCAGAGGAACGAGTTTGCTCAATAAATGAGAGATGCCAATGAAGCTTAGAAGAGAACAAAAAAGCCGGTCATCCCATGTGGGTGTAGCTGAACTACGTAGGTTTGTAGGGTGTTTGCATGGAGAGAAACAAAGTAAAAAATTAAAAATTAAAAAAAATAAAAGAAGAAGAAAAGAAGAGATGAAAGTCTGAATTTTGGGTTCCATGGATATCAAGTCTGAGAAACAACAAAAATGTTTGAAACCGGATGCGTGATTTGGAGAAGAGAATTGTTAGGCGTATTTGAAGATGGTGGAGAGAATTCGAACAGAGTTTTGAGAGGTCTGAGTAAGAATTTGAAACTCGTGAAATTGTAGAGCTCTTCATCACGAATTTTTGTTTGTCGTGACAGTCGAAGAGAGAGAGAGCCTCTTTTTCCTTGAGGAGCTAGAGTGAACAGCTTTTGTCTATAGTTTTTCACGAGATGTCATGGTAAATTTTAATACATGTTCTACTACCAGGTTATATTGGATTTAAATTCCATGGGATCGATGAATGTTTGTGAAATTTCCAAAGAAATCAAAGTGAAGAGGGTCAGGTTAAGGAAACATCGAACATTCAATGCTAATTTGGAAAGTACATTGACATTTATGCAATAAAAGGCTCTGTTTTATGTTTTTGCCAAATTGTATTTGCATGGAACACTTCTCTCCCCGGCCTCGTGCACCTTATGCTCGACTGCAGTCTGTTTTACTCTCCCTCTTCATTGTAATTTACAACACACACGTGAATGGAGCTACTCAGTCAATTTTTCACTTAAAATCGAAGAGTTCAACGAATAACACTTAAAATGTCCCATTACTAAGAGAACCTTCGAATTCAAGAGACCTAAAACTGAATCGGGTTAGATTAATAAAGAACAATGTAGCGATCAATTGTAAATCCAGAGCAACAAAGTTTAATAGCTCAAACAAAATTGAATTGCTCAAGCTTCTTTGTGATATTTGTTTGCAGTCTAAACAACAACGATGACAAGAACAATAATAAAGTCTGAAACATTCATTTAACATGAAAAAGGAAAATTGTTTTATTGGATACCAATCATGTAATGACATATTACAAAGATTAGTAAGCAATTGGACTTCAAAACCCCAACTATACCCAATCCAACAAAGACAGATGTAAGTAGATTTTCTGTCCTGCAGACATTGTTGGCAATTATTTGTGCGCGCATGTAGTGATTGAACAACAAAATTTGGCTACGAGAATTTGCATTTTCAGCTAAAATACATTCCTTACAAAGAATTGCTGCTAAACAAAAATTCAGATTGCAAAATGTAACAAATTCTATACTGACCAAAAAAAAAGAGCAAAACCGTATTAGAACAGAGAAACACACCTATATTTTTGTTCATTCCTTCCTTCCTTCAACTTACTCAGATTCTAAATAGCCAGCCATCTCCACGTATTAGGGGTGCTAACCATCAATTTCTATTGTGATTGATCTCTTTGCTCATTCTTCCAAGAATTTTTGGCAGCTTCAGCTGATGAACCACCAGAGTCGTTTTGAGCATCCTTTGGTTTTGAGAAGAAGGGATCCCACTCATGAGCTCCCACCTCACGTTGTCCTTCATCTAGCAAGGCATATTTCCAACTGTTCTCCTCCACAAAGTCATCATATTCAGTACGACCTTCAATAATGTTTCTCCTCAGCCTTGTAACTTTGTCAATGACTGTCTGTACAGCAACATCAAAAGAATCTTTAAGAGTATCCAATTTTGAGCGAGGATCTGCATATATCAGCCTGGGAATGAGATTTATAACAGTCTCCCTCATGATCTGAACCTGCTCCGGAGATATTTGCTTTAGTCTTTCTTCAATGGTAATCTTACCCTTACGGATATCATCCTCTGGAATGAAAACGGAGTACTTAGAATAATCCTTTGGAAGATGCCAAGTATATTGTGTGTAAGCTGACCCAGGATGAAAGAACACAGGTATGCAACCTGCCAACATAGAATCAAAAGCAGATCTTCGTGTGTATGAATCTCCTTGAGGTTGCAGGCAGAAGAGAGAGCTCTGAAACATCTTCATTATGCTGCTTGGAGAATGACACTTGCTTTCCCCAAAATCACATTCCAACAGCTTCCCCACTGTTGACTTCCTACACTGGTCAATGATCTGCCCTCTAATTGACTTGGGGTTGTCAGGTCGTGGGGCGCCAGCAAATGAGAAGAGCCATTTTCTCTCCAATTTGCTCATTCGATCTTGCCAATCAAAAACATCAGCATCCTTTGCTGGGTGGAAATAAGTGGGATATGGAATGCCAAAATCATTTGCATTCCATGGACTAGATTCAACGACAAGCATAGACATATTTTTTGCAGCTGGTAGAAACAGAAGCTTATTACCCCAATCTGATTCTTCGTCTGATAATCTTCTGAAATCCCATGTTATCCTCCCCGCCACCAGAAAATGATCCCTTCCTTCCATGATACCCCACTCAGGCTGCTTCATAAGCCAATCAACCAAATCAAGAGAAGCAGCATCTCTGGTCGATATATTATAACCCCAAAGATATCTTGCTATATCAAATCCAGCATAAAATGGTACAAAAATTGCTGCAGCAATAGAATAATCATTAGTCAAGCACCCATACTGCTTCATTCGGTTACTGAAAATCACATCCACTGCAAACTGATTCGTTGCATACCACCCAGTGTTCGAGAACACTCCCTCAACATTCTGAAGCGGGGGCCCTAATCCCGCATTAGTTGTGAACTTACACATATTGGTCCAAGGACTCAAACTACTACATTCCTTAAGCATATCCTCATTAAACCTAGGAGGAAGATCATGCACGTAAATATACCTACCCCCACAAGGATCACTCTTGTTTTCTATTGTTTTCAGAGCCCTGATAAATGGAAAACTCTCCTTATTACCAGCAGCACTCTCATGCTCAATGCTCTCCGTCAAAAAGGTAGGAGTCGGTTCGGGTTTAATGGGTTGTGATTTGGTGGACTCCCAAACTTTTTCACCAATTTCTGCTAAACCTGCATTGGTTAAATGGGTAGGAGTAGGTTCTGGGTTAATGGGTTTGGATTGGGATTCGGTAGACGCGTTAACTTTTGCCCGATGTTCTGCTAAATTGGCATTGGTTAAATGGACAGGATTAGCTTCTGGGTTTATGATATCGTTTTGTAATTCTATAGATTCACTGACATTATTACTCCCAAGCACAACAAAATGAAAATACAATAACAGAATCCAAAAGAAGGCAGACAATGAAGCTAAAAGACAAATTCTGCTAGGTTGATTCTTTCCCGTTCCCTTGTCCATTGTCTCAGAAGGGACAATCAACGCCCCACGGCGTCTCATCAGATACTAAAATCCCTCAAATCAATCAATCACACAACCTCCCATTTCATCAGAAACGCAAACCCGGCTCAAAAATTTGATAACATGATACCGCCCAACACTAAAATTCACAAAATTTTACAGTTGCTAAACCTAACCCTAATCGTAATTTCAACAGTTAGCTGAATTCCCTGTTGATTAAGCCCAAAACTTTAATAAAGAAAGATAAAAAATTTCAAGCCTTAACCAACTAATTACGGAAACCTTAACAGAAAAATCAAATCACAAGTATTAATAGATCCTGATTTTGAACAACAGATTGATTGAAACCAAATCGCGAGAAATGATAATAGGTTATATCTGACCCGTCACCCCCATTTCTGCGGCGAAATAGAATGACTCCACTCCACCCAGCTACCAACGGAAAAGCTAGATAATAAGAAGAAATCTTAAGCAATCAAAAGCGGAAACAGTGAAATAGAAACAGACCTTACAAAGAATTTGATTATGTTATGTAAGAGAGAGGAATAAACGAGAAAAATCGTGCACTGAATTTGTAAGCAGAGAGGAACACAGACAAAAGAGGAGGGTCGGCGTATATTAGAGAAAGGCCTGTATTGTCGGTAACCGGTAAAATATTACCACGTGGGAATGTGTGCATACGTGTCGGTGTTGGGGAGGTGATGTAACATTGGCAGTTCCTGAAATTACGTCGCACTGCATGATTTAGAAAATGGTTAACGCCGGTTAGGCTGGGAGAATTGATTTGATGATGATTGTCGAATCAGATCTGAATTAAGGCTAGAAGTATACGTGACGGATGATTATTGGACGGTCAAACGAAAAAAAATCCGAGAGACCTTTTTTCTTTTTTTTTTTTCTTTTTAATTGGTTTGTTTAAAATCACGTGTTAAAAAGATATCACCACATTTAGGCCATCATAATAAATTGATGAGACCAAATCGGTTGCCTCAGATTAAATTTAAACACAATGTTCTAATTTTTAAATTTATATAATTTAATTAATTAAATTTTAAAAGTATGAAAATAGAAATTTAATGGAATTAATTTTATAATCGTATTTACTTTAAATGATATATATTAATGATTAAAAATTTATATATAAATTTAATTTAACAAATTGAATGCCCTATTTATGTCATTGATTAAGTCAAATTAGGGATCCTAAACCTAGGATTGAGTAATTAATTCCTTAATTAATTTTTTCTTAACACCAAAATTGATGGTTGTTTATATGATATTAAATGCAGGTTACGAAGTAGTTGCTGATCCGGGTGCACGTGGCACTATTGTGTGCGTGCTAGCGTCACGGCTGGATTGCGTTTGGTTGGGTTAACCAAGGCGGCATCGATGCTACAAGTTCCCAGGGCCCTCCCATCGGGATACTTTGGGTTCGTGTATAAGCGGATAAATTCAAACCGAATTAATTCAAATTAATATTTTATAAATTATTATTATTAATTTAAATTATAAATTAGATTAATTTAAATAGTAAACTGTTAAATTAAATTATTTAAATTGATATTGAGTTGTTTGTTATTATTATATGATAATATTGATATTATATAATAAAATAATATATTAATTATTTTATTAAAATTGTATGATAAAATAAAATATTTATTATTTTAAAATTAAATTAAAAAATAAATTAAGAGCCAAAATTTTATTTTTTGACTTCAATTTAAATTAATAAATTATTTTAATTTAAATTCAAAGCAAAATTATAAATTCAAATCCATATAACTATTTTATACTTTTTTAATTTATTTATAATTTGTGATATATTATTTAATTAAATGAAATCACTTAAAATTTAAAATACAATATTTGAATCAATTTAAAATTTTACTTAAAACGGTTTTAAATCGGAAACGCCACTCCTATTAATTAACATAATATAAATATTTAATTTAAAAATATAAATACCCTTCTAAGGTTTACAAATCAATTAATGTTATGTTATTATAGATTATTTAATAAAATTTTTAAAATTATATTATAAACGGTATTTCAAATTAAATTACAAAGTTAAAAATAAAAATACTTAAATTTTTGTATATTTTTTAATATCAAATTTTTAATTTTTAATTTTATTTTTTAAGAGTTTCATAATAGGCTCTAACCTTACTCCGTCCTAAACAAAATAGCCCAACCCATGTCACACCTTGAATCCGGGTGGTATAATACAACTAGAAAATACTTGTTATCTTACCATGAGGTCATTTGTTAAAATTTTGAAATAATTAAAATTTTAAAAGTGTAAATTATTTGAAATACACTTACTTTATTTTAAAAATTAATAGTATATATATATTATTTTTAATTAAAATAAAAGCAAATGCTTGTTAGAAATTTTTCTTGTAATATTATTTTTAAAATTAAATTAACTCACATAATAAATTTGAAGACATGTCTTAAAGAAAGAACTATAAGCATTTTACATTAAAAAAATGTTTTATAGTAGTCCAACTTGTAACCTTCTAAATGAGTTAAAAGGAAAATTTTACATCTTGAAGTATTTTTGAAATTACCATATTTTTAATTATTATTAATGTGATAATATTAAATAATTATTATATATTTTTTATTTTTATAAAATAAATATAATTTTTATAATAATAAAGAATATAATTATATAATTTACATAAAATATTTAATAATAATAATATAACAATATCACATTAATTAAAAATTTATATATGAACTAACATCTCTAGCATTGTTATTGCATCTTTGTCTCAATCATATACATGTTGTGATTATGGTTATGATTATTAAATACAATTTCTCTCTTAACTTTAATTATCAAAAAGTGTAGGCTCAATATTTTAGTCTAATTTTGTATGCTCCCATTATCATGATTGTGCTATCTTTTTTTCACTTTTGACCTAGAACCAATAAAACCAATGGGATTATTTTAATATCAATGACACTCTAAACTAAATTAATTACTAATTTCATAATGGGTTATGGGGGGGTGATTGAAGAAAATTTTTAATTTTTATGTAGAGAAAATAAAATATTTAATAAATAATATTGTTTATTTATAATTATCAATCATCACCTATTCATTTATTTAAATTTGATGTACTTAATAATTCCAAATAAAGAGAGTCATGTCATGAACTATTATTTAAGGATTAGACTACTTTGCATTCATTATTTGATATAAATATACCAATTTTTGTTGATTAATTTTTAATTTTATTTTTAACTCTTTAATTATAATTTTTAATTAAAGAATATAATAAAAGAATTAGTAATTTATACTATATTGTAAATGCATATTTGCTGCACTCTTAATTTAATTGCATAAATACAATCCCATAAAAAAGTAAATAAAGTAGGCAAGAAGAAGCAAATTAAGCTCACTTGATTAACCTTAATTAAAATATAAAAATTATAGATATATAAAGGCTTCAAATTGGAATTGTGGTATTTTTATTTTATTTTAATAATAAAATTTTAAAAATATTTAAAGTTCATTTAGTTAAATTTTTATAATAATATTTTCAAAAATAAAAGAAATGTTTGATATTTTTTGTTAAAATTAATTTTTAAAAAGAAAAATAATAAAATATATCTAATATTATTTTTGAAAATAACTAAAATAGTTTTTTTCAAAATAAAATTATAATTAATTTTAAAACTCATTTTATTGGAAGCAATCAAATTTTTTTTTTTTTAAATTTAAGTTAAAATTTTAGAAAATAATTTTTTTTTTTAAATGCATTTTACAAAACATGCAAGCAAAGACATTACTTTATATTTTTAAAAATAAAAAATAATTTTAAAAAATACAACTAAAAATTCTCTATGTAGCACTAATTTTTAGTGAGATTACTTATTTGTATTAAAATTAATATCAAATACTTTTATCTCCTAATATTTGTGACTTTAAACTCGCAATACTTTATCACCAAATAAAATTTAACTAAAGTTGAATCTTAAAATTAAAGTTAATGACTAATAGAATCAAATGAAAATTATCATATAATAAAATATATTACAATTATCATATAATAAAATTTTATAATTAATCAAATAGACTATAATTAGAAATAATTTTAAATTAAGAGCTTTTAAGAATGCAGTTAGTAAGGTAACGTAACTTTTAATCTTGAGGTCTTAGATTCGATATTAAATCTGGCTGTTGCTTTTGCACAAGTCATAAGTAAACGCTAGACTAAAGTCGGAGTTCTGGATTAAAAAAAAAAAAAAATTTAATTAAGAAGTCATTGATATTCATGTTATTATGTCTATGATAATTAAGTAAAAGTCGTATGCAATCAAGTGACATTTTCTCCCCTTAACACCATCATGCTACTAAGGTTTGAGACATCCAACTTCTTTTATTTTCAACAAAACTTATAGAAATATATCTTCTTACAATAATATGTTCATTCAATTAACAATATGAAACTTAAAACATCTTACCTTACAATTGAAAACTTTAATTAGAAATATAAAATTTTAAATTTTAAATTTCAAATATATGTAATAATCTATTCAATGTAATTTTAGTCAATCCCAGAATCTTAAAGAATAAAAAATTTCTTGTGAGTTCGTCTTCATGCAATTAAAGTAAGAAAGCAACCGGTTTGCTTGTAGGGAACTTTAAACCGGTGGTTGGGTACCAAACCATTTAATGCCTATGTTTATAGCCGCCCCTCCCCCCAAAAAAATTAAAAAAGAAGAGAGAAAGTGGCAGGCCATGAATTGGCTTTAAAAAACTTGTTTACTGTTTTGCGTCCCAATTTCCATCTCAGTAATTATAATAATAATAATGCAGACTCATTCGATTGTCATTCATGGAGAAGTGGGTCTCTGAACGGGACGAGACTGATGCGCTGCTGCTGCTGCTTTATAATTTATTTTTTTCATTCTACTGTTTCAAGACATGCACTTTGTTTTTGTCCATTGCATATTGAGATTGTATGGTACATGACTTATACAAAAACATAAAATGTTCATTAATCCTCTGAATCATAATATCAACAGCAATTGAAAAAAGAAAGCTACCCATCTCGCATATTTTTAGCACTTGTCCGTGTTTTAAAAGTAGATAAGAGATTAAAAATATATTTGAATTACATTTATAAAAACACTCAGGTATGAAGTTCAATTCACCAATCACTAAAAGTATGAAATTAAAGATAAGATTCGAAAATAATTAACTCCAAAACATCATCAATATGGGAATTAAGATAATAAATAAAAGAAGAAACATCACAAAATTAAAGTCTGTCTTGTACTTTGATCCTCCTGGCCATATCTGACTGCCTAACCTCACAACTCCAAGAAAATATAATCGTACACCACAATCCCTCAATGCTACCTCACTTACATACAATATGGAGTTGTTAACTCCCTGAATGTTGTTGTTTACAAAGATGTTAATGTAACAATTCTCTTGGGACTCACCAGCAGTGTTGCGACGAACGAACATTGCAGCACCAACATTCAATCCCTCCAAGTTTACTCGTTCAAATGAACCATCACGCCTTTCTCGAGCCATTAGATTTTCTTATTGATCTTTGATTCTTGATAGTATTTGTTTGTAATGTTAGATTTGTGCTTCTCACTTAATGAAGTTATGTTCCTATTTTAGCTTCTTTGCTTGTAGGTTAAGTTGTTTTTTTTTGTCACTTTTTCTATAGCTACAAGGAAAGGTCTTGGAATGACTTCCATCTCAAGCCAATTCAATTTCATGTTACACATGCTATTGTAAATTGGGTTCTCTATACATGCATCGTATGCACGACCCTTTACTAACTAGATAACGGTGCTTTCGTTTTCTCAAGGCAATTGATGACTTTCACTTAATTTTAAAAGGAAAATTGTAAATACCAGTTACAATAACACTCAACTTTTAAAGAGACCCACTAATTTTTTAAACAAAAATTTAATATTTTAATTTGCTTCCACCCCACATCATCTGTCAAATTACAGCAACTATATGACGACAAAATCTCAATATGAAACATGCCCTAAATCACTCTTAGGGCTTCTTGATTTTACCAATTAGCCAACGACAAGCTGTAGCCCGTACACACCATCAAAATTTCATGAAACTACAAACCATTTTCTATAGATTTATTTCTCTTGTTATGGTGAGCTTGAATGGAACATGGAACACGGAAGTTGAAACACCCATGGTCGAAATTAGATCATTCCCAACCCCAAACAGATGCATCCTCATTCATTTTGTCTTTTAAACCTAAGTTTCTAATTTACTCAACAATGGGACTCATTTTATATTTTAAAGCTAAGTTTCTAATTTACTCAACAATGGGACTGCCAAGTAAGGGAAGCTAAGTTCAATTCCCTTGTTGTGCTTAAGCCTCATTTGTTAACAAACATTCCTCGGTTGAGGAAATGCAACGGCAAATTGCACTCAAAACAATTAAACCAAAAACAAAACAGGGACTTATTAACTTAAGAGCCTAATTATTTCAAACTTAAAACAGAATGTGGAAGAAGACAGAAGCAAAAGGCCTTTTAAGAATAATGCGGAACAGATACAAACAAAACGATTCCCCCAAAAGAACTAAAACATAGGGCTCAAGAAACGCCCAAAATAAATCACTCCGAATTTTTTTAAAAAGAATTACAATGGACAGAATATTCCTCGGTAATTTTACATTGGAGTAATGGAGGAACCATCCAAACAATATTATTTCCTAGTTTGTCTCAAAGCAAACATGCTCAACTCTGGAAACCTATTGATGCAAAGGCTCAAAACTAATTAGTATCTCCACAAAATCCAAAATGCTATAGTTGAAATTGCTATTTAGTTTTCAACAAGTAACCAACTTTATTAAATATGATCATTGAGATGATTTGTGAATTTTTCACATGAATAAAACAAACCAAAGCCATGCACTTTTAGTTATTTTCATGGTTTTAGGGAAATGAAAGTAGGACATACCATTTCCATGTTCCCAACTAGATGGTATTATCTGACAAAAACATTTGAAAATAGAAGCTCCAAAAAAGTCTACGGCCAAGCATCTGGATTTATTCTTTCACTGACGGTAGAACCAAATTGTGGGCCACCTTTACGATATGAAACAAGAAATTCAATTGGGTAACCCTTCAACTTATGTGGCACAATTCCCAGATCCTCAAAAGTTAAAGCTGCAAATCCACCACAAAACAAGAAAAAAAATTGAAATTTTCAGTGATGAGAACAACAGGACATACTAGAGTTGCAATAAGCACAAGGAGAAATGTAAAAAATATAAGAAACATAGTATTAAGGAACTCACTGTTGTCTGACACAATCGTATCTGATATAAGGGCATTAATCTCATCCAGATTGAAGATGCCAGGATTGGGTAATGGAAAGGGAACTTTCTTAAGTAATATTTCT
>JAWDEX010000002.1:3947035-3963431 GCA_035221805.1 Trichilia hirta | reverse complement strand
TATATATGTTAGCAATGGAATATGTATAGTAAAACAAAATAAAAGAAAATGTAATATTGACAACACAACTAACGTTCCATGATTTGACTTACTTCACCAGAGATCTTTGGTATCTCCCCAAGTATGCAAGAAAGCAAGCTTGATTTCCCAGAACCAACCATGCCACAGACAGCAACTCACATCCCCCTCTCCACTTTCATTGATATTCCTGATAATGTAGGCCTTGAAGGACAAGATGGGTCCCAACGAAACTCAGCATTTACAATTTTGATTGATACATTTGTCATTCCTCGTGGCAGAACAATTGTTGCATCTTCCTGCAACTCCTCCTCCTGTAGGAATCCAGAAATTCGATCAAGAGAAACCTTTGTTTGAGCCATCATTGACACCAAGTCAGGAAAATTCCTTAGTGGTTCTTGGAGGATTCTAAAAGTGGCCAGAGCCGAAAGAACACCCCCTGCTGTGAGTTGACCTCCCAACAAAATAGAAGTACCAAATGTGACAGCAGCAACAAATATGGGTGAGCTCCAGAAAATGAATGTAATAAAAGCTTGAGAATAAAGAGCTTTCCGGAGCCACCTGAACTCCACATCTCGCATCTCCTCCAGCTTCTCTCGATACCTCTCCTCCCAAGCCTGCAACTTAAGAATTCTCATATTCCTAAGACATTCTGAAGTTTTTCTCATCCTGTCATCCTTGGCAGTCATTAATTTATCTTGATAATCTTCTTGAACCTTTGCCAGAGGAACAGTAACAACAATGGAAATAATAGTGGCAATCAACGTTGCAACAGAAGCAATTCCAACATTTTTATATAAAATTGCAAGTGCAAGAATTATTTGCAGAGGAAGCATCCATATGTCATGGAGATACCAAGAGTAATCCCCTATTCTCTGGACATCAACTGCCATGTAGTTGACAACCTCTCCACTGGTGTGGCTTTGCTTAGCCAAACTCGAGAGTTTGAGTCCCTTTCTGTACACCATTGCAGTAAGAGCTGACCTCACATGCATACCCAAAATGTCGACCCCAAGATACCACTGCCGGGTTGTTATTGTCTCCACCAGCTTGGCTGTAAAGAATATCCCGGCAAGAATATAACCCTCATGAGGGAAAGTTTCTTTGCCCCCCAAATAATCAACGAAGTAGCTAATCATGTACGGACCAACGTAGGAAACAATGGTGTTCAACCCAGCAAATATAGCATTCCAAGCAGCTTCCTTCCAGAATGACTTCAGAATTGCCCAAGCTAAAGAGGGCTGCTTAAAAGGATTTTCAGTTTTCAGTTTCTCCCAATTTGAATTCAGAACTTTGTAATTGGTCTTGGCTCGATTTTTGGGTGCAAGAAGAGGAATATCCTTAAGCTCAAGTGGTTTCTTTGCACCAGCTGAAAGAAGTGGATTCAACCAAGAAAGTGTGACCAAGCTAAAGAGGCTGGCATCAGTATAAGGAGTGACCTTAAGACACCCTGCCTCTTCTTCAAGAAGCAATGGTTCCCTAAGATCAGAGTTTCTACAAACTTCTATACCAGTAACACCTCTAATTGCAACAAAACATAGAAATGCAAAAGCTGGGGTTGCAGCAAAATTTGCTATAGCATGAGAAGACAAGTGTTCCGATCCATCTATCAAGAGTCCTCTCCCGTCGACATACAAAGTGCACAAACAAATCAAAAATGCAACAACACACCACACCCTCAGTAAAAAAGGGAATTTCTCAGACAACTTAAATTTACAATGGAGAGTAGACAAACTCAATACAAACCAAGCTAAACCTTGGGCAGCAGGCAAGTAAATAGCAGACCGATCTACTACCTTTCCATCAACAGCCTTCCTTACCAAACCAACCCCATCAAATCCCAACACCAAAACTTGCACAAACAACACATAGAAACAACAAAACACCGACATTTTAAACCAGGTACCAATCTTAACATCTCTAATTTCTCCATCAACACTAACACTGCGCCTAATTGGGCCAGAATTGGTAACTGGATCATCTTTAAAAATCCTAATTTGACCCACACATATAAATATTTGCCTCGCAGATATTACAAAGAGAAAGACGAGGAAAAGTGCTAAGTTGATGCATATTGAAGACAGTTCAAAAGTGGGCAAGCTTTGAATTGCGTGCAAAAGAGATTGCCTTGTTGAGATTCTATTGAGCAAAAGAGCAATAACCATTGTTGAAGACGGTGTCTTGGTGAAGAAAACGTTTATTTAGACTGAGAAGAGAACTGAGTCGGTGTTGAATCAAGCTAAATGAGAGATCAAATCGCATGTTGAAGGGCATCTCACCATCTGTTCAATGAGAAGCAAAAACCAAACAACATACATAGTGTTATTTTGAGATAGAATCTGTAGACACATTGCATATAGAAACAAAAAAATCCATACAGATTTTATCAGCAACAAAGAAAACGAAAACAAACAAAGGGAGAAATCGAGGGAAAACAAAACAATAATCCTTTTTTCCTTATTACAAATTCTCTCTCTGACTCTCACGCTCGCCATCGCTGATGTTATCTAGCGAGAAACAGATGGAGACAACAAATAAAGAGAGAGAAAAAAAAAATAAAAATAAAAATAAAGGGCAAGAGCTAAAAATCAAAAGACCAGCATGAAACCCATTTTGGAAAATACAAAACTGACCTGGGTTTGTTCTTGAAAACCGTTTCAGTGGCGATTGCCGAGGCAACCCTTGTGATTAATAATCAGCAAGTTTCTGTTTCTTCAATTCAATTCAACAAAACAAAACTCGCATAAAAAATTAAACCAGAGAGCATAATAAGCCACACCAATCTAGCTTATCATCCCTCAGAACAATTACCACACGTAGAAATGAGACACAGACAGAAAGAGACAGAGAGAGAATATACTGTTTCTCTCTCTCTCCTTCTTCTTCGTCTTCTTCCCTATTTCTATAATACTAACGTTGTTTTTTTTATAGAAGACTTGGTTTGGTTGCCGTGTTAGAGTGCGAGAATCGAAAAGATTTTGTGCGTTGGCGATGAGTAGAAGCTCAAAATCAGTGACAACTTTTATGGAGAGACTCGTTTGATGGTTTTATGAATGGAAAGTTTTTCTTTCGAGCATATTTTAAGACACCGTTTCTCTTGCTTCTCCATTTTTTTTATAGCCAGATTTGACCCTGTGTGTATTGTAATGTAAGCTGCAGAGATTAAAAATCAAAATTTTAAAAATTTAAAAATTAAAAATGGAGATTATAATTATTGGGTAATCATCAGAACAACTATTACATGCAAAGGGATGGGTGTAAAGCAATCGATCATAATGAAATATATCTCATATAGCCATAGCAAATGAACAATTGTTCAACGCTCCTTTTTTTTTTTCTAAGGAGCGGTGTACGTGTATCATATCAATGCGTTAGGTTTATTTTAACGGCAAGACTATGGTGTTTTCTTATACGGTATGAATTTTTTCCCTTTTTTGTCGAAGTTATTAAATTTTTGATTATATTTTTATAAATTAAAATTGTAAATCAAAACTTAAAAATTATAATATATAAATTAGAAAGTATAAAAAAAATCTTAAAGGTGCGTAATATATAATTGTTGCATTACTACCCTCATTTTAATTATAGTGCAAAATTACTTTGTATTCATTGTATTATAACACAATCTCAAGACTAAATTAAGTAGGTAAGCACAACAAAATCAAATGATGATTCTTTTGTTAGATTGTGAATTGAATTAATTAAGACTAAAATTTAATATTTTAATTTTATAAGTTTTTAATTATTGTTTTTTCAATTCTATGTTCTACTCTTGTCCGTTGGCCTTGATGGCATTAGCAAATAGAGATGAAAGTGGAAACCAAATGTGATTTGGTTTTTTGGAGTGTATTGTTGTGTAATATTACTCTTTTTGATGTCCCATTTAGCACCATACTTTCATTGTTTTAGGGGGCATTATAATAATAATTGGTGGCATGATACCTTATCGGAAGGTTAGTTTAAAACCCATAAATTACCCTTTGGATTTTATGGGAGAACAAGCAGTGTCATGTCAAGATGAAGGTGGATCCCAACTCCTAAAGTCATGAGCAATCCACGTCATTTAGACATTGTATTATGTTGAATTTGAAATATTATCAGCTACGCACTTATCATTCCCCCTTTGTCTAATGGATGTGAAAGAATAGAAATGACTACCAAAGATGACTAGGAACTTTTGTTTGTTTCTTGGAAACAGCTAAGAAGAAGTAAGGGATTTTGATTTGAGGTTGAGGAGTATGAATGGATGGTCATTGTGTAAAATCTGTCTCTCTTTTTGACATGTACATTATAGCTTTCTTGACCATTAGGTAGGTGTTTGTGCTGGGTGCGTGAATATAATAGAATTTAGAACATGAAAGAAAACTAAGAAAGTTGAATACAAATGGCAATAAAAAGAATATGATATAAATGAAATTTGATCTCAAGATTCTTTGGAAGATAATGGGATCAATTATCAATTATGATAATTCTAAATTAAGGGCACATTAACTATGAGAATACCCTTTTTAATTTATTCCCAAAATAGACAAAAGGAATCCCAATATCCCATATTTGATAATTATTACCATATATATCTAAAAATATGAATAGAAAAATTATAACAATTAACAAGTTTGTGATCATCATGCTCAATGTGGTAATAATTCTCCTTTTGTTTTTAATGGGTTACTTAATTAATGCTTATTTTTAAGTAATTATCTTCAATCTTTTGATTTATTTAAAATATCTTTAATTAAAATATTTTTGCACAAAGTATAAAACATTTATATCTTGATTTGCTTTTTGATATTCAATTTAAGACAAAAATAAATTTAAAATTTAATAACCATACTTGTGATTTTTTTTGGATCAAGGACATATATACATCTAAGATTTATTCAATCATACACTTAAATCTTATAAATTTAAAAATGCTCATGAAATCCTAATTTATTAAAAAATATTAATTTTTTATTTTTTGTTATAATTATTAATGTAATAACTTTTTAATTATAATTAATTTATAGAGTTAAATAAATATTTTATTTATTTTTTTCTAAATTTATAAATTAAGATTTTTATAAATAATTTTAAAATAATAAAATTAAAATATATATTTAATTAAATCTTATGATGTTGATTCTAATTCCAAAATGCTAACGATGCTGGCGCATGGTAAATTAGCTGGATCCCTATATAAATTATGATCGTGACATAATACTTACATTAAACCCGTGTGTGGACCGAGTGCTGACCGTACACAACCGGTTGGACCGCTTCGATCATACGACTGCGGTACTAGAATGTTCCTACAGCCGACACATTTGTTAACAAAGTATCAGTTACAGAATTAAGCTCTTATGTAAGTTTTAATTACTGATAAAGAAATTTAAGAATTTATGAATTTCATATGTTTTCATTAAATAAGAAATTTTAAATATAAAATTTTAAATTTGTCATATAAATTTATAAATTTTATTTGTTTTCATTAAATATTAAAAATAATTAAATATAAAAATTAAGTATAATTTAAGTATTATTTATAACAAAATAATAATTATAATATTTATTTTTAAAAGGTTTTTTTTATTAATTTTAATTAATAAATTAATTTTTAAAAAATCATTTAGACATAAAATTTTTTTATATAATTGTTGTATACAACAAAATTAATATAATTAATAAATATAAATAATATGAATAATGTAATAATTTATATTATTATATTTTATTAATTTGTATCTCAATTTTAGATTAAAAAATTATATTTTTAATGTGATTTATATTTCAATAACAATAAAATATTGAGCCGACAATTTATTATTTATATTTTTTAAATATTGACTAACAATTTTATAACACTACAATGAAAAAAAAATGTTTTCTTAATTGACAGCTGACGCATCATATGTGTATAAGAAATATTTGTTAAAATTCCAATGAATTAATTAAATTAAAAGTTGATGAAATCTCAACAGACCACTCTATTAATTTAAATTAAATTAAATTAAATTAATTATTAATTAACAAAATTTTGATAATTAAATAATTACAGCGTAAGGGATTGAAACAATTAAGAAATTAGTCTTGACGAAATCTTAATTGACGTCCCAATGTTGACGACAGTTCGTTGTCTTATACGGGTCTATCATCAGATCGAAATTGAATCGACCGATTGGTTAGGCTGATTATCATATTGCTCCCTGTGATTTTTGAAATTTACAAATATGACTACAGCTGCCGCCTTTGTTTTAGCATATTTTAAGATATCACAATAAAATTATAGTTGTTATTGAATCGATCCAATAATTATAATTAATACATCTATACGTACGTTTAAATGCCAAGTCACGTGAGTTGGTAGTGTCACATGACTACAATAATTAAAAAATATGTTAAATAATATAAAATTTTATAAATTTTTTTAACTCAAACTATATACATAAATAAATGATAAATATTGATTCCTATAAATAAAAGCAAATATTCACCACCCACTATTGTATGATACATTTGATGAATAATATGCAAGCATGCATCATTCGTGATGAAGAAACTAAAAAATGCCAGAGCTTTTCTGACAGCTGCATTTAATTATTGCAATTATTTCTTTGTTTTTTTGAGACCTTTTTAATCAAACTTTAGGAATAGTATATATATATTTTTAAATGGTTTTAGTGTTTTGATTGGACAAACAAAGAAGCCTACAACTCTTGATTATTGGATTAATTATAAATAAAAATATGAGATGATGATGATGATTAATAAAGCACCATCGTGCTTAAAGTTAGTTGCTTTTAATTACATATGCCATTCTGTCAAAACAACTTTTTGGAAAGCATGCACTTGGTAAGTGATGGGAATGACGTAGCCAAAAATTAATAACAGATCATATTAATTAAACTAATTATTGAAATAATAAAAAAAAAATATTTATCACAAGAAAGGATTTGGGATGACAAAATTATTCGCAGAGAGAAACACAAAATCTCTTCTATAATTTTCTCAAAAAATAAATAATCCTTTCAATAAGTTTGTAATTAAATCTCCTCTATTCATTTTGAAATGCCAAATATTTACTTAAATAAAGATAAAATAAATATTTTTATCACATGAATTCTTAATTTTTATTATATAAATTCCTAATTTTTATTTTATAAAATTTAAAATAAAATAACTAATTTTTTTATTAAAAAATATTTTAAATTTAATTTAAAATTTTAGTATTTTAATTTATAATATTTTAAACAAAAAATATATAAATTAACTTTTTAAAATCAAATTTAAAATATCTTTATTTGATATTCATAAAAACTTACGAATTAATTTTATTTTGTAAAATTAAAATTATAAATTTAAATTTTTTATAGTATAAAGTATTATAGTTTTTCAATAATTTAAATAAAATATTCAAATTATTTTTATTTAGTTTTTAGAAATAAAAATAAAATAAAACTTTTCCAAATTTAAATTATAAAATAAAAACAAATTTATAGTTAAATATAAATATAGATATAAAATTATAAATTATAAATTAATTTTTATTTAACAATACTTTATACTAATGTAATTTATAATTTAACTTCTAAAAATTAAATTTAAAATAATTTTATTTTACAATTAAATTTATATAAAATTTATTTTAATTTTTTATCAAATTAAATAAAAATACTTTAAATATTTTTATTTAAATTATTCAACAACTATAATACCTTGAATATTAAAAAATTTTAATTTATAATTTTGTATTATAAGCATTTTAAAATTTTTTATTAAATATAATATAAAATTATAAATTTTACAAATCAAAAATATAATATAAAAATAAATTAATAAATTTTTATAAATATAAAATAAAATATTTTAAATTTAATTTTCGGAAATTAAATTATAAAATCTTTTAGGGCAAAATATTATAAAATAAAAAATTAATTTATAATATTATATAAGCAGTCAATTCTTATTTCTTTATTTTATTTCCATCGTCTAGGGAGTAAGCAGATATTTTCAAGTTGATAGTTCTACAGATTAGTGTTTTTCAGTTTTTATCTGCACTCTGTTCTTGGTTGTTTTCAATTCTTGGAATTGATAAGCTAGAAAGGGAAGGATAAAACTTTCTAATGCTGCTTGTGGTGTTGATTGACGGTAGCCATTGTTGGATTGACGACAAGCAACGGTGATGGCTATGGTTAGGGATTGGGAAAATCCGATTTTTTTTTTTTTTTTAATATCCGAATTTTAAAATTTCACAACACAAAAAATTCGAACATTAAATCGGATTTGGGTTCACTTTTTTTATCCGAATTCGGAGCTAGGCCGATCCATATCCAGCCCGGATGTAAATTTTTATTATCCCAAAGAGAATATAATGAGTTTTTTAACATTTAAAATGCATGTTTTATGTGAAATAAATAAATATTATAAAAATAATAAAATATAATAAAATATTGTTCAAATAGAAATAATTAATATAATAAGATTGGTAATAAATTTTTATTTTTAAATAATTTAATTAATAAAACAAAAATTAGTAGTCAATTTTTTATTTTAAAGCAAATTATTTGACTATTTAAAGGATATAATAAATTTATTTGAATCTAAATAACCCTTTTAAGGACAAAATTGAGCATTCTTACATTTATAAGGATTCAAATAATTTTATTTTTAAATTGAATAATTATTTTAATTATTATATATTAATTTATATTAATAAAATATTTATTTTAAAATATGATACCTCTATAATTTCAGTTTTTCACACTTATCACCTACGCCATTAGGCAAATACTTGTTAACTCCACTCACCAAGTAGAATATTATTGAAACCCCTTATCTTATACAAAAGATATTACTAAAGTCCTTTCTCCAATTTAATATAATTAGTATTGTTTTTCTAAAATAAAAATTATATATCTATATAATAAATTTGAATGATATTCTACAAAATAATATATTTCTATAAAATATAATATACAAATTGATTATTTTTAATTAAGAAAAATCATAATTTTTTTAATTATTTTTATATTAGCATTGTGATATTTTTATAATATATATTATTATAATTTATTAAATAATAATATTAGAAACATTTAAAAAATATTAATTTAATTATAAGATAAAAAAAGTTATTAATATTAAAAACTATCTTTAACTTATTCAGAAATAAAAATTATTGGCAAAATTGTTAATCAAATCAAATAAAAACAGTATTAAATCATAAAAAATTAATAATATTATAAATTATAATATTATATTTTTTTAAAAAATTTAATATAACTTTTAAGTAAGAATGAATTTTTAAGATGATTCTTCTTCTTCTTTTTCTTTTTCATCGAATTGTGACCCACCATAATCTCTCATTTTTATGATATGAATATTTTTTATTACTTTAATTACAATAAATTAATACTTTTATTGCTCAATAAATATATAATTATTTTATATTTTAAAAATAATATTATTAAAGTGATTTAATGTAAAAATATTTAATTAGTTAGGCACTTTTTTCACGAGGCAGAGTGGAGTTGATAGAATAGTCAAATACCGTTTAGAGTTGGTGGATTGAAAGACTTATTATGTGAGGCAATTAATGTTCCGTACGTAGGGTAGCCTACCCTTAAAACCCAAGGGACCGTGTACTAAACGTTTTCAGTTCCAACCACCCCGCCTGTCGTGTCAGTCATCCACGTTGTTTCTAATGTAATAAAGATTAAGTCCCTATATTTTTCTATTTTTACAAATAAAAGTAATTTTTTTCATTTGTATCAAATCCATCCTCATTGTTTTCCAATAACCAAGTGATACTTATAAATGGAATTTAGGAATTATGACTTAAAATTAAAGAGTGTTTCGGTTATTTTACTAAAAAGTCAAATATATTAGACCCTAGATGATATTATCCCTTTTTTAAAATTTATTTTAGCACCATTTATAAATTACAACAATTTTTAGGCATGTTTACTACGGAGAGGACTGCATTACTCACCCAACTTTCTTGGATTTTATAAAATAAATAAATAGATATATAATTTGTTTTAATAATATTTTTTTAAAACATGAAAAAATACATATACTCTGATTTTTTTTTTTTTACTAAAATCTAATTAAAATATAAATATATTAAATAATAATAAAATTAGGGAGATAAGAACCTTACTCCAAAGTATAACAAAAATGTAAAAAAGAAAAAATCTTTCATCAAGCATGGGCAATATCATTAAAAATTGGTATTAAATCCATCCATCTAGTAATAGATTATGATTTGAAAATTGTTTCTATATAATATATCCTTTGTTAAAAAATTATAAATATGTTTAACAGGAGTAAGTAAATGTAAAGCAATTCTTTTTTACTTCTTTTGCACTATTATTAAGTTTCTCTATTTCTATTTTTTTCGAAAAGTCTAAAAAAGAATAAGATTCTATTGAAAATATAATCGCATTATGCAATACAAAAAATTGTGCTTGATATTAAATAGTAAAATTATTATATTTTAGTGTTAAATTAAAATATCTCATTTTTTTTTTATGACGAGAAAACTTTTATACTAAGTCATTATTGCGGCGACCGGTCATACACGGGTCAGATACTCACTTTTTTGGAGTATGTGTCCGCAGATCACACAGTACTTGTCCTAAATCAATTAAGATCATATATAGGGACTAGACTGCAGTAGTATTAAGTATAGGATAAAATTCCGACTACACCAGACTCTTATACTTGAATATACTCCAAAAAATTCGAATCAAAGATCAGCACAAATACCCCCCTCAAGATGGAACCATTCGGCTACATCTACTGTTATTCCATGTTTGATATTATTTTTTTTTTTTAAATGTCAAACTCAAAATTTTTAATTATTAAACATAAAATTTGTATTAAAATATGTGTGTAGTAGCAAATTTTGAAAAAGAAAAAGAAAGAAAAAGGTGTGTTATGATTAATTAATGCTAATCTTATTTATGTTTTAAAATGGATAAGCTTGAAATGAAAATGACATGAAGAAATTAGTGGAAGGTGAATGATTTCAAAGAAAATTTCTCTATTAATTTGCATTGAGAATTGGAATCTAATTCTTCATCATTGCTAAAACAACAAAATTTGGTCAAATTTTTTACCCGAAATTCATTCATTGAATTATTGAATATCAAGAATAATTGTGCAATCAAATATGTTATAACCAATTAAATATTCATATGCAAAGTATGTATTTTCAAAAATTATTATTATTTTTTTTTACATTTTTATTATAAATGGAGTAAATTAAGTTTGAATAATATAATGAAGAACGCATATTCTCCCATTTTTGTTTTTGTTCAATCGTACGCAGCCCAAAGGATTTTCGGTTAGGCTAATAAAAATAAAATATTTACACCCAACATATCATTAATCTATATTCTATATGCCTTCGAAAAATTGATTGTCAATGAAATTCGATTATCATCCAAAAATTTCTGTCATTTTCTTGTTTTTTAATAAAAATAAAAGAAAAAAATGACAAATTCTTCCTATAGTTTTAAGAAATTATAAATATTTTTATTTTTTTTTTGTAATTAATATTTTTAAAATTTAAAATTAATAACGAATACTCAACAGTATTATTCTCTTAATTAATTTATCTTTTTTTTTTATATAGTATAATTATTATTTATATTTCTAAATTTTATAAAACATGCTTCTTTCGTGTTATATACGTGTATAATGATAATTATACTATAAAAAAATTAATTAAAGAAATAATATTATAGAAAATATTTGTAGTTAATTTCAAATTTTAAGGGGTGTTTATCATCAGTTTTAAACTTTAAGGGTTTTTGTTACGGAAAAAAATAAAAAAAAATATTTTTAATTTTTTGAAACGGTATTTGTTTTGTCCGAGATGGAAAAGTAGAAGTGATGATAATTTGGTTTATTTGCTTATCTCATTCAAGGAGATAATGAAGTATTTTCATTTCGGATATGCTCTCCCTCTCTCAAATTATGAATCGGAACATCTGTTAAAGCTGATTTAAGCTTTGACATGAACAAACATGTGTCATGATCCTAATTCTTAAGAATATGCCAAAAATGAATTCTAAATGCTTATTATTGGGTTTATTTAATGGTAGGAATAACATAACTACCAGTCTCATGCAAGAATCAAAACTTCTGATCATTTTTCAAATATTATCAAGATGGGTTATTTTCAAATATTTTAGGGACATTATCTAAAGGCATGGACATTATGGTTCAGCATATTGTTCCTGTTCTGATTCACCATCATTGTTTCAACTTGAATGTTATGAAGAATCACAACTCCGAGGAAAACGAAAGGAAAAAATGAAAGCTGAGTGATACGCAGCAGCCAGGCAAACAAAAGGGAATACGGTTTTTGTTCCATTGTTTAAGTGTGAGCTGGAATGCATATTGGAAGGATTAGAATAAAGATAGTAAAAAGGGGAGTGGTGATAGTATCAATATACTTATTTCAGTTACAACATGAAGGTATAAAACACAGTGCAGAAAGAGAGAAAATGATAACAGAATCAGCTTATCAGTACCCTAGGAAGAAATTAAAATCTTACTGTGTGGGTGGGATATGAAAAATTTCCCAGTTCAGTTAACCTATATGAGGAGCAGAAACATCAATATCCACCCCAAAGGAATGTGACTAAGCTCTTTGCCTAAAATCTCAAGTCTTGAGTAGGGTTGGTAAAATATACATACTATTTCATCTGTGTTTTTGTTCAATATATGCAGTCAAATGGCACGAAGGTCAGGGTAATGTAGCTTAATAAAACAAAGAATTTACACCCAAATTAAAGCATGTATTCTCTGCACTAAGAGTTTAAGACCCACCTGTCCTCCCCTTTTGATTTCATTTATATTTCAAATTATCGCACGTAGCATTACTTAGGTCAGGGTAAGGAAGTATTTTCCTTCGGGATATGCTTTCTCTCTTTCTCTCTCTCTCCCTCTAATTATGAATATGCCAAAAATTAATTCCGTATGCTTATTATTGGGTCATTGAGTGGCAAGAATAAGATAGCTACATCAAGAATCAGTACTTCTGATCATTTCCGCAGAAATTGAGGCAGTTCTCCACTTCAGGGGCTAGCATATTATGCAGAACGATTATTTTTAAACATTATAACATTGGACATGATTGCATCGGCATTAACATATACTTCAGCATATATTGTACATGTTCTGATTCATCATCATTTCTCAAATCAAATGTTTTGAAAAAACACAACACTGACGAAAGAAAAGAAAAATTGAAAGCAGAGTGATAATATGCAGAAGCCATGGAAACAAAATGGAATATGGTAATTGTTCCATTCATCAATTGCAAGTTGTAAATGCATATTGGAAGAATTAGAATACAGCCAGTAAAAACGAGAGGAGATAATATGCAGATGTGACAGTCTTAGTGGCTCCTCATGCTCTTACAAGCATGAAACATGAATGTCCGTGGAGCCAACATGTGTTGAACACAACCTTGACCCTTCTATGGCCATAGGGCTATATCTTTTTTGCCGTTTGCGAGGACAAGAATCATGGGATTGGTATCCAGTGCTGTTTGAGATAGCGGAGTCATAATATGATTTGTCCCATCATTTTAATTAAATTTTTTAAGAATAAAATTTTAATAGTTAATTTTTAAATTAAAGTTTTTAAAATTGAATACAAATTGATATTGAAAATTTTGGAAATTAGCATAAGTATAAAAGGGAATTAATTGAATAGAAATAAAATTAATTTGTCGAGAGAATTTGATTGTAAGATTTCTAAAATTTGATTTTTGATTGCAGGATGGAAGGGACTAATATTCCTAAATCTCAAAACATGGGGGTGCAATTGAGAGGGCGAAATTTTATTCTATATTTTTCTTTTCTTCCCCGCCCAAGTACAAACAAAAATCAAGGATTCTTTCTTTTAAATCATCAACGTAAAAAGGAAAATTAAGAATTCTTTTTTCCAACTCGTCAAGTAAAATGGAAAATTAAGAATTCTGTCTTCCAAGTCATCAAAGTAAAAAGGGAGGTTCAAAATTCTTTCTTCCAAGACATCAAAGCAAAAGAGGAAATAAAAGTCTTTTTTTGTTTTCTTCCAACTCATCAAAGTAGAGGAAAATCAATGTTCCCTTTTCAAGTTTTGGAAGCTAATCTTAGAGAATCATGTAGGTTTCTTATAATAAAAGGGAAAGCTAGGGATTTGGTAATGAGGAAGGAAAGTGGGGTGTGAGGGGCAAAAACCTATGCTATTATCAACCCCACGATAACATTGTTTCGTCAATGGTAGGATACTAATATTTTTGAGAGAAGTAAATCTGTTACTAATTCAAAAGTTTTGACAACAATATCACCACAAGTCCCCAAGTGTTAATTATAAGGGAAATAAATTTCATCATTGGCCTAGAGGCCATAATGCCAGCATGGGATGGGGATATCCGGCTATCATGCTATAGTCGAGGTTGACAAAAGAAAAAACACACAGGAACGACTGCGTTGAGATAATGGCCTCAGTAATCATATCAATTTGACCTAAAAATGGGGGCGTCAAAGAGAATCAGGTGAGAGCCTCGAGATTATTGTAAGCTTTTACATTATATTTAAGATTTTGTATTGTATAAGTCACAATTTAGATAATTATCATGTCAATCCTAACCTATAAATAATGATTATGTAGTGACTCATTATGTAACGATTGATGAGTAGATATATTTTTTATGATGACTTGTACATGAAAATTGATAAATATACATGTTTGTTTAAAATTGATATGTTTTTAATTAATGATTTATAGGTGTTAATCAATTTTGTAAAGAAGAAAATTTTAATGATGACATATTTGGGAACACTGACGGTAAATCATTTGTGTTGCTTCAAACGAAGATTCATGTGCTTTTTGAATTGTTTATATTCTTAAAATTGATTGATATATGATTGTATAATTTCAATTTTATGTTACAAAGTGCTATACTAACTTTTCCCTTGAGGAAACAAATTTCAAACAATTCAGATCGACATTTAAGGCTCGACAGACCGACACTTTGTTAAGAGGATCAATACCTGATGGAAAAATATTAATATGCAAGAAATTTCAGAGAGTTACACATAATTTATGAAGCAAATCAGATTGACACCTTCAAAGAAAGTATTGAGATGTCGATATGTAAGAAGTTTTAGATCAATACTTTTCAAAAAAAATATTGATACATTTAAGAGAGGGTATTTAACGGTTGAAATACTAGGAGATCGTGAGAGTTAAAAGAAAATTACAAGTCACGCCAAATCGACACCTTTGCCAAAAGTATTGACAAATTTAAGTCAAAGAACTTCAACATCGATATACACAGAGTTCAAGAGAGTCGCTAAGAAATTTCTAGTCGAACCATATTAACACATTTGCAAAATGCATCGACACTTTCAAGTGAGTACATTTTAATATTGACATATGAAGGGTTTAAAGAATTGCAAAAAAATTACAAATTGAACTAGATCAATAGTTTTGAAGAGAATATCGACACATTCACTATAATATAAATACATTTAGTTTTCCTAAGAGTTGAAAAAAAATTGAAAGTTGAATTAGATTGACACTTTTCATTGGAAAAATTTTCAAATGTTCAGATAGGATCAATGTTTATCAAACGATCGATACTGAAAGAAATCAAGTCTATATGAGATTTAGAAAATGAGAAAAGTATTGACACATCAATAAAGGTATTGACACATTTTAGTTTTGTTACATTAATGGTAACTTTTCCAAAAATTAAATGCATGCATTAAATACATTGAATAGAGCCATTAGACACAAGCATTAGCCATCATTAACAATTTAAATAAGAGATCCATCTATAAGAGCAAATGATTGATGATCATTGATTACTGCTTGAGAGGAAAAATTTTATATTGATCTTGAGAGAGAAATTTGATCGATAAGCTTATTTTACTATCTATTCTCATGAGAGAAATGAACTAAATCAATATAATTTTCATTCTTGGGTCTATCTATTCTCATTGAAAAGAAGATTGTTAAGTTACACTTCACTTGTAAAAAAGAAAAAGATTGTAAAATTGTCCTTCACTGTTAAAGAAGGAGTTGTATTTGGTTTCACTTGAACCAAAACAAATAAAGAGATAATCAAACCTCAGAGTAAAACAAACTAAGAGAATAGATGTAAGTCGTAACCATCGAACCATGATAAATTATTGTTTACATTTCTCTCTCTCTCTCTCTCTCTATACTTAATTTATTAAACTGAATTCAGTATTGCTTATAATTGTCGAACATTGATTAATTTACCATTTACATTTAATTTCTTGTGTCAAGTTTTTTGGGTTTTAAAAATTTATATATATATTCAATTCACTCCTTTCTTAAGTTCGCCATCTAGGTCAATAAGTGG
>JAWDEX010000002.1:3932952-3943630 GCA_035221805.1 Trichilia hirta | reverse complement strand
TGCAAAAAAAAAAAAAAAAAAAAACTAAATCACATACTGTTGCACATAAAAAGAAGGGTATCAACCCACTGGCAAGGTCCAGTGAGATTGCTTCAGCTAGTAAATCTGGGGAAAGGGAATAATTAGTAGAAGAGTCTGTTTTTAGCAACCTCAAATTCTCTAGATGAATTCCCCCAATCTGCCAGAGAAAAATAAAATGTTACAACGCAATAACAGGCATAAAATAACAGCAGCATGAACTTCATCATAGTAACTAAGGATGTCAATGATCAAATTGTGCATGCTGCTGGAGAACTTCAATCTATATGCTGTAACAGAAATTTGGTAATTTATGGTTAAAAATATAATGCAAAGACAAAAACTGAAGCAACAACTGGCTTCAGAGTACAACCATGATAAAAGAACAGTTGTATGAACTTCTTCCTGTATGATGCTTTTTTTAAGGGGGATGCAATCAACAGCAGAGTGAACTATAGAATAATCTTTTGGGTCATTACCCCAATCTAAACCCACAAAGAAAGACAATGACTAATAAAATTATTATATGAAACAAAAAGAAAATATTTTTATCTCAACCATCATTAGAAACTGTTCTGACAAGTTAAAGATTTTATCAATTGAATTTTGCAAATCACACAAGTGTCAGAAAGGAAAATTTAAATATAATGTCCCTGGGTGGAAAAAGAAAAAAACACAAAAGCACTAAGATATTGATGACAATTAAAAGATACCTGGCAAGCTTTCTGTAATGCAGAATGCGTTTGATCAGATGCATAAACCACAAGCTTTTCAAGGGCATTTTTTCTGACTCTCTTCAAAGCCTTATCACGAGCAGCCAATAGCACAACCAAGACAGCTTCACTTGCTGTGCCCTGTATAACTCCACCACCTCCTCCTGCAACATAAGTTGCAGAGGCTTACTTTGCTTGAAAGAAATCCAATTTCAAGAATTTCAAGAAATCCAAATTCAAGCTTAGTAATATGTTAAAACCTTCTCCCTAAAACAACAGGATGATTAAGTACACGGGACTATTATCCACCAGGAATAAAGAAAGAGATAAAAGGTGACATGTTATGGAATTTGATCATTTTATGTACAGGAAGCAAATTAAATCCCTTTAACTTATGTTAATATATCCTACTCCTAAGAATTGTTTCTCTTGCAAAATGCATTCAAATTAACCCGAGACATCCTCAGGTATAATTTTAATCCACCATCTGCTAGCATGTAACAATAATATTCTGAGCAATTTGCTTGTACTGCACAAGGTTTATTTAACTTCCAAATATTAATGAAATGTCACACGCATTAACAGTTTATGGGTCCTCAAACTGATATATCAGGAAATGAAAAGAAGAAAACCAAATATGGTCATCCAAACGTTTACCTGTTGAAAGAAAATCTTCAGGCAGCTTAAGCAATTTACCAAACCAATCAAGAACAATCATCTCAAGCTCCGTCGCAGCAGGAGAAGTTATCCAACTGAAACCCACAATGTTAAGGCCAGCACTGAGCATTTCTCCTAAGAATCCAGCAACGCTGCTATTAGAAGGATAATACGCAAAATAATTGGGACTCTGCCAATGAGTTACCCCTGGTAGTATCTTTGCCTGAATATCTGCAGTTAAACAATATTTTTGTCCTTCAGACTTGAGATAATTATAAATAAATAAATAACAAGACATTTTATCCTCTGTTACAAAGTATTGTATCCAACAGATTTAATGGAAGTCGAACAGAATTAAGCCAAAGAAGATTCTTTTTTTTTTTTTTTTTTTTTTTAAATCTAAAGTTTTATATTCATCAAGTAGATAAAAAAAGATCTTAAGAGCCTAGTTGAGTAACTTCACCATCAAGTACACTTTGTAGTGACTCAGGATGATTTGGCGCAGAATCTGGTATAAGTTTATGCAGATACCCAGGCTGCAAATTAAAATGGCGACAGAAATGTAACTAATGAAACTAATAGTTCTGATAATAAAATCTGAAAATAAACATGAAAAAAGCATTCAAATCGATGCTTTGCAACACAATGTCATCAGTCAGTTACCTAATGAAACAGAGATGCGAAACTGAAATGAAGTTGTCAATGCATACAAGGACAAGAGACACCTATGCATATTACAATAAAAAAAAATTACAATAACGAGAGTATGTATAACCTGAACTTGGCTAAGAACGGGGAAATTCTCAATGGATTTGTAGTAATCAGCAATAAAATCAACCATCTTGTGAGCATTCTCTCTCAGTTGCTCAGCATCCATTGCCTTTAACCCACCACTCTCCCTATACAATTAATCAATCAAACTACCATGTTAATGATGTCTTAATGATGACTAATTAGCATGAAAGCATGAATGATTTAAGTAAAATTGTAACAGTTGTAGTGAGTTTGAAGACTTACATTTTGGCGCGTATCAGGGAAGTGTTACTATGAGACGAAGAAGGGAAAAGGGTGATGGAGAAAACAAGGCTTCGTTCTGTATATAGGTTATGTGAAATTGTTCTTGCTGTTCTCAACTCACGTGGACGGACAACGTCCAACGAAAAACAGAGCGCACGCATGTGCAGACGCGCCTTTCCATATGGTCTATATCGATAGTCAGGAATATAAAAATTGAGCTTAAATTTTAATTAAAGGTGATTTTATTTATTTTTTGATATTATTATAATTTTATTATTAATTTTTTTTAATATTATAAACTTTTTATATAATATTTTATAACATTAATTTGATTATTAATTTAATAAATAAGAATTGAACCGATTTATTTCTTAATTTAAAATTTTATATCATGAAAATATAATTAAATTTTTAAAAATAAATTTTATAAAATAATAATAAAAATTATTTTTGATTTGGAGAATGGTAAATATCCTATTGTTTCAAACAATTATAAATACTTTCATTTTTTTTTTGTGACAAGCACCTATCAAATTTAAAATTAATGACAAATAACTTTTATCTCCATATTTATTTTTGTGACAAATACTTTCTCAAATTTAAAATTAATAAAAAAATATCTTTTTAGTTTCAAAAACACATAAAATATCATGCCTCCGCTCGTAAGATCCATACATTACAATAGTCACAAACTCTTGAAAGATATTTTAAATTTTTAAACATATCTCTTGAATCTGTAAGACTTTTTAGGTATTTGTTCTCGTACAATTATATACATACATTTTAAAACATTCAAAAATATTTTATAAAATGTAATAACATAGATTTGTCTCTTCAAGACATCTTTTAATCATCAACATGAAAATAAACTTATAAATAAACATACAATATGAAATTATAAAAATATATTTTTTAATCCAAAATCTAATAAGAATAAATGCACTTTCAAATCATCCCTAATAGATCAAATGATGAAAAAGTAGGTCGAGAGTTAAAAATATACCTACGGCTTTAAACCTCGAATATACTCACACTACTAGCTAAATCATCACTCGGCACAAGTTTACCTGAAATTAAAGGTAAAGAGAGTGGATATACAAGAGTATGCTTCGTAAGTGGATATAAAATATATATATACAAATAAAAACGTTTATAAAGAACATTATAAGAAAACATTTATGAGTACAAAAAACAAATGATTTATTTTAAATTTAAACTATGCCATGTATATAAAAGTCATTAGGCTAATCTCTTTTTTAGGTATTTACTTTGATTAAGAATAAATTCAAGCAGCTAGTGTCATATTCCTTTTTATAGAAAATTATGCAAATCAATAAAAATTGATATGCATACATTTCAAATAATAACTATGCTTATTTTGTAAAAATTTCAATCATTGATGTTGGTCTCGGGTAGTACATAAATTCATATATATCTGTCCTCAATATTTTCACCTACTAAATTACTCTACAATTAGGATCGTAATCCTCCTCATACTATTTTCGCCAATGTACATACTCACCTTGGACAGTTATTGCCTCAATTTGTCCCTAGGCTACTTAATATTCTATAGTTATAAGTAGCGTTCGGTCATTTATTATCACAAAATTAATACAATACCACGTCAAAAGCATGTATATGCAAAACACCCTCGAAGTTCATATTATAAAACCAAAAATACAAACATCAAATTCTCTATATCTATCTATCTATCTATCTATAGATATAGATATAGATATAGATATAGATATATATTGTGTGCGTGTGTGTAACATTAACATATCACAAACTACAAGTCATCATTTGTTTTATTTCAAACTATAAGAATAATTCTATTTTCTAATGCATAAAATAATAAAATTTAATAAAACAGTATCAAAAATATTTAAATGAATACAAATTCATTCACTACTAGAGAAGATATATATTCATACTACTCTTTGCTTCTTAAAGTCTCGCCACTCGAATTTTTTGAGCCTAAATCACTGATCTATTAATAAATTTATCAATTATAAATCCCAAATAGAGTTCAATGCAATCCACGTACCCTAAATATGCTAAATATATTAAAATATCCTAATTAAATTTAACCTACTACATCTACGCATGCTTTCGGTCGTTTATCTGGTTTCTATCAATTAAAATCCTATAGCTCTTCGTATATTTTCACATTTCTCATTCTAGCTTGAATTTAACTATTATATTGTAATTTTCTAAATAACATAAATTTGGATGAACAGTGTTTGTGGCAAAACCCGTTTACTTAATTTTCATAAAAACTTTAGTTTAAGCTATTTCAACTTTCAATTCAATATTTTTTAATTAAATTTTTTAAATTTATACTCAATTTATTTAAATTAAGTCTAATTTTTACAACTTTCTAGATGAACAATAAACTCACATCTATAAATCTAATTATACCACTAATTAATGCTTAAAATATAGTAGAAAACTTATCTAAAAGTAGATTTAAGCCTCGAGAATCTAATTTTGGTTTTTAATTTAAAAAGCTGTAAATTTATTCTTGGATCCTTAAGTTTTTTCATTGCAAATTTGTGCCTAATTTTTGAGAATAACCACCGTAGCAAGCTTAAAATGATGGATTTATGTGATTTTAAATAAAAAATCAAAGAGAATTAAAAGATTAATAAGAGAAAGAGAGGGGAATTGATGGAACCTGTAAGAGAGAAAAGAAACGTGAGAGAGAGGAGGAAGAAATAAAAGAAAACATGAAAGAATGGTGAGTTTGAGGAGTATATATACTAGGATGTAAGTTTATCAATTTGTCCTTAAGTTTAAAGAATAGATAAGTCTTCAAAAGAGGGCAAAATTGAAAATTTTTAAAAAAATTTTCGAAGCCTACTACAGTGGAAATTTTTTTTTACTGTAGCAGGAGTTAGCAACTCCCTATTATCAATAAGTGCCTGTTGCAACAAAAAAACTCTCATTGCAGTGAGGGGCATGCTCGCTGCAATTAGAAAATTTCATTGTAACAGAAGTCAAAGTCCATCATGGGTGCCAGCAAAACTTGCTGCAGTGACATCAGTGGAGATTAGGTCATTGATTCTTATTTTGTTCGATTTTTAACTTTTTATATTCTTAATTTTGATTCTCTTTCATCTGACTTTAAATTTAACTCAAATTTATTTTTATAAAATTTTTATTTTGTCCTCTTTCAATAAGAAGGGCTCATCAATCAAACTTTCTGATCAATAGCATTTAGCTCAGAAGCTTATAAACACAAATAATACTTCATGACAAAATTTTTTAAACTTATTAAATCTTCATTAAATCTTTCTCAATCACTTGATAAACGTAATAAAAAGTTAGTAAATCAAACATAAAGAAAAAAGTAGCACTTGAGCAAGCATTTTGCAAAAATAACAAAAGTGCACTTAAAGGATAAAAATAATGAAAATACCCTTAGTTCGCGAAATGGGTCTTATATAAAATTCATTATAAAAATTTATAAAATCATATAAAAAATTATATAAATTATATAAAATTTATGATTTTTTAATTTTATGTATTTTTAATTTATAAATTTTTTGTCTTCAAATTATAAATTTTACGTGTTTTTTATATAAATTTTTATATAATTTTATGATTTTTTATTTATTAATTTTTTATATTCTTCAAATTATAAATTTTATAATTAAAGTTTATGTATTTTACATAAATTTTTATATAATTTATGATTTTTTTATTTATGAATTTTATATATTCTTTAATTCTTACATTTTTTATATGATTGTCTATATAATTTTATTTATTTTTAATTTTTTATGTTCTTCAAACTATAAATTCTATAATTTAATTTATGTATTTTATGTAATTTTTTTTTACAATTTTATTTATTTTTAGAATAAATTTTATGAATTTTTAAAATTATGGGAGAGTATCTATTATTAGTTTTAAATTTAGCAGAATATCTATTACAAAATTATATATTAAAATATTTTTAAAATAATAAAAGTATATTTATTATCAGTTTCAAGTTTGAGGGGGTATTTATTAAAAAAAGAAGCCTTTTGAGTTTTAAAATTAGTTTAAATATCTTACAAATTGGGCGAAACTCTCTCGGTTTCCATTTTGATTTCCCTAAACCAGAATCCAACCGACAAATGCCCGCCCCTAACTACTGCATCTAATCCGATAATGTTGGGCTTTCACAACTAGAGCCCAATAGCCTAATCAATATACCGGTCATCCGGGTAGTGCCGCCTGACCCATTATCCACTTCACCTGCATTCCTTCAAGAACGCCAATGGCGGTCAAGCAAGCCTATTAATCTTCCCCGAATTGAAAAGTTAGAAATCAACAGATGGCAGAAACGCAACCGAACAAAATGGAGGACGTTGCAGAGATATACGATGGAATCAGAGCCCAATTTCCTCTATCATTCGGAAAGCAGTCGAAACCCCAAACGCCTGTCCAGAAAATCCACGACTCCACTCGCCGATCCGATGCATCCGCCACTGCCGTCGCCAGTAAGAAAAACGATCTACCGTCTCTTTCTTCCTCCTCCAAGGTATGGCTCGAATCCCTCAGAAACACTAAGTCATCCGAAGCTCCACCAGTTGGACCTCCGCAGCCACCTCTGGAACCGGACGACGTGATGATTGGGCCGCCAAGGCCTCCTCCGTCTCAAGAGGACGATGATGAGTACAGCGTGATGATTGGGCCACCGAGGCCTCCATCTCAGGAGGACGATGATGATGCCGGCGTGATAATTGGGCCGCCACGGGCTCCAGTGGAATCTGATCCGGAAGATGAGGGGGAGGAAGAGGCAGAGGAGAGTCGGTATAAGATTCCGATGAGTAATGAGATTGTACTTAAGGGCCATGCTAAGGTAATATTTTTGCATTTGAATTTATTTTTATTGCATTACTGTGTTTACATCATATTTGATTATTTAAGAGTCTATTGTTCAATTTCTACTCTTATGTAAGAGGTAATGCTAATTTTAGTAAGATTCAGGATGAAAGTTGGTACTTTTACATTGTTCTAGAAATGTGTTCTGAGTATTGTAATCCAAGGCCATAATGAAGGTACTTTTTTTATTATTATTGTAATATGTATTTATATATTTTATTCTTTTGTTTATGTAAGGATTCTTTGCTAGATTTATACATGTATGTTTTAGTTAAAGTTTATGCTAGGATAAATAGTAAATGTTTGATTTTAGGAAATGGAGGTCTATGAACTATAGTTGTAATTTGCATTTAGGTCAGTCATGGGTTTAGTTTCCCAAAGTTTTTTTTTCTTTTTTTTTATGTTGACAATGGCATTGTGGGTGTTGCATGTCAGATTGTTTCAGCTCTTGCAGTTGATCACTCGGGGTCTAGGATTCTTTCTGGTAGTTATGACTATACAGTACGAATGTATGACTTTCAAGGAATGAATTCCCATCTACAATCCTTTAGGCAACTCGAGCCATTTGAAGGTCATCAAGTTCGTAACCTGAGCTGGAGTCCCTCATCTGACCGCTTTCTCTGTGTCACTGGCTCTGCTCAGGCTAAGGTACTTGCATTGCTTGCTTTTTCTATTGTATGCTTATTTGTTTTATGGTGTGTATGGAGGCATGTCTCTGACATGCCCAACTTTGTATTTCAGATTTATGACCGAGATGGCCTTACCCTAGGCGAGTTTGTGAAGGGTGATATGTACATTCGTGATTTGAAGAACACGAAGGGGCACATAAGTGGATTGACTTGTGGGGAGTGGCACCCTAAAACTAAAGAGACAATTTTAACCTCATCTGAAGATGGATCACTTCGTATATGGGATGTAAACGATTTCAAAAGTCAGAAGCAGGTTTGTTTATCTTACGTCTTATACCAATTACATAATAGTTAAGATATGCCAGGTGATTTACACAGCATTACTAACGATGAGAAACTGAAATAACTTGCTAGTTATGCTTGATCCATATGCCACCTTTTTTTCCTTTTTAAGCTTCTTTATTCTTCAAATTCGGATAGAAGTGAATTGAGCTTTTTAATATCCTACTTAGTAGCACGCTAACCATTCAGTGTCATTAACTAAAGTAACCAAATATACTCTTTCCATTTCTTGTTATCATTCATTATTCAAAGTTGGCCATAAGAGAGAATTTTTGTGCATATGTGTTGGTGTGTCTTGGTTAGGGGTTTGGGGCTGGTTGTTCAATCTTGGAATCTAAAGTTGCAGGAAATATTTTGAACTTTTGGAAATGCATTTGGTAGAAGCGTCCAATTATTAAAATTATTCTCATGCATATGGTTTCTATTTTATTTTCTTTTTAACTGAGGAAGGAGATTTTTGGGATTTTATTTTTTGAGCTGGTAGAGATTTTATTTGAAGTGGTAAGTGATGCTTCATGTTAAAGTGAATATGGCTGCAAGGTCAGAAATGATGGTAAACTTATGATACAGTTGTTTTCTGGATTGGACAGGTTATCAAACCAAAGCTTGCTAGGCCTGGAAGAGTTCCAGTTACAACATGCGCTTGGGATCGAGACGGAAAATTTATAGCAGGTGGTATAGGAGATGGTTCTATACAGGTACTTGCTTGTGATGTCTGGGGTCTCCTTTGCAGTTGTAGGCAGTAGTCCTGGCTAGAAAATCTATTGGTTTTTTCTGATTGATGTTTCTACTACAATTTTGGTCAAATAATGCTGTTTTACCTTCTTGTACATGTCATCAGTTTCTTGTCATTTGCTTTACATTAGTTATATTTTCACATTCCTTGGTTGTTTTATTGTTGCAGATATGGAACCTTAAACCTGGATGGGGAAGCAGGCCTGATATTCATGTTGAAAAAAGTCATTCTGATGACATTACTGCACTTAAGTTTTCTAGTGATGGGCGAATTTTGCTGTCCAGAAGCTTTGATGGTTCGTTGAAGGTATTCCGAGCATAGTACTATTTACTTCTTTCAGTGTAGACGTGCACATGCTGGATATTTATCACACTGTTCTCATAAAACTTTTGAAATGTATTCCAGGTTTGGGATTTGCGCCAAGTGAAAAAGGCTCTTGAGGTGTTTGAGGATCTTCCAAATCACTATGCCCAAACAAATATTGCTTTTAGTCCTGATGAGCAACTTTTCTTGACTGGAACATCTGTTGAAAGGGAAAGCACAACAGGAGGTTTGCTATGCTTCTATGATCGGGCAAAACTTGAACTTGTTTCAAGAGTTGGAATATCACCGACTTGTAGTGTGGTGCAATGTGCTTGGCACCCGAAGCTGAATCAGGTAATAGACATTTTTGCTTTATTTATTTATTTATTTTTCATTTAGTCTCTTCCTTTTTTCTTCCATTTTTCTTTTGCTTATTTACCTCAAATTCGAGCTACTTTGTGTGAAGAATCCCTCTATTGATTTACTTTGAATCAGAAACTCACACAAACATGCTTTTGCGAAACAAGTAAAAAATGAGGAGATATATCACTCTAGCCTGCCTTTTTTTCATTTTGAAGGTCTTTGCAACTGCTGGGGATAAAAGCCAAGGAGAAACACATATATTGTTTGATCCAACCCTTAGTAAGAGAGGAGCTCTTGTCTGCATTGCACGGGCACCAAGGAAAAAATCTGTTGATGATTTTGAGGTGCAGCCTGTGATTCACAATCCACATGCTCTACCCTTGTTCAGAGATCAGCCAAGTCGTAAGCGCCAGCGAGAGAAGATATTGAAGGATCCATTCAAATCCCACAAGCCTGAAATTCCCATTGCAGGACCTGGCTATGGTGGAAGAGTTGGTACAACTAAGGGAAGTTTATTGACCCAGTACCTTCTGAAGGTAATCTTCAGTGCCCTTTTTTCTTTTATGGTCTTTTTTCGAAAGTTTTATGTATGTAAATTAGCAAGTGGAAGTAGCTAATACACAAATTTCCTTGCAGCAAGGAGGAATGATCAAGGAGACATGGATGGAGGAAGATCCTAGAGAGGCTATACTGAAGTATGCTGATGTTGCTGAAAAGGATCCTAAATTTATTGCTCCAGCATATGCGCAAACCCAACCTGCACCAGTGTTTGCAGAGTCTGATTCTGAGGAGGAAGAGAAATGATCAGATTATGGTAGTGGGTTGCTGTTGCCACTCTCCATCTCTCTCTAGTTGCCCAGTTTGTTTTGCTATTTGGTGACACAATTATGACACTCAAATTAATTGTATGTATTTTTATGCTTCTTTTGTTTTACTAAAAGCATTGCTTATATAATTGTCTGTTTATATGCAGCGGAGTTTAAAAATTACCTCAAAATCACCACCAACTATAGTTTGAGCACCTG
>JAWDEX010000002.1:3909930-3922706 GCA_035221805.1 Trichilia hirta | reverse complement strand
CAAGCAATGGTACTAGCAGTCGTTAACCTTTTTACCTCTAACTTAACTAGAAATACCACCCATTCTTCAGCTGTATAACCAACTAAATTTTGCACCTACAAATAGCAATAGGTGGAACAAGAATACAAAGAAAGATTTAAGGGCAAAAGGAAAAAAAGAGAGAAAACTGAAGGAGTTCATACTCTTTATTATCTTAAATTAAAGAGTTTCTCGTGCACATATACATAAAAGTACCTATATTTACTAAAATAATACTATTATAACTATGCCTATTCAATAATCAGTATATTTTGTTCATTAAAAAAGATGGTTGGCAATAATTAGAAGTAGGCAATGCAGGTTTTATTTGTCATTGTACAGAGAAGAAATACATCATGTTTACAAACCTGTCCATATACAAGTTCATTTAGATCACTTAGTGATGGGGTCCTCTCCAGCAACCGAGCCTGTATTATAAAAATTTGTAAATAAAACAATAAATGATAACATGTGCCAGTGCAGAATTGAACAGATTAAATAACTAATAGACCAACATCAGTAATTAACTATCATGTAAGAACCATATTGGATAATATTAAAGAAACAGTAAATTATATAACGTACGAGAACATAAAATGTTATGAAACGCTAGTGCCACTTAACGCATGCTAAATGATAAACAACAAACTTCGCTAGTATAAAAGGTTTAATGGGGCAACAATCTTTTACTAAATTTATATGTGAAATCACGAAAGCAAATAAAAAAATAAATGGCGGTAGGACTGTAAGTCACTCTAAAGTAAATGAACATTTTACCAAGTCAGAGGATCACAAAACAATCAGAGTCAAACCTGAACACCTCCAGGAAAACAAAAGGAAGATAAATCCTTCGTGCGCATGGATAACTTCTTCCCCGGAGGATACTTAAAAAGTACCTGCAGATGACAGAAAGAAAGGAGAAAAATAGCAAGAGAAAGAGAGATAATCAGCCCTAATGTTTACAGGACCATGGAAACTATATATTGATATTTAAAGCATTAACATAACACATAAAACCAGTATTGGAGTAGAAGAACAACAAATATAGTTGTGGAGGTTGCGAAAAATTAGCCAACAAATTTATTATATATTGACACAGTATAATGACCACATGTCAGATGTAGCAAGTACATAGGCTTCATTCAATTACTGACAGTAGACATATCAGAGAAATATAAGCACGAAGATACTTATAACATGGTATACAATTACATTAAATTTCAAGAAAGAGTGCATAATTTTGCATTGCATAGTAAAACTATAAGAAATGCAGGTAAAATTCCTAGAAAAAAGTATATCTTGAGAAAACTTAACGTAAAAATAGCTGTTACATAGAATCAACTGAATATATATAAGATTGTGAGTTGGTCAAGCAATAAACCTGAGGTTCCAAAGTTGGAAGTGAAGGCACCGGAGGTTGTACTACTCTAAGGTCTACCATCTCAGATTTTGCTATCTCCAACTCCCACTTTTTTCTTCTTGCAAATGCACCCTCCACACATGCAAGATTAGCATCTGGATGAAGTCCCACAATGATAAAATGTTCAAAAACTGACGTGGGCTCCTTATATTTTATATGATCCTACAATGAAATTCTTGCATTAATCATTTAAAAATCATATATTTGAATGCGGGTTCGTATTGTCATCAACGTTGCATCGCAAAAGCAAATATCCAAGCAACGTAGTTGACTTTGATAACTAAAAACCATTGGGACAAACAATGAAAAAAACGTACAGCATAACATATGATGAAGCTAACTAAAATAGACAGCTATCACTCACAGTCCAAATTTGTAAATGAGTTATGATTGCTAGATCTCCTAAACCAGAAAGCTTGAACTTGTTGGCTAAAAAACACAATATAACTCACATCCTAATGGCACTAATTTTCAATCAAAAATATTTCCCTCGGAATATAGAAAAACGAAGTCCTAAACTATGCTTAAAAGAAACCGAAGCAAACAGAAAATAAAGCACCATCATTATCACTTATATGTATATTGTGCATCTTACAGTCAACAACTTCTCAAACTGATAAAATACATTGAAGAAGTAGCCAACCAAAAATTTTAAAATAGAGGAAGAAAAATGGCAAGAAAAAGAACATATTAAGTTTGAATACCGTAGTTTTGGAATGAAGCTGATACCACTGCCGCTTTTGGTTTGCCAAGACCTCAGGATTGAAACTACGGTGGCAACCTTCTTCTCGCAAGAAGCCACCCCACCGCCAAGCCCTTTGCATCTGACTTTTGAGTCTCTGGAAACTATTAGTACGCCCGTGTGGGCCCCCCACAACCTCACTCTGACAGCGCCTATGCCGTGGACCCAACAAATTGGCTGCCGAATCACTACGGGAGTACACACCTTGCAGGGCTTCTCCAGCCACTCTTACTGCCTCCTCTGATATTTGCTGTAAAACTACATAAGGCGATGGTGGCCTATCTCCTTGGATATAAACATCTTCTTTGGTATCCATTTTTAAACACTTAACTCATCTTGTAATGCTCATTTCACCAATTAAATCACATCCTCCTCTGTACTGTAAAGCATATAAGGCCTTAAATATAGAAAGCCTGCAATCCATTTCCCTTAACTTTACAGATTCATCATAAAATCTACTTAACTAATCTTATTCACTACACCCTATCGTAAACACCAATCAATATAATATAACAACGTATTCCCCATATATATCATTGGTCCTGGATTCTATGATTAACCAAATCATAAATGCATTCAATATGATCAAAACAAATTCTCACCCAACAAATTTCAAAACTCGAACGTGTTTTGGAGCCGTTGGTCATACACAGCATACCCTGATTGCAAAAACCATTAAAAACAATTCAGATACTGCCAACTCTTAAAAGCAAGCATCATAATGAATACAATAAAGACCCAAATCAAGAATTTAAATAGGCAACGGCCCCATATCCTCCAAAACAGCAATAAAATCAAAATTTTGTAACCGAAATTGAATATATTGCACTAGAAATGAAACTGAGTTAATGCATGAGCATATTAAAGAGCAAAGATTGAAGCATGAAACATGATGATCAAAGGAAAGCAGAAAAGAAAAAATTTGCGCGTGCATACCTCTTTTGTTGGGTTTGGTTTCTTTCCCGTGAAACAGAAAGAGAGAACAAATTTGTCGCTAAAAATAGAAGGGAGTTAAAACCAGATACAATGGAAGAGGAAGAAGGAGGTTACACATGACAGAAGGAGATTGTGTTTTATACGCTTTTCCTATTGTAAATTCCAACAGAAAATAGGAAAAAGACTACTTTGGGATGTTTTTGCATATTCATAAACCTACCCTGAGGTTACAAATAATTGCAATATATACCCCAACATTTTCGAACTATGGATGAAACCCCTTCATTTTGAGACATTCATAATGTTTTCCTAGCAAGTTCTTTTTTCTTGGTCTTTGAATTGAGTGATTGTTTTTTTCATTTTTATCATAATTCCACCCCAACCTCCAAGTTCGTGAGCCGTACACATAAACGGACTGCAAGCTACACACACTCTACTCTCAAGTTTTTAATTTAGACGGCCAATCAAACCAAGTTGGGTGAAAACCATACGAACATCCTGAACACAATTAAGTGATTGTTACAATAACTATAATTTAAGTAAAATCAGAAGCAAATTCATGAAATTTCTTAAATATTTTGTTAATGGTGTATATAGGGTTACATACAAATTAAACAATAATATATAAATTATTGATTTCATTAGGCATGTGAAAATTGAATAGCATAAGATTTGGTCTATTCAACAATAAAAGAAAAATTCTATAATCTATCTAATTTATGTTGAAATAATTTGACCCAAATAAATAAATTAATATTATTTTTAATACCAATCCAATATAAAACATTCAACTTATAGTTCCTAAAAATATTCTTATTTAAAACTCTTTCATATTAATAATTGTGATAAATGTATAAAATAATATTTTAAAAATTCATACAAAATATTTTGGGTGTCAAAAATAAATTAAATAGATTATAGGGTATTTAGATGTTTACTGAATTGATAAGGGACTAAAAGGAAAAAAGATTACCGAAATGTATTAAATAAATAAATATCGGTGATAACTTCCATTAACGATATAGTTTTTTTTTTTTTTTTTTTTTTGACTGCATACAAAGTTCAACTTGCTAGCAACCACATTTCCACCTTAGATTTCGTCAGGCGCAAGTGGGCGGAGCTTTACCCACGTGCATGTGTTCCCGAGATCTCAACCGTTGGATCAACAGATGTGGGCTCTAGATGTAGGCATGCACTTAGCTTCCTAGTCCTTAATCTTTTAGGATTTCATGAATAAATAAACATACCTTTTCCTTATATCAAATTAGCCCATATCTATTATTGCTACATTTTATTAAGTCCAAGAAAGAAATAAAAGATTTTTGATTTAGACTTCATTTGGTATTGTGAAATGATAACTGTTTTATATATTAAATATTTATATAAAAATATATGAATCATGCTAAAATTAATATTCTGAAATATATTTTTGACTTTCATTTTTAGAAACTAACAAAAACATCATAATTAATCTCTAATTTTGTCAAAATTTCACTCATCTTAACTAATTTGATGTGTGTCATCGCAATCTTACAACATTAATTACCCCAAGAATGCACATTAAACTGTAAGAAAATATTAAAAAAATGTGAATAAATATAGAAAAATAATTCAACCAACGAAAAGCAGACATAATTTTCTATGGAAAAGAATATACAAAGGAATTTGATTTAAGTAAAATTTAAATTGAAGAATTTGACAAAATTGAGAAAAATATTTCATACTCTGAAAATAAATATCATATAATTATAGGGATTGATTTTCTCTTTGTGACAGAAAAATTATTATTAATACATATTAGTAAAAGTATTCTGGCCGTGGATGTAGATCTTAAAATCAAATCATGTAAATTCGATTGTGTTTGATTGATTTTTTGCTTCTTTCTATCTATTTTTGTGTTGCTAATTTTACAGTAAAAGGAAAACTCATATTTGATTGATTATTGACTTAGAAAAATCGACAATTAACACTCTGTTATAAATATTTTATATTTATTCAATTTAATTTCTTATATTAAATTCTATTAATTTTATACAGCAAGGGAACGTTGTAAAATAATTTTTAAGATTCATTGAATAATATTTTATTTTATTTTATTAAAATAAAGTTATTTTGCATTTTTTAATAATAAACTGTTAAAATCAAGGATAATATATTTTTTTTTTTGTTAAAAGAAATATTAAGGTTAAAATATTTTTTTTTATTAGATTCAATGGAACTGATGAAAGAAAATTAACAAAATATTCGTTAAATAATTTAAATAAATTGGATCAAAATAATAATACATAATAAACTAAAATAAAAGATGAAATGTTAATAATGTTTGTAACATAATCTTTGAGAGCAAATAAAATTATATTATGCATATTTAATATCAAAACCGTGACTTTGTTATTTCAGGAGGAAGCATCATGGATTTAGATAAAATAAGTAAATATATTGTGTTTTTTATTTAGAAAAACATAAAAATTGAAGACCTGAATGTTATTATTGTGGAAACAAATTAATCCTATCTTCCAACTATGAGCGTGGTTTACACGCAATACATAAAAAGCAAGAGCGTGTTTGAGACGCTCGTTGAATCGGTGGATGTGGTTTAGGACAAACGTAAATTTAATTTAAAGAGAGAGAGAGTTGACGATGATGAACAGAACGGTGGGCATAAATTCAAGGCACATGGGCACTGCCGACCTATCAGTCATCTCCAGAAGCGGTGGTGAGAGCAGTGGCTTTGGGGAATTCCTTGGAATTCTTTTAATTTAATTTTCTATTTCTTAAGAAAAAAAATTAAAGAATAAGAAGATTATACAAGTTAGAGAAAAAATATTGCATCCATTTATTTATTTTAAGAGGAATTAATTAATACAAATTTTATTATTTAATATAAGTTTTCCCAAGAAATGATTTATACAACCTATTAAAGTATATTAAAATTCATCATTAATTATTAAATTAAATATTAAAAATTATTATAAGTAACAAATAAAAAAACTTCAACAAAAACATTTATTAATAAAATTTATTTAATATATCAAATGATTGAATTAGTGTTTATTAGTATGTTTTACCTAAAATTGGTAGTTATAAATTTTAGTGGATTATAAATCAATATACACATATTCAATATTTTTAATTGATCAAGGCTAAGTGCATTCATCTTTAGGTTTAATTATTTTTATATTTTTATAAATTAAAATTTTTAATAAAAAATATAAATTATAAGAAAAGGTTAAAAAAATATATAAAAATTCGAATGAGCCATTTTCAATTCGTGGTGAATTTTGAGTCTTATTTTTACAAAATTTAAAAAAAAAAGAAAAGAAAATGGGTTCATTTCTATCATTTTGGTCTACTAAGAGCACAAATTTCTTGTTATAAACAATATATCTTTTTTTATTTAAATTGTAAAAAATATTTAAATCCATTGAGTTTGGCTTAATAAACAAAACACTCCATAGGATCAAAAAGTACTGATTACATTCTTAAATCAGGATATTTTTTTCTTTTCTTATGTAATTTTTTATAAGACTCAAAATAATTTCATTCTCTCTATTTTTATCAAAAAATTTCAATTAATTAATAAATATTTTATAAATTAACAGTTCATCCCAAATTATTGATTTTTTTTAGTTAAAAGTAATTAAAAGAGGTATAAAATTATAATAGTATAAATTAAAATTAATTAAAATTAATGACATATAAATTTAGTATGAAAATACACAATACCCTTTAAAAAATCAATTTTTTTCTTTGTTCACTCATTTTCAACCCTTCGACTTTTTTCTTTTTATTTTGTATTTTACTTCAACTCAAAAGAATATGTGATTCATAAATTTGATATATTTGATTGCAGTGATGTTTATATATATAGATCAATTTTAATTTATGAGAGTGATTTGTGATTTGTTAGAATTATCTAGTTAATTTAGTTTACCAACAAATTAAAGAATAAAGTTGTTGAATTTTGGTAAAAAATGAAAATATAATTAATTACAAAAATGTATTATATTTCTTAGATATTTTATGTTATACTTTTAGGATATTTTATATTTTATAGATATAGATATTTTATAACATAAGTGAAGAAATTAATAAGTTAGGGGTTAATTATCAATTTACAAAATATTTGATAATAATTTGATATTTTTTAATAAATATGTAGGTAGAGTGTAATTATATTGAAGTTTTATTTAAATTTTAATAAAAACAAAAATATACCCTAATTTAGGAGTACGGTTGGGTATCAGGCCCAACAAAGAATTTAGATGTCCATTTTTTTAAAAATGTATTTAGGTTTCTAGGATTGAATATGTAGTTGCATTTATTAACTTTAATTTCTATAAATGTAGGGATGATTTTGTTACATTTTTTCAAACTTTTTCGTTAAATGTTGTTTTCGCAGAAATCAGGCACAAAAATATTATAGTCCCTTTTCATAAACCTTGATATTTATATTTTCAAAAAAAATTAAATAAAAAAAATAGGACGCTATATAAAGGTTATAAACCATGCACGTCAAAAAAAATTAATAATATAATTATAAAAAGATTGGTCTCCGTATGATGTAAGGCAGGATGCTGGCGGTGGGATAAGATTATGAATCCAAATCCAAACTTAAGCAATCCTTTTTTGAGTATTTACATTTTAGTCCCTATTTTTTTAATTACAATAATAAATAAAAACACACTCTAAATTTTCATTAAAAAAGAATCGCTATAAAATAACTTAATTAGGACTGAAAAAACAATTAAAATTAAGAATTAATTTGTTAAAATTTTTTAATCATATCTTAATTTATTATTGAAATAAAGTAAATTTAGACCCTAAAGTTTAATTGAAAAAATATTTAAATCTTATTAAATTAAAAAAAAATACTCATTTTCACTTATATTCATTTTAATATATTTTTTAATAGAATTAATTTAATTTTTATCAGTATAATTGACTTCTAAATTTCACAATTTATACAATAATAAAATTAGTTTTTATAGTTAAGCACTGAAAAATGTCTAAATTAAAGAAAAGGTCTGTCAATATGGGTAAAATTGAGTAATTTTTAATTTAGTAAGATTAAAATATTTTTGAACTAAATTTTAGGACTTAATGTCCAATACTCTATCATTTCACTAAAACTCAAAGGCTAAACATTATAATCCCATTATTTGTTTAATCTCATCCTGTTTGTTGCTTTCAAGGTAATTAAGCTGTACATAATACATAGCATCATATGGGAACCCATTTATAACAATAAACACTCAAATTCAAACTAAATTCACATTAAAATAAAAAAAAAATAATTTCAAATTTTTTTTTCAAAGAGAAAGCCAACCGCAAGTTAATTCCTCCATCTAACCTATCCTAACAAGATTGCTTAATTAGGGAATAAACGTGGATCAATGGATCATTAATCTTCGTAAAACCCTAATTAGAAATAACTTGTAAGAATATAGTATGGTCTACCATAACCAAAAATAAAAGACAATAGTTGACAAATTTGACTATAAAATTTGGTATACGGCATCGTTTTATGGACTCACTACCATCCATCATTGTCATTGAGTACTATTATTGGAAATTGGAGAGGAATTGTAGTTGTTGTGGTCCACTTGAGAATCTAATATCTTAGCCCATCCATGATAATATGATATAACTACTTTGGAGAAAATTTTTTATTAAATAATATAAGGCAAAGCATGGGAATGTTTTGATATTTTAGGATGTATTTTATTTTATATTACGAGAAATGGGAAAATATTTTATATATGAAGAGTGAGAGAATTTGGTAAGACTTGTGGTTGCCTAACATGGCCATCAATACATTAACGAACTGGGGAACCCGTTTCATTGGACCGAGCCCATGTCTACCAAATATAAAAATCAATATCTAATGTCAAGTTGTTATGGGCCAATTGCATAAGGGGTAACGACGCTTTACCAAGTTTCTACAAATTGAACACTCAACTTTGATTTGTTCACATTACTAATTAGTGAAAAATTATATTTTGACAGTTTGTGTAAAATATTCTTCACAATTTCCCATATTTAAGGAATGATTATTTAGATTATTACATGTACTGTTTATGATGTTCTTACTTATACCATTAATGATGTTTCAATGAAATCTTATCTCATTTAAAAAAAATAAATAAATAAATCTCAATCATCAACTCCATCAAAACTCCATCTCCCACCATCTTATCATCCTTATATACCATTATTTAGATGATGATGTTTTATGTTTGTATTTTATTTTATTTTTCTTTTAAAAGGGATATACCCATATGGCCATATAATCCATTTAACTAAATTTTTAAATTATAAAATTTATAATTCAATAAAAATTATATTATTATTTAAAACAAAATTTATGATAATTATTTAAAATGTATAATATTACTCTATTACCAACCGTCCAACGTGTGCAAAATGATTTGAAAGGATGAACACAGACGTTAATTTAAAATTTTTTTATTATAATAATTCTTTAATTTATAAAAATATTAAAAAATTGGAACTGTACGGTGCATTGTTTTGCACCGTATCCTTGCCGCCCCTTCAAAGTGGATCCTTTGGAATTCCATTAACGAAAGACTCCTCGCACCATGTTTCCCGTCGAACGACATATCGTCTGCCAAACACGTCAAAAGGAAACTGTCGTTTTTGTTCTGATTTCTGCAAAACTGATCAAGCGGACGGCAGCTCACTTCTTTAATTAATAATTATTGACTATAACGTTGCCTGACCAAGTCTCTACGATCAGCGTGTTCTCGCAGTTTGATTTGTCCATTTTCTTAATAGGAATCTTTTTCTTCAAAAGAAAAATTATAGCCTAAATTTTTTCAACTTGTCATCCAATATATTTGTTAGAATATATCTTTTCTTTTTTTAACAAAAATTCTCGGATTGATATTTTTTTAATATTTAGGCCTACTCAAAAGTTATAAATTATGGTTTTATTATATTAAAAATTCTTATAAAAATATTCTCTTAAACTATCAAAAGATAAATCACAAACAAATAAAAAAATAGCAAAAAAATCAAAATCAAATTAAAAAAATATCAAAACCATGAGTTACTGTTTATACATTTGATTTGATGCTACGGATCATAAAATATCATCCTTACCATTTAAACTAAAAAATAAGATTTTAATAATTCTTATACCAAATTTTAGTTTAATTACAAATTTAAATCGATGTTTGATAAAAAATAAATAGCATAAAAAAAATTCAAAAACACTAGTTATTGTTCATAGGCCAAATTTAAAGCCATCAATAGTAAAACACCATTTCTATTACTCTTATTATAAAATAAGGTCTCAAAAATTTTCAAACCAAATTTTAAGTCAATCTAACAATTAATGAATTAGTATCATATATTTGATAAAAATCGAATACGCAACTTCTTTTCCTTTTCTCTCTTTTTAAACGTTTTTTTTTACTTCCCTTTTTTCAATTTTCTAACTTAAAATGAATTCAACTTCACTTTCTCCTCCCTCCGTTCTTTCTTTTCATGGTCCCCTCTTATAATAATAAAAATAAAACTTAGATTTTTTAAAATCATTAACCAACCTACTTCATTGTTGCTGGTAGGATTAAGACTATATATAGTTTATCTTACCCTCATCTGACCCTGCCACGTCACTTTCCTATTTAAGTAAGATTTAGATTCCATATGTGCTTAGCTTGTACATTTGAGCTTGCCACGTCACTTTCCTATTCTAAGTAGGATTTGGATTCTTTATGTATTTGTCTTAACGCATTTGACTTAGGTAAGTGGAATTCTACAACTGTATTTTCAAATGATGTACTCTTATTCAAACTCTTATTTTTTATTGACTATTTACTATGAGTTAGCATCCTAACATGACTCTAGCTGCCTAAGAAACCTAGGTACTTCCTCTTTAAGATTTTGGCACCTTGACCCATAATTTTCTTTAGCTGTAAAAATGATCAAAGTTTTAAAAATTTTGCAATCAAATCTTCTTAATCGATTGATTCAATCTTTATTCAATTAATTTTCTTTTAATTTTCATGTTAATTTCTTATTTAATTTTACTCTTTTAAATTTAGAAATCAATAATTAAATTTTGCTCAAAAAATAATTAAATAAATAATAGGACAAAATTAGATTACCACAATTGCCGTTTGTTTACTTTTATTTTGAAGAAAAGAAAAAGTAAAGATAAAAAAATAATCTAATTTTACTTCTAAAGGGAAACGGGCTCTAAAAAATCTCTACATAAAATTTTTTGTGAAAAAAATAATACATTAAAATATGTCATACCATATGCGTCAGACGAATAAAAATCGAGAAATAATGATTTGGAACACATCATGCAGTATTCTATAAGACGAATAAAAATTGAGAAATGATGAATTTGAAAACATCATGTTGTTAGCACAAGATGAATAAAAATTGAGAAATAATAAATTAAAAAAATATCATGTCATATCCCATAAAATGAATAAAAATTGAGATATAATAAATTTGAATACATCTTGCCATATGTCACAAGAAGTAAAAATTGAAAAGTGATGCATTTTAACATGTCATGAAATATTTGAATGCTTTTGAAGAATTGTTATGTTCTATACTTCAAGACAAAGTGGATTGACTTTGAAATTTTTTCATGCTTTGTGTTGTAAAACAAAGATAAATAATTTTGAAGATTTATCTTACATTATGTTGCAAGATAAAATAGAATAATTTGGTTTGAAAATTTTTCATGCTCTATGCTACAAACTAAAGTTGAATGATGCAAAAGTTAAAGTTTGTTATGCTTTGTATAGCAAGTCAAAATTTACGAGTTTGTCATGCTCTATACTACAAGACAAAAGTAAAAAAAGATTAAAATGGAACTATGTCATTCTCTATACTGTAAGATGAATGTAAAAATTTGAATTGGAACTATGACTTGCATTATGTTACAAGACAAAGGTAAGCTTGAGAAATCATTAATTAAATTGAAACATGACTTATAGTATAGGGCAAGACAAATGTAGATTGAAACACAATGAAGGAAAAATTATAACTATTCAAGTCACATACGAATTGTTATACTAAAAAAATGAAAACTATGTAACTGTGTAATATAAGATGAATGAAAAATTACAATTACAACTACGTGATACAAGATGAATGAAAAATTGTAACTATGTCATACAAGACGAATGAAAATTACAACTATGTCGTACAAGATGAATGAAAAATTGTAACTATGTCGTACAAGATGAATGAAAATTACAACTATGTCCTACAAGATGAATGAAAAATTGCAACTATGTTATACAAGAAGAATGAAAATTACACCTACGTCATTTAAGACAAATTAAAAACTATGTCATATAAGAAAAATATAAATTATATGACTATGTCATACAAGACAAATGGAGATTTATGATGCGTCATATAAGACAAATGAAAAATTATGACTCGTAATTGTCATAACCTGATTTCATCCTCTATAAATTTTATCCATACATTATAAACAAAGCTCGAGGTATTGAATTTGTGATAATGATATAAGGTTTAACTTTTAAATCATTCTGTTAAAATTATTTGATAAGTTTGTATTTTAACTCAAGGCATCGACTTTTAATAGTGATGTGTCTATATTTTTAAATTAACCATTAGGATAATTTTGACAAACTTGCCGAT
>JAWDEX010000002.1:3893442-3909830 GCA_035221805.1 Trichilia hirta | reverse complement strand
GGAGATGAGATTAGGTCTAAAAAAAGACATGGAGCAAATGTAGGAGAATACGCAGAAGATGTTCATGGCGATCATGAATCAGTTCAATAGGGCGGGAAAAGAACCAAATAAGGTAGCTTATGTTGAATCAGATGAGGAACATGAGGGGGAGACTAGAGGAACAACCAGTGGAGAGGTGAAAACTAAATGGAGGAAGATCGAGATGCCGATCTTTTCAGGTGAAGAACCTCAGGCCTGGATCTATAAGGCTGAGAGATTCTTTAACCTCAACCAAACACAGGAACGAGAAAAGGTTTCAGTAGCATCCTTGAGTTTCGAAGGTGAAGCTATTGATCGGTTCCAATGGTATGAACTACGTCTACAATTCTGCTCCTGGGACATTCTGAAAATAGCCATACTTGAGAGGTTCGGAGATGGAAGAAGATCTAGTTACAGGACTCTGATCAATGCGAAACAAACAGGAACTGTACGTGAGTATATAGCAGAATTTGAGTTTACATCAGTATCAGTATCAGAGATATCTGAGGAATTTTTGGTGGAGTTCTTCATCAATGGACTTAGAGGTGATTTGAGAGCCGAATTAGCCATTGCCCCGACAGGTTCTTTGTTCACGGCCGTGCGAAACGCTACGAATGCAGAGAGAAAATTGGGACTAATTTTGGAAGATAAAATGGGCCAGGCTCGTTCCAGTCGGGCTTATCCAATAAACCCAACTACTGGAATACCACTCAGGCTCGAACCCTCCCTTATACCCAATTCTCAGCCCAAATTAAAAATAAGAAAAGCCCTAAGTTTACAGGAAAAAATCAGATTGTCCTCCTTGTGACTGCAGCGTCCAGAGAGCCAATTTCTTCTCAAGTAAGCATCAATAACAAAGGGGAAACCTTACGAAAATTGACACCAAAAGAGAATGAGCAACAGATGGCAAATGGACTATGTTTCAAGTGTGATAAGAAGTACAGGCCAAGACATATCTGTAAGAATCGCAGTTTTCTGTTAATGGTTCTTATGGATGAAGAAAAAAAACAAACAAGAGGAGATGGAGAAGCAAGTAGCTGACGAAGTAAAGGTAGAGGAGGATTCCATGGCTTTCTCGATGCACTCGATCGTAGGGATAGGATCTACAGGTACTACTCTTAAATTAAGTGGGTTTATTCATGGGTTAGAGGTTGTGGTAATGACTGACAGTGGAGCATCACATTGCTTCATTTCAAAAGATTTGGTTGAAAAGCTTGGGTTGGTAGTAGATCGAGCTAGGAAATTTGAAGTAGAAGTTGGGAATGGGTTCTATGTCAAAGAGGAAGGGATTTGTAGAGGTGTTTAAATTGAATTTACAGAATTTGGAGTGGTTGAAGATTTTTACCCATTTGAGATAGGTAGTGCTGATATTTTTTTGGGTGTGTCATGGTTAGCTACACTAGGTCACTTTTTGCTAATTACGACAAATTGATCATGACTGTGACGGTGGAAGGGAAAAAAGTGGTGTTGTAGGGAGATCCTTCGTTGTCAAAATTCCTAGTATCTTTGAAGAGTATGCTCAAGAGTTTTAAGGAAGGGGATTTCGGATATATGTTGGAGTTTGGGGTGATGGAAAATCAAGAGATAGGAGATGATTCTGAGGCAATTCCAGCGAAGATGCAGCAGATTGTAGATAAGTACAAAGCAATTTTTGACCAATCCATTGGAGTACGTATTGACCGAGAACACAACCATGCAATTAGGTTGGTAGAAGGAGCAGTTCCACCATGAAGAAGACCTTTTCGGTACTCGTATGTTTAGAAAAATGAAATTGAGAGGTTGGTCAATGAAATGTTGACTGCTAGTATAATTCAGACTAGCAACAGCCCTTTCTCCAGTTGTGTTATTTTGATTAAGACGAAAGATGGTGGATGAAGATTTTGTGTGGATTATAGGGCTCTGAATATCCTAACCATACCAGATAAATTCCCCATTACGGTCATTGAGGAGTTGCTGGATGAATTGGGAGGAGCAGTGATTTTTTCTAAATTGGATTTGAAGTTTGGTTATCATCAGATCAAATTAAGGCTTGAAGATAGGGAAAAAAACAGCTTTTCGAACTCAATGCTATTTGGGCTTACCAATACCCCAACGATTTTTTAATCCCTAATGAACCATATCTTTCGGCCATTTTTGAGAAAATTTGTATCAGTCTTCTTTGAAGGCATCCTCATTTATAGTAGTTTGAAAGAGAGGCATTTGGAGCATTTGGAAGCTGTTTTCATGGTTTTGCAGCTTAATAAGCTGATCTTAAATAAAAAGAAATGTTTGTTTGGCTATAGGAATGTGGAATACTTAGGCCATGTAATTTCAGGTGATAGAGTTGCTGCTGATCTTAGTAAAGTGGAGAGTATGTTGAAGTGGCCAATATCTTCAAGTATTAAAAATTTGAGAGGGTTTTTAAGGCTAACTGGTTACTACAGACGATTTGTAAAGGATTACGTAGTTGACTCATATTTTCAATGTATCGAAACTTTTAATAAGGGTATCGATACTTTTACCTTCTAACCTCAAAGTGTCAAAGTATTTTTCACAAGGTGTCGAAACTCATGATGTTATAATTAAGCTCTTGAATTTGTTCTTCAACATCTCGATACTTTCTTACACAGGTGTCAATACATTTCTCTCATGTATTGAAACTTTGTTCTAAGTTTTCGATACTTCTCATCTCAGTATTTAAACATTCATTCTTCATTTTTGATACTTATTTTTTTTGAACTTAAGGTGTCAATACCTTTATTTATATATTGAAACTTTAGCTTTTATGTATCGATGTGCACTCCTTTAAGTATTGGAATATTTGTAAAAACATCTTTTTTCTTTTCAAACACTAATCCCAAACACTTCATTAATTCTTAATAACATTTTTGGCTATTTTTAAAGCATAGAAATTAGTATCAAAAATCAATTTTTATAAAGCTAAGAATCAATTAAAATTATAAATTCAATTAGGCAAGATATATAAAAGCAATTACTAAAATTGCATTAATTATGATAGTTTCTAATTAATGCAATTCACATTTGTTTAAATAATCAAGCACACATACACATACATATGATTTAGCTCATTATTAAAAACACATAAATTATTATTAAAAGCACATAAATTATTGAATTAATAATCTCTCCCTTTTTTTGATGACGTAAAACATATCTTTCTCTGCATAACTTTTCTTGATTTACTTATACTCTCCTTGAATATGCTATCTCACAGTCAATTGTGACTCTCTCTCCCTTTTTTTGTAATCAAGCAAAGAAGGGTGAAATGTATAAAATACACATAGCAAATGATAAAAACAAAAGTATTCATATAAACATATCATTAGGAGCACATTGTAGAAATACATTTAGTAAATTGAATATCCATAAACTTAATAAACATTCATAAATTAGTAATTAGCAATCATTCCAAAAATTACACCTAAATTAGTATAGTATCAAAAACCTAAATAATGAATGCAATTGTCTTATCTATATCTTTCTGGCGCTAGCTCTTTCTCGAGCTCTCATTTCTTTTGCTTTTCTTAGTCTTTCACGCATCTTAGAGTAGTTAGTGGATGCATTACTGCTACTACTACTATCATGTGGATGAACTAGTCCATGATTTAAGGATGCTCCATCAAAAAATTATTGTCCTTAATAGTATAGTAGATGAGATCTCTGTCTATCAGGTTAAGGAGCAGTTGTAAGAACTGGTACACGACGTAATAAACGTGATATTGGATGCAGTGTTTTGCATGTTTCGGTTCTATGAATGTCTAGCAGTAGTTTAAGGTTCACTATTTGTTAATGCAGCGGAGCCATGATTTGTTCTACTTTATTTAGTTTTTGGTTAAACCTATGCATGACTATATGGACTACTGACTCTACTTCTGTCATTCTATTAAGTAGCTTTATAAGCATTAATGTTGTTAAAGGTGTAGGAGGCAATGCAAGCAAAGGTTCTAAAAGAACTGGAGGTGGTACCTTTTATGCTTTAATGGGAGCCTGTATTTTTTATGTACCAGTAAAGTCAGAAGTGCGCTGTTCTATCCTAGTCCTATTTTCACTTTCTTCTCTTGGTCTCTCTTTTTTGGGTTTAAACCTCTTTTGAAGAATCCGATTGCCATCTACTGTCTTCTTGTAGTGCATCTTTTTTAATGTGCTTTCACTAAAAGTGGTTGTCGGAATAAGAGTTACACTATTTATGTTTTTTAATAACTCTAGATGTTGCTTTTTAATTATTACACCCAATATATATCCATAACTTAACTAAAACTTGGTTTTAGTTGACCTAATCATGTGGTGCATTATCCAAGTGGCCAAGTCAGAGTGACGATTTTCCATAATACATTGCATCCACCATAAGTTCTCAGTCGTCATTTCAGCATACTTACTAGATCTTATATTCAAATTATATGTTACAATTAAATACAAAATTCTCTCATTTAAGTCTAATGTAAAAGTTTTATTTTTCACTTCAGTTAAGTCTAAACTTTTAAAAACTACACGTGAAGCTTTCAGAGCATTGAAATTTTAATCAAAGTAATGCTCATCCATGGAAGATAGACTTAGCATATAACTTAATTCCAACTCATCAATAACGAAGTTTATATCTTTAATATGGGTTTTTAATTTACTTATTTAATTTTTTTTCTGTTTGAGTATTCCTAATGTCTATATTTGAATAAAACAATTTTACCAGTTTTGAGTAATATTTTTCTCTAAATTTTAATAGATTCATCCACCCAAAATATATAAATTATCGTTAATAGAAAAAATTTATGAATTTCAAAAATGAGAAATTTGTTATTCGTGCATAAAGTATTTTTTTATTTATGTACAAGATAATAAATTTTTTTTACTTCTCATGTGTGCAAAAGTTTTATGGATTTGACTCGAATGGTGAAGGAATTTCTGGTTGTTGTTGTTGAGTCACCTTTTGCTTCTTTTTTTGAGGTTGTCTGGACGTTCCTTTACTTGAAATTTTTATTTTAAGAGCTATTTATTTGAGATTCATTTTAAGAGAGAGAGAAAGAAAAAAAGAGTATTTCTTTTCGAGTTTTGATAACCACTCTCTGAATTAATTTTAATTTTAGAGGAATTTAATAATTTAAATGTTGTATAATTTCAATTTGATGTATAATGAAGATGATAAATTTAAGATATGTCTTTAGATGTTTAGATAGCATTAGATTTATTTTCAATTTGATTTACTTCAATATAATGTTTGCTGTCTAAATGAATATCACCAAAATTTTTATATATTATAATTGATGGCTATTTTAGACTTAATGATTATAGCCATTTAAGATAAATATTTAAGTTAAAAAGGAGTTTTACCCTTTAATGAAAAATATGATAATTAATAAATTGGTATACCATTTTTTAACTAATACTTTATAATTGGGACATTAATAATAGTATAAAAGATAAGTAATAATTCAAATACAAGTGACTAAAAAAAATAATTCAAATTCAAAAGTATTTGTACCCTTCATTAATTTTTTTTTTTTTTATTTCATTCTAAAATTGAATAAAAATTTAAAAGATATGTTGTACAAATAGAGGTAATTTACTGCAAAATAATATTTTTTTGGCTCCTTTTAGTATGTTGGATTAGATATAATTACTATATTGATATAGGGATAGGATTGAATTATATATATATATAATTATTAAAAATTAAATAAAAGTAATTAATTATTTAAACAACTATATAATTCATCAAAATTTTTGTGCACGAATACTTCAATTATAATTTTTTAATCTATAAATATATTTAAAAATAAAATGTAAGAAAAGTGTTCAAAATTATAGATAAAATAATTGGAGCTGTACGGTACATTGAGTTGCACCATGGCATAGCTATCCCTTTGAAAGTGGATCTATTAGAATTCCATTAAACTCACTCATCATACCTTGTTACCCGTCGAATGACAAATCGTCTGCCAAATACGTCGAAAGTAACCTGTCGTTTCTAACACGACGAACAAAATTAATTAATTATTTAATTAATTGAAAAAGAAAATTAAAAATTGACTTTTGATGGCTTATTTAATTATTAATTATTGACTTGAACGTTGATTGACCAAGTCTACTGATAGACGTCTTTGCAATAAACGCGTTCTTGTAGTTTGATTTGTCCATTTTTAATAGTTGTATTTTTCTTGAAAAACCCATTTTGAGCCTATTTTTTCAATTTATCTTCCAATATATTTGTAAGAATATTTTTTTTTTAATTTTTTGACCAAAAAATTCTTGAATTGATTTTTTTTAATATTTAGGTGTATTAATACCAACTTCTTAAATTATTAATTTTAATATTTATTAATTAATTTTATTTTTTTAAATATGCATGATTCGTTAAACATTTTTGAATGCACCTTTTTATTTTTAAAATCAATGAGGAATTGTTTATATTTTAAAATATGTATTTATCAATAGCTAATGAGAGTTTGTGCTTTAAAATAAATTTTTTTGATTTTATTTAGAAGGGTGTGTATGGAATGAATTTAAATTTATTGTTTATTTTTTAACAAGTATATTTTTTTATTATATATATTTTTATTAATTACTAATTATATCCATAAATTTGTCCAATAAAAACTTAAATAATCATACAATCCAAATTCATAGGGGGTAAGGTTAGTCTTAGGTGTTTATTGTTTTTGAAAACTATATATATTGAGTAAAAATTAATTATTCAAAACATGCATATTTTTTATTTAATTAAATTTATAAATTAAAATAAGGGTGGATAAAGCTCAAATATTTTAACCCTTTTATTTTACTCTTTAATGAAGGTATTTAAAAATTCAAATAAAAAAAAATACCATTTAAGGCAATATATTTGTACTTGTTAATATAAATATATTGCCCTAATTATTTTTTTTTCCTAACCATTTAAAAGGAAGAGTTTTTCTTGAACAGCATTTAGTTTATGAAAATTTACACACAAAAAAAATTTAATTAAAATTCTTGCTTAAATTTGTAGTCATTAATTTCATTAAAATTAATTTTAATAAATTAAAAATGATTTTATTAAAAAATATTTTTAGGATTTGTACTAAAGACTATTTGATATATTATAGCCTTACTTGAATTCACCTAAAAAAAAAAGTCATTTTTTTATAAGTTAAAAGTTATATCAAAATTTATTTAATTTAATTTTTAAAAAATAACTTTTATCTTAAAATAAGTCAAAAATCAAAAATAAAGGAAGAAATACTTTTTTAATTTTTTTAGGACACGCTTAGTATTATTAAATTTTTATAATAAATTATTTTAATTATATCCTCATTAAATTTATAGAATTTTAAAAAAATTTAAGAATAATTAAGTAAAAATATAATAAATATATAAAAAATTAAAGTTAAATAAAATAATTTGACAATAAAAAGTGATTTTTTTAAAGATAAAATCAAATTATTTTTAGTAATAAATTATAGGTAAATTTAAGTAAGATTTATTTGTATTTTTAATTTATTCAATTATTTTAGTATAATTTTTCGTTTTTTTATATTTAATAACTCTTTTAATTTAAATATTAATTTATAAAAAAATGTATAAGAGTAAGAAATATAATAAAAGAGTTAAGATATTACAAATAAAAGAATCGAATAAAGTAAAAGGGCTTGTGTCTCTACTTTTCGTGAATATGTGAATACGTGCCGGCTGCACCCCTCACACAGGTTGTAACCACCAAAATTCCTAAACTAGATTTCACTTTTCCTATATTTCCAATCATGCCCTCGTCCTTTGCTCCCGGCAACGTTGAGTTATACCTCGATATGTTCTCACTCTGTCACTCAAAACATCTTCACTTTCACTTTTTCCTTGTGTTTTTCCAAAAACCCCTCTTTCATTCAATCGATTAATTTTTATTTTAATTTAGAACCATTGCATTTAAACCCTAATTTTATTTTTTTCCTTTTATGGATTTTCCCTGGAAATTGTATTTCTTTTGCTTTAATTTTCTCTGTAGTTTCAATTTCCGGTCAAAATCATTTTCATGAACTGTTTTGTTTTCATCATGGATTCCAACTCTTTCTTTTTCATCAATTTTGATATATTATGCCAAAGTCTTTATTGTTTACCTATCTAATAAATTTCCTTGAAAGTTTTGATTTTTAGTTTTTTTATGAAGAGAAATTATGAAAACCTAATTTTATTACTTTTTCTGAAAGGATGGGAGAAAATACAGTGATATTCGATATAAGTTCCGACGAAGAGCCGGCTTTTAAGGCTGGTGAAGGCGACGACTATGGCTGGCTAAAGAGGCTTGTTTTTGCTGATGTGGACGACTCGGATGAGGTCGTCGTTGTGGGGGAGGTCAAAGCGAAGTCTTCAAAACCATCGGTGAGCAGTGAAGACGAGGATGACTGTGTCGTTTTAGATGGTGACCCGGATAAACCTGTTACGGTTGATGATGATCAGGCGGCAGAGGGTGATGATTTGGTCGTCGTTGGACAGAAGGGGCAGGTATATATCAGTTTAGTCATGTTCACTCTTCTTGTTTCATGTTCAAGTAAAAGGTTTCTTCTTTTATTTTTGTTATGAAATGAATAGTAAGATAGTTGCATAAGTGGTTTATTCTTGATCATATTTTAGTGAAAGGAAGTGTCTTTTTTGCATTACTAATACGTTTTGCTCGTTTGATGTTGTTCTGGTGATTTGCTTCGGTTCTTTTGTATATGTGTTATTTGTTTTTGAGGGATTGAAAATCAGAATATGTGATGACTTGTTGAACTTATAGATTGATGACTATACTTAGACACTACGTAAATTTTCGGCTTGTGAACTGGTAGTTACTGTATTACAGTTTGAGAGTTTTTGCTTTTCGAGTATCAGAAGGCAGCTTGGTGCCATTTTGATGTTTCTAGAGTTTAATTCTAAATCCAGAAAGTTTTTATGATGAATAATTTTGCTGGATACCTCTATCCGATGGTGGTCATCTGTTAGATGAAAATCATATGAAAGCTGGCAATGAGTTGAAATGAAGATGAATTTGAAGCTGAGCCTGAATCTTTTTGATCTGACGAGTGCTTCTAGATCCAGCATGCAGGAACTTGCAGATTAATTTTTAACATGGTTGCATTGGTATGATTGGTTTAGTTTTCTCCATTTATTAGTGGGTTGTGCTGGATTTCCTGACTTCGTTTTTTATTAACTGGTTTGGGTTTCTGCAGTAACAACCCTCTGGGCATGATTCAGTAGCATGTACTAGTTCTGATCACAAACTGAAATTGTGAATCTTTGGGAACATAGATCTTATGATCCAATGAGTGAAAATGCTTTTTGTTCACTCTTGTAAATATCTGGATGCTTATCTTTTCCGAAAGTCCCTATTGTCTAAAACGGGAAAGAAGCAGAAGAAACGACTTCAAGGTGACCAGTCTTTCCTGATTGCAGATGCATCTAGGATTGATGCCTACTGCACAAGGGAACATTGAGCTTGTGAAGCTGTCAGTCTTATGCCAGCCACTTAAGCTGCTGCATTTGATGTTGACTTCCTTTTGGCGTGGAGCATGTCAAAATAATAAATTCTTGAACTATTGATTTGGCCTAGTGTAGAAGGTATGGGTTGCAGTGAAAGCCTATTCTGGAAAGAATAGAAGAGATCTTAGCAACCGGGAAGGATATATTTCTGTTAATGAAGGCTAATCATCAATTGAAAGATTAGTACGGGAATATTGGTTGGTTCAACTGGTAAAACTTTTTGTTATGATACAAGAGGTTTGGAGTTTAAATTATGGGGATTTACTAAATATTTATAAGACATAAAACAAACATCATTTGGCAGACTAACAATTGTAGTCATTTCCACACATTTTACATCTCCCACTGCAAGGATAATGACCAACTTCTGCAAGAGGAAAGGAAAGCGATCAACAATATAATATATGATTGCAATGTGCAATCTTATTACTGAAATATTGGAATTTTGATAAATAGGAGAAGGTTGATTTGAATTACGGATGTATTTGGGCTCTGGTTGTTACCGTAGGGACATTCGCTCTTGGGTTGCATCTTCTTTAGCTTCTCTGTATTTGATGTAAAATATTTTATATGTGTCGTCTACCCTTGCTTGACCTTCTTGCTTCCTATTAAAATATTGAGATTTTGGCTTTAGATGATTTATCACCTTATTAAAGACACCAATGCGAGTTCTGTGTTCATTGTCATTGCAGATCGCATGCAGAGACTATCCTCATCCTCGACATCTTTGTGTTAAATTTCCTTTCAGTTCTACCACACATGAAACACACTGTGACCTGGTAAGTCTAATTGTTGCTATTATTGGCCAGGGATCTCATTAGATAACTGTTCTTAATAGTTTTTCTTTAATGGTTAACATATCTTGTTCTAACATCAGTCATTGCCTAAATACAGTGTCATTGTTATGTCTGTGACATACCTGTGCCATGTGTACACTGGGGTACTGGTGTCTCCAGTGATGACCATTGTCATGCCACTGAGAAAGAGGAGTTCTGGAAATCTCAGAGGAAAAATTTTAGGTTGCAGAAAGATGCTTCCTTACCAGTTAAAGTTCCTGATACTTCTTTGTCTATGCCCTTATCCCAACTTAACCTTATCCCACCTGGTGATATTATTCCATTGTCATCCAATTTCATACCACATGATCAGGTCTCTCGGCCTGCTGTACTCCGTTCTTGCTCCTCTTTGACCAGGTTTACCATTCCACACACGATAAGCCAGTTTAGAAGCCGACAGTTGGGACCGGTTTTAAGCAGAGAGAGGTTTCCTACACGCTCAGTTTCTCAGCGTTCGCAGATGCGTCGGGTACGTGATAATGTCAACCGGAACCTACGAATGTTCAAAAGGGCTGGGATTGCTGGAGGTGCTTCAGAGATGAACCAGTATGTGTATGGCCCATCAAACAACGTCAGAGGTGGTTATGGAGCACAGTGCACACTAGATCCTGCTCCACGGGCAGCATCAAATGACATGTTACATGTTCAATGGGTACCCGGCATGAATCACGACTCATTTACATATCAAAGCACTTCCCAAACTGACATGGGACATACCTTTGTGAGCACAATGCACTCCCAATCCCAAATGTATGGTCAGCCACTTCCTCAACTGGATGCATACTGCCAGCCTATGGCTCAACTACCTGTATACAGCCAGCCTATGGCTCAACAACCTCAACCATACAGCCAGCCTATGGCTCAACAATCTCAACCATACAGCCAGCCTATTCCTCAAGCTCCAGCATATACTCAGCATATTCCACAAATAAATGATGGTCAAAATGTCAATCAACTTGGAAGCCAAAGGCAAAATATGATAGCTCTAGATTTTTCAGAAGTTGACGAGTGGTTGAGCTACAGCAGCCAGAGCAATCAACAGCCTCAAGTTGAAAATTGTCAGCTTCCTACGGCAGGCTTCATAAATGAGCCGATACCTATTGAGGAAGAGTGCAATGGAAATGCTAAAGTCCAACACAATTACGGTGGATATGATAACTGGCTTCCTGATAGTCCGTATGTTCAGTTGTCGGATGGATATGTCCCTTCTGAACCGGATGTTGTAAATCCTGATCCTGAGGCATTTGATGCAGGTATGCTTTTATTCGACTTTGAACCGCTTCCAATGATCTAGCACACGCATAGATAGATAGCCAAGTATTTAATGGTGATTTTGAAGAAAAGTTAGGTGGTTTATTTAACTGCTAACTCTTCACAAGGAATTATGATTTGTAGGTTGGGCGTACACTTTATCAGAGGACCTATTCTAGTGTGCAAGTAATTTGAGATAGATGAAATTGTATAGATGTATTGTGTTCTTAATCTTTTTCATTTTAATGGATCCCAAAATATTAAATTATATCACATTCTTATTTCAGTTTCATTTTCCATTTAGTACTGTTGAAATTTGTGCACAATCCCTCGGTGTTGGGAGAAGTTAGTTTACTTTCACTTGTGATTTACAGTATAAACCTTGTTAGTACTTGCTATAAACTTATCAAACTAGCATCATAGTAGTGGCAATTTTATGGTGAATAGTTTTTCCAACTAATGCGACCATGGCTGTACATTTAGTACTTTAAAGTCAATTTGTTCTAAACACTAGCTTTTATAATTAGATGTCTTTTTTAAAAAAATTTGGTTTGGCTACTAATCACGTTTTTTGATGAAAGTAGAAAGAGGTAAACTAGGTAACTGCGATGTCAGTTAGTAATGCTAACATAATTGAATAATTTTTGTCAGATTTTGATCTGCAACCATTAGAAGTTGCCTTGCTAGATGGCGCGCTTAATATGAAAACATGGTAGAGCTCAGGTATACCTGTAAATCATATTAAACCTGAATAAAGTTTTCTTTTTGACATGAAAACAATAGAATAGAAAATCATAGTAATTTATACATTATTTATATGATTATTTGCCGAATGAGATGGCAAATTAAATTCGAATATTTGGACACCAATAAGTCAGAAATTACATCCAAAGGGATGATTTTGAACTTCCCTTTGTGGGTTGCTGCTTGTTCTATCTTCCCTCGTATGTTCATGACAACATAATTTTGTGGGGTTGGGGTTTTTGGGATAAATTTATTAAGAACATTTCCAAAATACAAAATGGGGTTTTAAAGAATCAATCATTGGATGAATTATCTGAATACCAATTGGAAAGGGATTGTAAGTTTTATCTTATTTATTTTTTCTTATCATTTTGCCCTAATTTTTTTGGATTTTTGTTTAGTAAATATACTCTTTTTTCTTCTTTGCTTTTAATTTAAAATCTTTTCTTAAAATAATTTATCTATCACAAAATTATTATTCTATATAACATTTATTGTTTAAAAGTCTGATAAAATTATTTTTATAATTTAATAAGAGGTTGCCTAGAGTATTTTGAGGTACCCAGATAAGAAAACACAATGATGGGGTAGTTTGAATAAAATTTTAATAAAAATTTTTCATCTAAAATTTTTACTTGTAATATTTTTTTTAACTAAATTTTTTGGGGATTGTGGATTATTTATTTATTTATTTTTTAAAATTTTCCATACTTGAAACTGTATTTTAATTTCATTGGAATAATTTTGAAATATATGTTGAAGCAGGGGTATTATCATTTTCTTTTTTAAATAGTTAATAATAGGGTTTCCCTCTATTGTGTTGTAGTAAACATCTAGGATTAAACTTTGAAGTTGTATGTTTGAAGTAAATTTTATGTAATAATAAAATCTCATGCCTATGTTGTTGGAATATTTAAAACTAAAGTATATAAAATAGTAGTATAATGTAAACTGACTTGAAAATTAACAATACAATTAAAATAAATTGCACAAATTAGACTTTACTATTCTTAGTAATAAATCTTCAAATTTAAGTAAAATATTATCTCTAAAAATTTAATAATTTTTGAATTAGTACAAAATAGATTTAATTAAATCCTTTCTCTTTATGCTTGGTTAAAGTTAATGAATTAAATGTGTTAAATGGTTTACATACCATAAAGAACTGCTCCAATGGATGCATCCTCGGCAACAGTGGTATCAAGTTCTGATGGTGTGTTTCAACAAATAACTTCCCACTTAATGTCCATACGGCATTTGCTCTCAATTTGGTCTCTAAGTAGGACGATTGAAAGGAAAAAGAAAAGTTTAATCACTGTATTCCAAATATAGCCTTCCTGAATGAGAGTTCAAAAGCATAACAGAAATTGAATGGTGAAATTTACATCCAACAGCAATAGTAGTTCACGCTTGCAGCAGGCTGCAACTACTATGACCGCCCCAAGAATATATAAAAGGCAAAGATCTTGGACAGGAGTTCATTGTAAGTAAATTACCGATGAGATACATGTTGGGAGGTTTGAACTATCATCCTTTTTTTGTTTCGACTGTTCCAATAAGCTGTCTACATCAACTTCTTCAAACCCGAGACTTTCTGCAAGAAAAATCAGCTGTCAAAATTTGTGTGGTTCTGATTTGTATGCCGTTTTAGCATAGGACTAAGATTGTGTGGTTTGGATAATCAAAATAAAAGAAATTGTGTGCTTCCCAACCACATTTTCCGTTATTATATGTGCATATTGTCTTTCGACTCAAATGGAAAAAACTGGGAAATTGAATACACACCATTGATACTTCTCTCAACCATTATGCATCCGTCTTCACCCATGGTCACGATTACAAATCTCAGATTTGGCAACCTCAAAAGCGAGGAGACAAGTGCACTTGGAACAGATGGCGCTTTTGTCCATGCCTGTTGCATGAAAATTCACAATGTATTTTAAATCAAACTAAGCAGTAAGATTGGATATAGTGTGTACTTAGACTTTGAAATTCCAGTTCTCCTTGACAGAAGAATGGGCAAAAAAATTTAAAAACTGGAATAAATGAACATAGTTCTCAAACATGAGAAAATAATTTTCATCATTCCAATACTATACATAAGAACAAAATATTTGAAACGAGAGGGATGCTGCCATTAATAAAGATGGTATAGAAACGATATCTTCCAGAAGATGCGAAAGTACATACTCAGAATTTTTTTTCTACAATTGGATTATCTTTTCTAAATAATTTTAAGTAAAAAATAAAAGGCGGAACTCAAACTCAAACTCCGGCATCACAGTAGAAATATGTTGTATTTAGCAAGCCAGAGGATATAGCATAAAATCTTCAATCTGATTTATAACTCTAAAAGAAAACGAAGATTTATTTGAAATATTGGTTGTCACCAGCCAAAAAGAAGTCAATTTTTCACTTTTTTTTCTTATTTTATAATTTTCTAGTTGTATTCCAAGTGGTTGCCAAGATAAAATTTGTGAATCATATGAATAAAAATTTTGAATTCATTGAAATTATAAAAACAGTGCCATAAAAGATTTTGTCGACATACCATGTTCCCGTCTGATTGCTTGATGGCATAGGGGTCAGAAAGCCAGGAGTTAAACGTAATAACCCCGTTTTATAGTATTAATATAGTTTAAATTAATTAAGAAATTTTTTAGATTGAGGTTTTTTATTTTGATTCAAGGGCAAAATGATTATTTAAATCTCAAGGGCATTTTTATCATTTGAAAATGTATGTTCGGGTGATAAAATTGAGTTAGTAACTTCATAGTAGTGTGTTATATGTTAAGGGGGAGTGTTTGATAGACAATTGATAAATTTAGAAAAAGTTCCCTTAAGGTCTCAATCGCACACTCACACTTCTGAGTTGAATTCCGGTGATCCGTAAATCCAATTGACAAGCTGTTTGTTGTAATAAAAGTAGATAGAATAAGGTTTTCAAAGAAATAAACGGGATGGAAATCAGACACCAACTGAGAAAGTTACAGGTTTGGGAATATAGCCGTCTGTGTGCAGGAAGGCAGGGAGAATAGGCTGGGAAATACAGGGCAGAACTGGCGCAGTTGGGGACCTCACGACCGGCGTCAGTTCCTGCACCGGTTAGGGACTTTTCCCCATGACTGGCGCCAGTTGTAGCACCGTTAATGGGGCCGGATACCTCCTGGTTGCTGGAAACGTTGGTGATGCCTTTTTCTTAGTCAAATGACAAATCAGCCCTCACATGATTTTATATCCATTCCTTTGCTTCAAGGTCATTTTAGACAATTCCAAAAGAATCATTTGAGTGGGATTAAAGTGCTGGAAATGTATTTGGCTTGCCATTTCTCTTCTCCCAAGTTTTCTTCTCCTTATCCTTACGTTTCATTTAGGGATCCTTCTATTCTCCTTACAATTTCTTCAATTTTCACCGTTTAACTTTCGATTTCTTGCTGCAAATTGATACTCCTCTGCTCATTAACACGCTACATGTGTTATTTCATGATTTGGATTGAGAAATAAACCAAGAGAAGCGTGAGGTCCTGATTACAAGAAAGAATTTTCGGCGATTACTCACATTGGAGATATTTAGGGTTTAAACTAATCCTTGAGGAAGACTCTCAGCTTCGTTATGATGTTGACATGATATTTTGAGCGAATTTTATCATGTTTAGTTATTGTTCATTCGCGAAAACTATTCATTTCTATTTGTACATATGAAATGTTGCGAATTGAATGCGTTTAGGATGTTTTGAGATTGGGTATAACACCTTAGTGCTAGAATTGATTAATTAAGTCTAATTGTGGGGAATTAGTGAGTTGGGGATTTATGCTTATATTATATGTGTTTAGTGTTAAATACTTATATTTTACCTTGTTAATGGTATTGATATTATCGTGTTAGATATTCCAAGGGAGCGACCGTCTAACTCTCATTGACTCGATTTCGATCCGGCGTTTGGCTAGTATTGTGAGTGGACATTTTTTTTAGCCTATTTTCTTTCATTTAAAATATTCATAAAACATATATGTTTCTTTATTTAGGAAGTTAGATTTTATTATATATTTCTTGTGTAA
>JAWDEX010000002.1:3881437-3893342 GCA_035221805.1 Trichilia hirta | reverse complement strand
CTGAACCTGCTGTATTTGATGAAGGTATGCTTTTATTTGACGTTGAAACCTCTTTTGAAGGTCTAGCGCATGCACAAATGGATAGCTAAATATTTGACGGTGATTTTGAAGAAAAGCAGGTGGTTTATTTGTTGTTAGCTCTTCATAAGGAAATTATATTTTGTAGGTTGGGTATACACTTCATCAGAAGAACCATTGTAGTATACAAGTATATCAAGGCGAAGTGTAGAAATAATCCTAAGAGATGAATGAAATTGTACAGATGCATTTTGTTCTTAATTTTCAAATGCTAAATTATGTCTAATTCTGATTGTATTTTCATTTTGCCTTTAGAATACTTTTAAAATGGTTATTGCACATATCTTCTATTGTGTCCAGAGAAGTTTGTTTACATTTTTGCTTCTGATAGATGAAAATGCAGTGGTGTGATTTTGCAGAATAAACCTTGTTGGTCCTATAATTGATTCCAGATCAAACTCCTTTAATTAGGATGCTAGTAGTAGTAATTTAATTGTCAATAGTTTCTCCAACCAATGTGACAATGGATTTATGTATGCGTAGTACTTGAAAATCAATGTGTTCTAAAAATTTGTTTGGCCGTATTAGATGGCGCTAAATCTGAAAACATGTCACAGCTCGGATATGAAATGATAATCCTGTAAAGCATATTAAATCTGAAGAAAGTTTTCTTGCAGACTTGAAGACAATAAAATTGAAAATATGAGTAATTTATACATGTTTAATATGATCGTTTGCCAAATGAGATAGCAAGTTAAAAATGCAAAATTCAAATATTTGGACAGCAATAGGTTATCAAATTACATCCAACGAGGAGATTTTGAAACCTTCATTTTGTAGGTAGCTGGCTGTTCTGTCTTCCCTCAATGTTCATAAAATAATCTTCCCTTAAATGAATCCCATTCAAGCTGTGATAGATGGGTATTTACGTACCCCTCACCGTAAATTGGCTGAAATATCTGAAGTACCAATAGGTAGTAAAATTACAGGAAAGATGCCAACCGCGGATCAGTCCGGTGTGGAAGACCAGTTCGAGCTCCCAAGGCTCGACAACCAGCAGCAGCCTGTAATCAGCATTCAGCACATCATATCAAAACCAAAAGTTTACAGCCCATTTACTGTCTTATGGCAGTTCCACTAGATTGTAAAATCTATGCTTACCACTTGCGAAGCAAATGGCAACATTTTCTCTGGCGGCATGTTAGCGCAGATAGCTACAATAGTAATGTACAAATGTAAACCTCATCAATTCAATCCAAAAGTTCTGGCCATGTATATAGGGCATATTTTTTCAAACTTCATGGTAACAAGAGCACTCTGGTGAAATGAACATATATGTGTCAAATGGTTTACATACCATAAAGAACTGCTCCAATGAATGCATCCCCAGCACCAGTGGTATCAACAAGTTCTGATGGTGGTATCTTCTCAGCTGTTCCAACAAATAACCTCCCACTTATTGTCCCTATGCCGTTTGATCCCAGTTTTGTCTCTAACTGGGAATGATTTAAAGGAAAAAGAAGTGCTTAATCATTATATTCTGAATACGACAAAAACTAAATGGTGAAATTTACATCCAGCAGCATTAGTAGTTCACACTTGCAGCATGCTGCAGATACTATGGCTGCCCCAAGAATATAAAAAGCAAAGATCTTGTATGGGAGTCCGATGTAAGTAAATTACCGATGAGATACACGTTGGGAGGATTGCACTATCATCCTTTTTCTGTTTCAACTGTTCCAATAAGCTGTCTACATCAACTTCTTCTAACCTGGGACTTTCTGTCAAAAATATCATCTGTGAAATTGTGTGGTTCTGATTGTTTATATATTTTTAGCATATAAGTAGGGCTAAGATTGTGTGGTTTCAATATTCAAAATAAAAAATATTGTGTGCTTCCAAGCCACATTTTCTGTTATTATATGTGCATATCATCTTCTGACTCAATAGAAAAGACTTGGAAATTGAATACGCACCATTGATAGTTCTCTCAACCATTATGCATCCATTTTCACCTAACGTCACAATTACAAATCTCAGATTTGGCAATCTTAAAAGCATGGAGACAAGTGCGCTTGGAACAGATGGTGCTTTTGTCCATGCCTGTTGCATGAAAATTCACAATGTATTTGAAATCAAATTAAGAGGTAAGATTGGATATATTGTGTGTTATGGACTAAGGCTTTGAAAATCCAGCTCTCCTCGACAAGACCAAGGGACAAAAATTTAAAACTGAAATAAATCAACATAGTGTTCAAACATGAGAAAACAATTTTCTCGTCTTCCAGAAGATGCAAAAGTACATATTAAGAATTTTTTTTTTGACAACTAGGTTATCTTTTCTAGAAAATTTTAGGTAACAAATAAAAGGTGAAACTCAGATGAAGTGCTCTATGTGTTCAGCATCACAACAGAGATATGTCATATTTAGCAAGCCCGAAGAATATGATATAAAACCTTAAATCTAATTTATAACTCTCAGGAAAAACTAAAGAACAGTTTGAAATGTCGGACGTGGCCAAACCAGAAAGATGCCAATTTTTCACTTTTTTTCTTATTTTCTAATTTTCTAGTAGAATTCAAAGTGGTAGCCAAGACAAAATTTGTAAATCATATAAATCAAATTTTTGAATTTATTAAAATAATGAAACAGTGCTATAAAATTTGTTGATGACCATATTCCTGTCTGATTGCCTGATGGTATAGGGGACAGAGAGTCAGGAGTTGAAACATACAGTGATTTCATTTTTGTTATTGGTGTTCCGGGAAAGTTGGACTCTTTACGTTGCAATATCAAAACATGTACAAATGAGGATTATGTATAGATCCACATGTTTTGGCATTAATGTAAACACACATGAAATGGACGCTGAAGGAATACCATTAACAATAAAGGTTCAGTATAATAACCACTTAAAGTCTCAGGGTTTAAAGAGACCTGGACTCTATTGCTGCTATGCGGATGGTGGAGGACTAACCCAATTTAGTAGACAGCAATCATATTTGAAAACGAAAGAAGGAACTGGTTGAAATAAATTATGCTGTTATCTAAGAAGGGTGGAGAAAAGGAGAGCGGGATAATCAAGACAATGAACAATAGATTTTGAATATTTGCAATAATTATGCTGAATTTAAGATTATTGACATTCTTACAAATTCAGCTAAAAAACTCAACCATCAATAGTAGTTCATCATAACTTGCCTGAGGAAATTTCGCAGAGCACACTGCATAATTAGCCAACTTTATAAGTTCATCCAACCGTTCCCTTTGCCTTTCTACATCTATCAAAATAGGTATCTTCTTGCGAGCAGCCTGTACTGGAAGAAAACAGTAAATGCAGTTGTAATTCCTATAAGTTAGCATAAACTTTTTCTAATAAGGTTAATTTTGCAACATCAACAAAAACAAAGCACTAGAATAACTGAATGAGATAACAATCACCTCTTGTGCAACAATAATAGCAGTGTCATGCAACCTTCCATCAAAGTAGGCAATACTTGCTCCATCCAATGCAGATAACAGAGTTGATTGCAGAAGATCATCTGGTATCATGGCAGGGTCTCCAGGAGTATGAATACAAGTTCGAGTTTTCCTGAAATTATTAACAATGATTAAAGGGAACTACAGCCAAACAGATTAGATACCTATTAAAAGAAAAAAAAAAATCCCTATTAAACGTTTGATGATTCCTTCCAATTCAAGGTTAAGTTATCACAGCATACTGAGTTTTCTTATGAGTCCACATCTGTGTCAAAGCTAAGAAAATGTTGCAAAGTATATACTGATCAGTGGCATTGAGGGAAGCCAGTATGAACAAAAGAAAAAATAAGACTCTTTTCACAACATCTAAAGTCTGACGGGATTGGTAGCAAAAGGCTCTGATAGAAAAAAGATAGTGTTGCCATATCACTTGGAAGCTATCAGAAGAAACCAAAGCAGAAACATTTATACATATTAATATACTATGATCGCTGCAAGCCACTATTCTTTTAAAGGAGTAAATAAAAGTTAGGAGGATAAGACCCAAAAGAAGAGAAGTTCTCTAAACCATGCAACCTATGTTCTGTCCCATATTCCCCATCTTCAGATTCTCTTATATGAAAAGGGTAGACACTCGGGGACGGCTCCGAATCCACACAACATTATGTTTCCCTAGCAAATTTATATGCACAGCATCATTTTTGCTTCTTTCAAATTTTGGCTAACAAATGAATACAATTAAAATTAACTGTAGAAGAGAAATGTAAGAGTGAGGGGACTACAAGTCTGCAAAAGTTAGGACAAGCAGCCCAAAAGAACAAAAAAGAAACCCTCAATGAAGTATTTCAACTATCAAATATATGCCCCCGAACAAAAAAATCTATAAAGCCTTTACAATGTGAATCCTGTTAAGAATATTGCCTCTTCTCAATTGGAAAAATGAAGAAATAAAAGGTATCTTTGAAACCTGCAGTAATAGAAGATAGAAACAAGCCCGAAACTTCAGTTTGTCCCAAAGGTTCCTCTCAATACACAACCCATAAGATCGCCAAAACAGCGCAATCCCATAAAACCATGGCTTATCCCAAGGCTAAAAATCTTTTAAATGAAAGGGAATAACAGGACCCTGGGGATGCTAAATATACAAAGCATCATTATCTTCTCCCATATTTAAAACTCTAAATGAAAAGCCAGGTGTCTCTTTGAACTCAGTATATGTAAACATTATAACAAGTAAACACTCAAGGACCATCTAATGAACAAAATTCCTCTTAATTCATAAAACTTAAAAACAATATTGAGCGAAATATTTTCAGATTGTTACAAGAAGATGCCAAGAGTCAAGGTTCTCACGTTTGGTTGTCAACAATTACATACGTAAATGGTGAGTTACCGTCCTTTGAAACCTGGACAAATGAAAATGAGAAGCAAAAGGAAAAAAGGAAAAAGAGAATAAGGTCGTGATGTAAGAATTCAGAGTAATCTTAGCAAAACAAAAGCAACACCAAGACAAAATACCAAATCAATGATGTGAAATGAATAAATTATATAAACCAATTAATATGCGTGTGTGTATGAGGCTGAACCATGGATAGGTGATATGACAAAATCAAAATATTGGTAAGTAACTTTAAAATTGGACTGATAATGTGGATTTGTTCGGGTAGTTCATGCAGAAATGACATGTGGATTACAATCCAGTCCAAGGCATCCCCCCTTTTTTTCAGTTAGCACATAAGCAAATTAACTGCCAACTGAATTAAAAAATGGTAATCACATAAACCCATGCTTTGCCATGATTATGATTAAGTGTATCATTTGAGCTCTACAGCTTACCACAAGAAAAGAAGTATCCACACCATCCGATTCAAACTCCTCCAATATGCTCTTCCCTTGAGGGTCATCAGCAATCTGGTCACATCGCAGTGTCATACGCAGAGAAGTTTGAAAAGTTAAGACACCTCATCAAAGATTCGGACTGTTTACCGGAAGTATTCTGTTACAAAACACAAAAACAACATTCATAAATACCTTAGAAATTATTCTTGGGTTTAGGCCCAAACGAGCTGCACAAGTTAATGCGTTTCCTGCATTTCCACCTCCTTGAACCTAAACAAACCAATGAATTAAAACATGATCATGTTTTCAAAGCCAAAACATTTCATACTTACAAACTAATAGAATACAACAATCGTGGAAATCTTGAACGGTGTGACAATAATACGGCCAAACGAGAAACAGCTACATTGAATCCCTCGGCTACTTGGCCAATTTAAATTGGATGAAAAAAAATTTACTAGTAACATAAAAAATTGAATGTACAGACAAAATCTGCCCTTTAAAGGAATTCCAAATCATGAAGACCACACCACAAATGTCAAAGTTCAACAATACGGACCACAGGAAAGTTTGGAATTTATAAAAAGTACGTAAATAGATAAATTATTACAGGATGTCAAGGCAGTTAAATACTACATAAAGCTGATTATGTTTGACCAAAACAATAATAAAGAGAGAAACTACCTTCAAGCTAGTGCTTCTAATTTTGTCATCAGGCTTAGGATAAGAATTCACTGTTGCCAAGAAATCCAATCCCACACCACCAATCCCGAACTGTGAAAACATCGTCACCACCATAAACCATAACAAATATGAAAAAAAAAAAAAAAAAACAAAGGGAAGGAATGGAAAGATAGAAACGCACGACGATGCGGCTTTCTGGGAGAGAAGGAATTGAATCCGACGACATTTTAAACCTGTAACAACTAACAACGCATCTTCACTGAGATTATAAGAAAAAAGAGCTAACAACTCATGACAGCAAATCCCATATCAGGTTTGAAAGTTGGATTGATTTGACCTGGGTTTGAGGAGAGAGTAGCAAGGACGCGATGAAGAATGAGACCAATGCCGAAATGACAGAAAGTTTAATGAGGTGGGATCTAATAACGTTAGCATCATTTTGTTCCGCTGTTTTCTGTTTTCTTCTTCCGCTATTCCATGGCGCGTGTAAGGGACAGGGAACTGGATGACGCACAGGGTGGTCAGGAAGTGTTGGTTATGGTCATGGTTGGGATTTCACCTTTCGGGTTATTAGAAAATAAACTGAACTGGATTCGGCCCCGTTCCCTCTGATATTTTACTTTCAAATTTAAGGGGGTGTTTGGGAACGGGAAAACCGATGCCCAATCGATGATTAGTTTCTTCGCAAACGAAGTGGCGTCGTTTTCTATTCTTAATGTTTTTTATTTTAATAAATCTTAAAATGTTAATTATATCTAAAAAGTCTGTTCAGTTTAAAGTAAAACTTTTGTAAACAGAATTTTTAAAAAAATATTAGTTATTTCGTTATTGTGATTAGTTTGGAGTTAAAATTGTATAATTATTTTAATGCACAAATTTTTAAAAATTATATTGAAAGAAAAATAGAATAAAATTTTTAAAATAAATAGAATTTTGAGACAATTTAATTTTTTAAAATTTAAAAAAAAATTATATTAAAAAATTAAAATTTGAACTTCTTCTAACAAAAAGACAAATTTTTAATTATTTAATTTTTAAAATAATAAATAAATAATAAAAAAAATTGAAAAACTTTCGACATTAAAAAGGCCTTTTAACCCTTTGAAACAAATCAGGTGTAGAGTTTTGAAGTTTGATTGAGTAAACATGGGTTTCTACAGAGAGCAGTCAGGTGGTAACAAAGAAGAAGACCAATGCGGAAATGCCACAAGGCAAGACATGGGGACAGCTTTGACATTAGCATCTTTTGGTTCCTCAGTTCAATTGCGCGCGTAAAGACAAGAACATTGACATGGTCGACGGAGAGGCTCAGGAAGAGCAGACTTTATGTTGTTGTGATGGTTACTGACTTGTACGTTCTGGTTGGGATTTGGCCTTTCGCAATTCGAAACTAAACTGGGCCGGTCCTATGTGATATTGTATAATCTTCCCATTCGAAGGGTGTGTTTGGGAATGGCGAGACTGATGCCCACGTTGTGGATTAGTTTGTTCTTGATTAGGAAGCTGCCCCTAATTTGAAAGGTAACGATTTTTTCTTTTTTCAAAATCAGACATTTAAATTCAAATAATTCGGTCACTTTTAACGTTCCACGAATGCCTTTCCCTATTCTAGAATCCAAGGCTAATTTGAAATTTGTCGAGAAAAATTATTTTAAATATTTAGTAAACACATGATTTTATTTTTAAAGCTTAATTTAATTTTGTTCTAAATTATTTTATCAAATATTAATAGCTATTTAGATTGATGGAAAATAATTTATTATATTAGATTTGGTCTACAATTTTGAAGCATATTGTCTGTCTCGCTTCTTTTATAAGCTTATCGCTTATAACTTTATGATTATATATATATATATATATATATATATATTTCATGGGACTCTATCTATCCTTGTATTCAAAAGGTCATATTTATAAGTCTTACAAGTTAGAATTTAAAATTGAAACAATTTTGTCACAAATAATATTTCACATAAATTCGACTTATTTTCTGATATTATATTCTCCAATAATAATTTTCTTATATCACTCTTCTGAGTCAAACCATATGAATCTATAGAGAGAGGGAGTGTCACTAAGGTCTGTATTGCTTGCGGTTCCAACAAGAGAGCAAGCACCAAACAATAAGAAGAAGGCTCGCCACGAGCATGTTTATTTGTCTGCTCCAGTTTGGATGTTGCCCGCCAATGAATTTACCATTTCTCGTCCATCGTCTTTTTGAAATGCAATACTGAAATGAGAAGTGTATAGCCTCTCTCTCTCTCTTACAACATTATTTTTAAATTATTTTTTAATCAATAAACTTCTGTAAATTTAATTTTTTAAAATTTCTTTCAATTTTTATAATAAAAAAGGGAATTAAACAAAGAGAAGTGAAGGATTTTATATTATTATCTATTATGACTTATAAACAATTTAATTTAATTTAATATTGATAAATATAAATTTTATATATAATATTATTTTTATTTTAAATTAATATTAAATTTTTATTTTTTTATGCAATTTAAAAAATTAAATAAATATAGAAATCGTAAAATTAAAAGTGAAAAAAATACAAATATCCACGTAAAATTGATATTTATCAAATATAGTATCCACTATAATAAGTTTGATAATAAAATATATAAAACCACAACAAAGTTAACTTCCGCACGTCTTATATTTTTTAATGAGTAAAAACAATATTTCCAATCAAATAAGAATTGGATTATTATCACTTATCATCACAGAAACCATAACATTCAGATTTCGAAGAGCTTCATATCGACTCATCCAACAGGCAAAACTTAACAGCTTCAAGTAGAGATGGATCTGTCCAGTTTTAACGGCCCTTAGATTATGTATGCACTATACCCATCTGTAGTTTCTAATGCTAGTATGACTCAATGTTAGCCTTTTTTCTTACTATCTCAAACCTAGCTAGTTTCAATCTGCCTTAAACCTTATCACAGGCCCTTTGTTTGAAGGATCAACCCCGTAACACGTCTGAGTCCCCCGCTCAATCAACACCTTCAAATCTTCCGCTTAGTAACAACCTGTACAAAATTAAACCAACACAAGTACCACGTCACAAAGCAACAAGCTACAACATGGGTTTCCTATATTAATCTTAAAAAGAATACAATATTCTCACCACTCTCTTGGTAAATGCTCTTAGCCCTTTTATTAATCTCAAAATACATACAATATTTTCACCACTAGAGAGTGGTAAATGCTCTGTTCCCTCGTAGGCTTACAAATGTTTCTCTCGCACACACTTGCTCTCTATATAGGATAGGACGATTCCAATTTCTTAGTAATCTGTGCAGCGAAAAAAAATTTCTCGTATCACTTGTATTCAACCATTCTTAGACTAAAAGTCACTATCAAATTTTATCCCCCAACTTGACATGCCTCTAGACCCAAGACTTTATCCCTCAATTTAACATGCTCGAGGATGTGACACCAATCCACTTTGTTCAATTAGCTAGGTGGAACTTCATTAGAGACAGTATCTGTTGAGCGTTTGATTTTTGATTCGACAGTCTTCTCCTCTTGTTCCCTCCTTTTAATTGTCTCCCCTTCCCCTTTCTCGATCTCCATTTTCACTTTCTCTTCCTAAGGAACAAAACAAATTCCTGAAACATGCATGCTATAGTTTAATTATAGAACAAGAGTACTGATCATTGGAGCAATGTTAACTTACGTCGGTGATCTTAATTTCCGGTGGTTTAACACCGTGTACAGCTGGTCGGTTCGATGCTTTTGTTACATTCCAACGTATAGTATTGTTATGGTTGCTGTTGATGACTGCTTTCCAAGTCCAACGTGTTTGGAACGATAATCCTCCGGCGACAATCCTCTCCGTAAATTGATGGGAATTGGAGCAGATGAGCTTTCTGTAAATTTATACTATGTGAATAAAGATGAGTTTTCTTTGAATAAAACGAAAATAACTTTAAGAAAAGTAAATAAGAAATAATTTAAATTAAATTATCGAAATCAATCAAGAGAACAAACTTTGGTCTAAGTCAATATTTACCATCAAAATTTTATGCATGATCATTAATGTGAGAATATATATCAGTTCATAATTTGAATATTCATCGATAAAACTATTTTTCTCTCTCTCTTTAGTCGTAAGTAATTAGAAAATAAGCTATCTAATTAACCCTAACTACTAAACAACCTAAGACAAGAGCTAAAGATTTAATTCGATAGTAACCTTAAAAATTAGAGAGATCAACGAAGCTAAACAATATAAACACAAATAATTGCATTTAACTTAGTTGAGTGTTCTTCTTAAGATCTAATAATTTTTGACGCAGCAAATATAAAATCTTAGTTGCTTCACAAGTCAGAGTGATCAAACAATTACGGACTTGATATCAAATTTAGCATAGATTACAATGTATAACAAACTAGTAGGCCTCCTAGTAATTAAACAATACAATCGTAAAAATAGGCATAAAAGAAGATTTAATACTTAAAGAATAAATTGAAAAATAAAAGTAAATTAGATCTCACAAGTTCATTGATTCTGAGACTTCTATTTTCTTTAAACCAGTAAAAAAATTTAGCCACGCAAGGCCATGCTATGAACACAAAAGATAAAAATAGAAGAGAAGGATGATAAGAGAAGTGTGTCTATTCTCCTCTTTAAACCTAGAAAAGTTTCTAATTTATAGCACAAACTTAGAGCTTTCTAAGTTTCAAAAATGACGCACAAGAGAAGAGTAAAAATGTGATTTTACGCTTATTTGGTGCTAGAGCGCTAATTCCTAGACATTAAGGCTCTAATGGCTCAGGAAAAATGGCTATTCTTCCTCTCCTGATAGCATTGGGGCATTATTGGATGGGCGCTGGGCTGTTATACTTCTTGTTTTGGTTGAAAATTTCTACATTCCACTCTCTTCTCAACTTCATGCAGTAGATCTGTTTCATGCTTCTTTTGACACTTTATTTGACTTCAATTGTATATAATCTCTTATGAAAATTCCTTATATTGAAGTTATCTTTCCAATGAAATTTGAATCACTAAATTCTGATGTCTGTACATCAAACCATCATTAGATCTTTATAGAGTGCTCAAAATGGAATGCCAACTACAGCAGCGAGAAATTTTTGCAAATTTCTACCAATATTAGGCTAGTATCTCTCAAAACTCAAAACATAAAAATTATAAATATATTTCTCGATATTTTATAGCATCTTGAATCATCTCAATTAGATCTTAGATGAGAGAGTTATGCCCACATTACAAAACAGTGTTGAAAATGTCCAAATGCACCTAGTTCACTTTGCTTTGCACTCATCAATTCCAGTTGTATCCTAAATCAAAATACAAGAATAATGAGTACCTTTAGGCACAAAATAAGTATAAAGATGCTAAATATTAAGGGATAAAAATATGATATTTTACACTCTTATCAAACTCTCCCACACTTAACTTTGGCTTATCTTCGAGCAAAACTCAAATTCACTTCCCCAAAAAACTCCAAAGTTGCAACACCATCATTAAAGAACAATAAAGCTCTTCAAAACTCATAATATATCATGAGCAAATATTCTTAATTAACTTACAATTACTTAGTAAAATTTTCAATTAAAGATAGAGCAACTAAATACGTAGATCCTCAAGGAGATAAACACTTGACTTTCATATGTTTAAAAGGTATGTGTTTTGCTCAATTTCATTCCAATAGAAATGATCTACCATAGGCTTGCATATATTCTCATTCTCCCCCACTGGGATCACATACATAACACAAATCATAAAGAGTTGTCAAAGGTTGTAATAGGATTTAGGATCAAGGTGGAAAATATTTGGGAATGTAGCTCAAAAGTCATTGAAACTTATAGAGCAAAAATGAATCAATTTAAGCTCAAATTTGTAGGATA
>JAWDEX010000002.1:3853264-3865894 GCA_035221805.1 Trichilia hirta | reverse complement strand
TTTATAGAAATAATACATATTAGACTCATAAAATCCTTGATTGAGGTAAGATATTATGTTGGATTGAGAAGTGTGCTCTTAATTGTAATACATAATAATGTCATTATCTATTATTCATTATATATAATATCGAATCTAAAAGGGTTTGATGATAATAACATACCTCTAATTTGATCAAAGCATTATGTGACAAAAAGATTAAATTATATAGTAACTGATGATAGACAGGCTCATTAGTCCAAGCTTTATTCTTCATTGTAATCCAAGAGTCATATTGTATAGCTAGATATCAATAATGGTCTATAAATATATTTAATTAATCTTATTAAAGATTGATTAAATGAAATAAACTAAAAGAGTTAATTTAAAAATTACGTCTACTATTAGCTTTACGGTAAATCTATTGAGTCTTACCATAAATTATTTTGATTTTTTTCTAATTTGATTATGCAATAATTTGATACATAAAACTTAATTAATATGATTGATTAATCTAAATTTATATATAGTATAAGTGAAAGTACGTCAAACATTTCATCCTAGCAAATAAGATTTTAACAAGTAGCAAAATTTTGGCTTTACACTTATATAACACATAGATGATAGATATGCATGAGATGTATATGAATTTAGGTCACACATTTGGCATCATATTTTTTATATTTTTATTTAATTAATTATTAATTAAATTAATATATATATATATATATATATATTTAATTAATTATTAATTAAATTGATATATATATATATATATATATATATATATATATATGAACATTTTTCATTATTATCATTTAAGAAATGATAAACCTTTACCCTTAATTTCATCCAAGCAAGAAGGTGATCAATTTTTTATCATTTTGATCAATTGAAAGTTGATTTAAGGGTTTTTAAGTGTGATCTAAAAGATTATAAAATTAATTTTAAGTGTTGAAATTGAATTTTAAATGTTTGAAAACCTATGATTTTACTAGAAAATCTAGGTTAATAAAAAGTGTTTTAATTGAGATTTTGTAAAGTTAAAGAAAGAAATTAAAAGATAAGGACATCACTTGATAGAAAAGGATCTAATTTGATACTTTAAAACTTCAAAAGTTTGAATCTAAGTATTGGAAGCAAAAAAGTATAAGGTATATTTCTAAAAACTTTTAAACCATTTATATGTATTCATTACTTAGATTCTTTTGCGTGCAAACTTAATTTCATGAATTAAAAAATATTTCGTACTAGAAATTTAGAACTATTGACCTCGATTAGCGTAAAATTCTCTTCGAAACTCTAAAATTCTATAAAGTCTGCAAATAAACCTCCCTTAAACTTAACTATTTATTAACAAAAATTTTTCTAATTACATATTTTGTCTAACCTTATTACCAGGTCAACTACACATCAATTATATCCATACACACTTATAATAAAAGTAAAAAAATCATCTCGAATTTACAAAATAACTAAACTATCCCTAATTTAAAAAAATAAAAGATTTATAACTTGAGTCAAATGATCATCCATCTTCTTATTCCTCTGTGAAATCGTAATGCAAGACTTGTTAAAATTTATTTAAGTGCAAATGATTAAGTGTATTGTTAAAATTTATTTAAGTGCAAATGATTAAGTGTAACACAAAAATTTATATATGTTAAATAACCATAATATTTATTATATAAATTACAGAGTTTCTAAGAAATTTTTTAGAACAGTAATATCATAGATATAAATTCTTATCCAAAACATTTTTTATAAAAATTAGTCATATGTTTATATAATTTTTTTCATAATTTTTTTTATGTGAAAATATAGTACTGCTATCCAACATATCAATAATTTATATAAAAACTTTATATATTTAATACTATTATTTTCATTGGTACAAAAATACTATTTAAGGAAAAAAAGAGAGAGAGAGAGAGAGAAACTTATGACAAAAGGTGATGTATACACACACTACCAAAAGATTCTAAAATTAATTCTCAAACATGGCTGCTGGCGATATTAGATTTCTTGTGAAAGAAAACAATTTCCTATTTGAGATCCAAAAGGAATCCAATTTCCTTTTCCCTTCCCTCTCATCCGAATGCAGATTAACAAATAAATCAAAATAGTGTTAACCAAGCAAGAAAGAAGCAACCCCACTTGATCGTTTCCTTTCTCTTAATTTGGTCTTAATCCAAGTCAAAAGTCGGTTTAACATCTTATTAATTATTAAGAAGATGACATGTCGTTATGTGATTAGTCAATGAATTCATAATGAAATTTAAACAATGTTCTTCTCACCATAACAACACAACCCCCTTCTTTGTCGCATATAAAATTTTATACCAAGTCTCTCTCTGCCTGTCTGTCTCCCTTATCCTTGTACTGATATCCATGTCAAAATAGAACATCCCTTATTTCTTAATCGATTTTCTTCTTTCTGTTTCTGCTTCTTTCATGGCTGAAAGTAATAACAATAACCTAAGAATCATCGTCGAAAGAAACCCTCCTGAATCCAAACTCTCTGAATTAAACATCAAGTGTTGGCCCAAGTAAGCTAAGCTTTCTGTCTGTATCATTGGAACTCATCGACCCAGATAATTATATACGTATATTTTGTTATCTCTCTCACTTCTTTTTTTTCTTTTTCTTTTTTTTTTTTCTTTTTTTTTTTTAAATGAAGATGGGGTTGCTCTCCGGGGAAATACCAGTTGAAGTTTGATGCAGAAGAGACATGCTATTTGCTGAAAGGGCAGGTAAAAGTATACCCGAAAGGCTCAGAAGATTTTGTAGAGTTTGGTGCTGGAGATCTTGTTATAATCCCTAAAGGTCTCAGTTGCACTTGGGATGTTGCCATAGCCGTCGATAAATACTACAAGTTTGAGTCAACGTCTTCTTCTTCATGATCATCATCATCATCTTTAGTTATCTTTGTTTGATCACTTGTTCTCCTTTCTTTTTTTTTTTTTTTCTTAATTCTAGTTATTCTTTTGAATTAGCTTTTCCCTTCTTATTTTGTATTTATTAAATTTGTAGGGTTATTTAAATTGTAGAGAAATTGCATTATATTATATTATATTTACATCAGACGGTGGATTATGGAATAATGGTGTTTAGTCAAAGAAAGGGAAAGAAAGTAGTCAATGCATGTCCCATTCAAAACCCCATCACGTTCTTTAAATAAGCGTTTAAATGCACCTTTGACTGGTCAACAGTTGATATTTTTATCCCACCAAAAAATAAATAAATAAAAATCAATTCCTTATTTGTAGGAAATGATTTAGACACCCACATGGAGTGCCCTTAACAAATTCATATTCATAGGTTCCCATCTCAGTCTCATATTTATTGTTCACACTTGGTAGGTCACAATAATTAAAACGTTGAAGAGGTCAGATTACCAAAGACAAGTGGATTCATGAGAACCGTTGATGTCAAAATGTAGGGCTAGGATTAGCTGAGAAGTCGATGCCATGAAAGATTGGTATTAACATTAATTTCAGAACACTCCATCCATTTTTATCAAATTTTGAATCACCCCTAAATCTATTGTAACCAATAACCATTGCGTCCCATTTTTAGGCCTTACTGTTAAAGTTCAAATCACTTAGGAATGATTTGACAATAATAATGGATCTAACTGAAATTGACTCTGATTTATGGGAAATTTTAGTTGAATCCCTAATTTCTAAACAATGTCACTTTAATGTATATAATTTTTTGAATTAATGATTATACTCCCAATATTTCTTATACAATTCACTTTAGTCCAAATTATTTGGTTGGTTTTATTTTAATCCCTTAATTAGTTTTATTAAATAGAATTATCATAAACCTTCTCTAACTGCACTGGCCATTTCTATACATTGCGTTTGTCTTATTATTTCTGTAATTTAAATCAATTTTACTGTAAAAAAATGTTTGTTATTTTTATTTACTCGCTAGATTGACATTCATCATCTAATGAATAATGATAATTTTGTTAAACAAAATTGTAAAATGATATAGCGGTGATAAACATTTGCTACGTATAACTTTCTCATAAAATCTAAATAATCTCGTTATAAAAATATTATACAGTAAATATAAATATTAGAAACTCAATAAAGATACTTTTAAGTCTTAATTTTAGTTATTTTATTTGTTATTTTTTTTAATAATAATAAAATATCCACTGAATAGTTAGATAGTAAAAAGCATATTTGTATTTGTATTTGTTAACTATTGAAGCATAATATTTGTCTCAAATTCCAATATTAACTTTAAAGTGTTTTATTCAGAACGAATGCAGTTGAATGACAAGTTTTATTCTTAAATAGATACTACATCAATTGAGATGAAAAATTATAAATACAATCAGAAAATATCCGATACAATACATGATATTAGCTTAATATAAAAAAAAATAACTTTTAAAGAATAATACGATACATATAAATTTTTTTATATAATATTATTGAATTATTATAACATAATTTACCTTTTTTATGCTGCATTACATCTTGTATGTAGTGTCATATATTTGTTAAAACACTAACTGTAGCAACGCACTTTAAGAAAAATAAAAGTGTTGATGAACAAAATTTCTTAGCAATTTTGACATATAGTAGATCTTCGATGGTGGTTGAATGTTTTAGGTCCTACAATCACAAAAACAATAAATTAAAGAAAAGCTTGCTGCCTGATAAAAATTATCTGACGTTCAAATCAAATTATGAAACTCTACTCTAATAGAAATTGAGAAAAAAAAAAAAAATTAGTAATTTAGCGTGTTAGAGAATAATCCGTTACCCTAAACTTATGATTGTTGCTTTTATAATGATATTTGTGTGTGTTTAGTATAACACAAGTTTGCGAAAAAGGATAATTAATAGGTAATCATTTTAAGAATGGCTTATAACCTTAGTGGGTAATCATTTTGAGGTTAATATATAATCTTAATGAATAATTATTTTAAGGCTAACATGTGACTTTAAAATTACTAAAAGATCATAGAATTTGCCATATCTGTTTCTTCCAATCCATTTTTTTTTTTCTTTTTCTATCTCAAGTATTAGTATAATTATTTCAAAGCAGGTCTTAAGATCAGTCTTTAATCACTTTTAACCTAAGATAAAAATATGTCTCAAAATTGACTTTTAATTGCTTTCAACTTAAGTTGAAAGTAAGTTCCAAAATTAATTTTTAGTGCCTTTTAACCAAAAATAATATTAACACAAGGCAAATGATTTTAAAATCAGATGTCAACGATAGATTTTATCTTAAGACCAAGGTCTTAATAGTAAATTTATCTACGATAAATAATTTTTTGATCAGACTTTTATTAAAAATAATGTCTCAGGATTTAAAAAGATAATTTCTAATTAAATTCGGATATTGTGATAAACTCCTAATATTTTTTCCAAAAAAAAAAAAAAGAAATAATAAAATAAATAACATATTATCATTCATTGCAAAATCTAATATTTGTTATTTTATTGATTGAGTGTGGCATGTCATCATTTTTCAATTAATTTTATTTGTGGTTTATCTTTTATATGAAGTTATGGTATAAAATACCAACGAATGTGACATTTAACAATAATATTTATTGATGAGACTTTGTCCCACCTTCGGCTTTAATCCCTTCCATAAAAGTTTAAACTTGACCTCATGTATTAGTTCCTACACATTCAACGTAAATCACAAACATGAATTTCCTATATTAGTATTGAACGGTATATACCCAAAAGAAATTTTAAAAATATTTGGCAATATTAATTTTTAATAAGATTTTCTCTCTATCTCAATCAATCTATTTATCTATCTATATTTTAAACAATTTAAATGAGTATGCAAAACTGCTTATTATTAATAAAATACCAAATATTACCCTGTACTATATTTATAATTACTCAAACTCGCATAATAACAAAGCCAAGCTTCAACCTCTATTATCCAAATTGTGCACAAAGATAATAAATATGCATTCAATATCGTTTTGCAGTGACTAATATCTATGTAATTTTTGTTATTTATCATTTATAAAAATATTTTTTATTGTTCATAAAGAGGATGATGAAAATAAAATTTTATTGTCTTCCTTATTTTGCAAAATGTCTGCGGCTATCAAACACTTATGATAACAACTTACACTTTTGTAAAATAATTATATTATTGATATATTTAATAATATTATAATTATAAAAAAATAAAATTAATTTTAATAATTTTTTAAATACATATAATATTTTATTTTTTATTAATATTTTTATGGGACATTTTTTTATTATTTTAGTTTTATTTTTATAAGATAATCGTTTTATCATTTTATTTTTTTTAAAATATATAAAATTTATTTAAAAAAAGACTTTAAAATTTTTAAGAAAGAGTTATTAAAGAACTTAATTTGATTAAAATACAGATTTTACTTTTTAAATATTATTTTTCTTTTTTATTTGTCATATTTAACATACTTATAAAATTCTAACTTATTTTTATTCTTTAAAAAATTAATCAAATTATTAATTATTTACATAATATTTAATAAATAAATTATTAAAATTATTTTTTTTTTTAAAATACCCAATGCATTTCAAATTTTTAATTTTTACACTGCATAAATAAAAAAATATTAGTGAACACATTCTTAAACTTTTAAAACATAACTCAAAAACATCATTTTTATTTTTATTTTCGCTCTACAGAAACACTAACTAAAAAACAATTACAAACGAGTTATAAAATTTTCTATATCAATATTAAATAGTATATAATAAAAAAATTTAAAAATATTTGAACATATTAACTTTTAACAAAAGCAACAAACAGTTAATGAAAGAAGCTCAAAAATACATTTAGCTCTTGTACTCCTTTCACAATAGAAAACATCAAAATTATTCAAACAACCTAATAGAACTCTAAGAGGCCTAAACAGAGCCTTAACCATAAACAAATTCAAAAAGATTAAAATATATTTTTATTTTTATTTTTTTGAAAATTACCTATTACTCCTATGACATTTTTTCAAAATTTTTATTTTAGTCATTTGTGCTGGAAAAGAGTGACTCATAGATTCTGCTTTCAAGCACCTTTTAACAAATATGTATAATCTTCAATGGACGAAATGATGTTTTCATCCCTTAAAATAAATAAAATAACAACACACCCCACCACTGCAGCGATCTTTTTGGATGGAATTTCTGCCTCCAAGCTCATGACATTGAACTAGCACGCGAAGCATAAGCTCGATGTAGAGCATGACGGTCAATTTCTTCGTCTTTTTGGCTAATCAAAATAAAAAATATAAAAAATGGAATTCTATAATTTCTCAGCGCACTGTTTGTGGATATTTTACAAAATAAAATACTTCGTTAATTCTAGAAACACAAGAAAACAACGTCGGTTAGTCTTCATCGAAGGGTTACATTGTAACAACAGCTTCGTAACCATTTTCATTACAACCAAACAACAATTTTGTTAAAAGAGGAAGAGAAAGACATCAGAGAGAGAACACAAGCATAACATTTGTGTTAGTATACTACTAAAGACACAATTTTGTACATTTTTGGCACATTAGATTGGAGCATGGTTCTAAAATTTACCAGTGAGAAAAAAGAAATAAACAGAATTCCAGCAGCAAACTTCCATCCCACATCAGGCATGCCAAAATTTCCTGTTCCAAGTTTCAACAAGAAGAATAGTAAAGTTGTAAATTGATGCCATCTACGCCTGGTTGAACCAACAAAATATAGAAAAATATATTTGATCTGTTATTATTAAAATTCCAATTTATTTTAGATTATAGTTAGCACTAGAAGAAAATGTATACCATGCTGGCTTAGTTGTACAGTTTCTGTGAAGTAGAAGGGCTGATTTCTAGCATTCTAAAGCATATGTTTGCACCTGCAATCAGTACAAAGAAATCATTTACCCTTCTATTTTGGACATTAGCAGAAGAAACCATATGACTAGATTATCAAGGACAGCAATAATTCAACATCATCCTTATTTATCTCCACACAATTCATTTTTAATTGAATAATATGACTACTAGCACAAGGCCAAGAACCTCTAACCTTCAGATTAACGACCAAGAAGTAAAGTTGTCATCCACCCCATCTAAGCAAGCATAAAAAATTGCTATATCTTAACATCATATTATATTAGTGTATAAACTTGTGAGCTAAATTCATATCCTAGAAACTAAAAACCATTTATTGGTAACAACAAAATCCCCAAAAACTTATTTCAAGGTACAGCTTTGATACATCTTTCTATTTTCACGAGCTTCTTTGGGTGTACTACAATACCGCCCTAATAACCAAAACATTACTCTGAGGGCATCCCTCAAAAATAATTTGTGAGTTAACTACACAGGATTCTGAAAATAAAATCAACATCCTGCTATCAAACTCTAGGGGCTGGAAGAAGTAAAAGCCCAAAAGCAATTTTTCGCTACTCATCAAAAACAAACTCTTATCAGAAGGATGTCAGAATACAGAAGATTGGACATGAAACCGCAAATAAAGCAGATATCACCAAGCACTGCAAAACAAGAACTAATCCAAAATAAACTCTACCCAGGTCTCAGAAGGATGTCACAATACAGAAGATCGGACATGAAACAGCAAACACAGTGGATACCACCAAGTGCTGCCTAACAAGAATAGGTGGTAGATCTGATTGTAAATAAGCTGTATTTTCAAGACAAACTCTTATTGTTACATAATGTACACAACCATCTAAAACAAGACATTATTATAAAACAAAATTATCTAAAAGAAAAAAAGAAAATTTATTAAAACTACAGTCAAGACAACAGATATATCACCGATGTAGGGGAACAGAGGCCAAAGAAAACCAAATGGAAAAATTTCATGACCCAAATCTAAGATCAGTGCCATCAAATATCCACATGTTCTGAAATACAAATTACACTAACGACCACATGCATAAGATATTTGCAGTTTTTATCATCTGAAGGAAGGAGAAGAAAGCAAAACGAAAAGGGAAACAAGAATACATTCAAGAAGCAAAGGTATCATTAACTTAGAAAAACACTAATTCAAACACCAAAAGAATGACTACGCTATAACCTCGCTCACTATTCTACCTCTGCCATGTTTTCTGCAAAAATATAATTTGATCCACTGCAGTTCGCACCTTGCAAACCATCATACTGAAGGACCCTAAGTTTTCCTTCCTACATTGTACGGTATAACAGTTTCGTCAGCCAAGATTATAGCAATGTAAAATGCAACACCATCTTAAGCAAACTGACCACTTACCTTGGTTCCATAAACAAGACCTCCTCCTGCAAAAGGATGAAAGCAAGCAACATTGACTTCATCCTCTGCACTAGGAAGCACTCTCACAAGTTCCATATCTGAAACTCTGTAAACCTGAATGACAAAGACACAAAATTAGAATTAAAGTTCAGAGAGGTTAAACAAGCATAATCATAAATGCTAACAGAGATTAAATACCTATTCACCTTACAAATAATGAATAGCTACATTTTCTTTTGCCCCTAAATATGGTCAAGTTTGTGATGGTGAGACAAGAAATAATGAAAATAGAAGTCTTTGCAACCCAAGAGAGTGAAAGCATTGAGTAACACTCTAACACATCAATTAGAGTAACGATGTAATGTTATGCTGTCAGTAAGATCCAGCAATTTTGCAATTTCTAGTGCAGGGTATACTTGATTATTGCAGCCATAAATGGTTTTCTAGCTCATTCAGTACAAGTTTGAGGACAAGGAGATAAAATAACTTCACAATAATGAACTATGAGGAGATGAGACCACTTACCTCTAGAACGGTATAAATAGGTGATGTTGTTTCCCCATCAATGACAATGCTTTTAAGAAGCGAACCATGACGTCGACCATAAGCGAGTAATATATGCTCAGAGGTGGGTGAAAACTGCACGTGCAGTGCAAAATATGTAAACATAACTGGACATATTAGCATGATTTGGGCATTTATGCAAACATTATATATGATGAGTAATCAATGAACTTAAGAAAAAAAGCATGATGATTATACAACAGTCAAGCAAGAACTTCAGGTTTCAAATTACCAACCACCATTAATCCACATGCACATCATCTCTCCAAATCAGTATCTAAATTAACAGTTTACTGTCTTAATTCTGGAGCTCTTCACAAAAATTTAAGCGTTCTCTAAGAAACACCCAAGAAGAACTGGTCCCGCTTCAAATCAGGCCTGATTTCTTGGAAAAGTAAATTCCACAACACAACCGTCTTACACCTCAGACATTTCGAAACTCCTCAAAGAATCTACCAAGTCTATTTTTGGGTTCCAAAATGATGAGACACCTTAGAACTGGCACAACCCAAGTGATGCAAAAGGTGACAGAACACCGGTTCATAAATAAATAGATGTGATAACATGCTTATTAAAACCAACCTGGATTGAAGTCAAACAATGAGCAGCTCTAATTGCCCGTGATACAAGCACTGAACCAAAACTGTATCAATAAAATGAAAATCAAAGTTGATAATGATAAATCAGATCAGATAATAGAAACAGGCCAATTTCAAAACAAACGTGGATGAAGAGATTGAGCTTTACGTTGACTCCTCGAGAGAATATATACGAAGCTCGTACATAACTTGATGTGCTGAAATCGGGTGGCGAGTTGGGGATGTTGCAGCCCCAGGTTCTTGATGGACTACTGCATGTAATCCTGGATCAGCTTCCATGTAAGGAAGCATACAAGCAACACAAGCAGCCAAAAATCTCCCGCAAGGTGAAAAGTGGGCACCCATTTCACTGTGAGCAGAGACGGCCCAACAATGATATTACACATACTGAAAACTAGAAAAGCATACTTATATTGGCAAAATCCAGAATTTCACCAGGGTAAAGCCCTGCAGCTATTAATATAAAACTCAAGAATATTCTTAGATTCAGAGAATTAAGAAAGAAAACAATATTCAAACCAAAATATGGTTTGAGCAAATGTTGATAAATTAAATCCATGAGAATCAAGCCACGTACACGAGATAACAAAGCTTTTACCTGCAAAGGACTGCATGTGGGATTGTCAAGCGACATCTTTCAGAATTAAGTGGGGTACAAGGATTTTTTATATCATGTGACCATATTCTGAGCTTCACAGTACAAGGCAACTCTGCAGCAGCTGCAGCTGCTAGTGATGTGGCAAGTTCAGATTGAATTCTACTGATGATGGGTTGAGTTTCAGTGCCATCATGGAGGGTGTTATTGGAAGCAGCACCCTCTCCTGATTCAGATGCGGAGAAACGGGACTGCAGAATATGTTGCCGGCCAGATCTTCCTGGAAACCCAGGAAGGTTGAAGCTGCCAGGCACCCCTAAAGAAGCCCCTGCCGCCTCTACACTATAAGGAAGTTGAAGAGAAATTGAGGGAGAGCCCATATATCGAGCCAAGTGATCACGACTGCTACCAGCAACAGGAAGCATTGAAGGAAGACCAACTTGGCTATGACCCATTAACCATCCTTGCAAGAATGGCAGCTCCCAAAATGTTCGATCTCTGATCGGTAAAAGGTGCTGAAGTCGTCCAAATTCTGTGACAGCTGATTGACCAGAAATGTGCAATGGTATTCCCCTCATTGCAGCACCAAGAGTATCTAGGTTCGTAAAGTTACCTTCTTGGTTTTCCCCTACAGGCTGCTGCATTTCATTGGTATCCATAGCATCCATTGCATGGTCAGAAACATGACCTTCTATTCCACTAGGAATAGAATTATCTACAGTATCTTGTGTACCAGGATATGAGCCAGGAACCACAGGTACTGTCTCCATGGAAGGCACTGTTGCATCTTGCTCTGCAGCTACATTTGCATCAGTAGAAGACTCTACTTGCATGTCACTTGAATTGATATGCCTATTAGCATGCTGCAAGTCTATTCTTGAATCATAGATGGAAACCGAAGGCACAAACAAGAAAGGCATGGACATGAGAGGGAGCTCAGCAGTCAAGTTAACACGGTCACCGGATTGTGCATTTGCCACAAATACAGCAGGAGGAGGATAACGCAAATAACCCAGAGAAGTTGCTCGTGTCATTGATGAATCTGAAGAGTCAAGATCATTGACCTGCATATCAGTACAATATTGTAATCCATATGATTGAATGAATAGATAATCAATTAAACACCCACAGGATAATTCACCTCAGCAGTCAAGAGAAATGGAGCAGCATGTGGGTGAAAATGCACAGCTCGAAGTGAGCGCCTTGTCTTCAGCACAATTATTGGTGAGGAAGCTTCCCCACTGCTGTTGTAGGACCATATGTACAACTGAAATCCAAATTTAAGTTCCAATGTTATCAGATCTAAGAGAAGGATAGAACATTCAAGCAAAATAAAACAAGAAGAAAAGTTTGAATATAAGAATCACCACCTTGTGACCCGATGCAACAGCAAGGAATTCACCTTCGGCATGGAAAGCTATGGAAGCAATGGGACGATCTGTTAAAGAGAAAAAGGCAATCAGATTCACCAACTGATAGCAACAAAAGCTTTTAGATGAAAACGTGGATACACTTCAGCCAGGTAACCAGAGCAAAAATTTTGGTAACATTACAGAAGTCACGTGACCCTATACACTCTGATGTGTTTGCATCCCATAAGCGAACTTCATGATCCAAGCTCCCACTT
>JAWDEX010000002.1:3832543-3843898 GCA_035221805.1 Trichilia hirta | reverse complement strand
ACACCTAGCAGAAAAATTACAAAAGAATTGATCATTTTAATGGATGCAACCATAATCTATAACTGCAAGAGCATGCATACAGTGAGCATGCATACGGTGAGCATGTAATTCATTCATCCAGTTCTCAACCGCTTTTAGTTTCATTTACTCAGTTCACTAAGTTAAATATCACCAACAAAAAACATGACTTAGAAACTCGTCCACGTATTCTGAAAGCATAATTTTTCAAAATGTGTAAATCAGGTGTGTCTGTGTGAACAGGTATGCGTATATCAGTTATAAAGTAAAAACTTTACCATCAGTGCATCATAAAGAAACTTGCTTTAATACTTCTAATAGGCAATGATGCAGGGTAACACATGTACCATACCTTCCATATGATAGCTGTGCAGTCACTTGATGAAGAGGCTAAGCACTCCCCATTATTAGAAAATTGTACAAACCAAACTTCATTCTTATGCTCAGTCAGTATCTGCAGAAATAAGAAATCTTGAGGGCTACATATGTACATTAGATACAAAGAATAGTAAATCCACAGTGAGCAATCAAAAGACAAAATTCATTTGGCATAAATCAGATTTTATATGCTATTTCCTGGAGCTACAAATGAAAAAAAATTATTGTTGTTTGGGGAATACTTTATAATTAAAGAGTGTATAGTATACTGTTTGCAGTTCATTCATTCTAGCTAAGCTTCGTACAAATTTAGAAGGCTAAGAAAGGAAAAACAGAATGGTTGTTTGGGTGAGCGTTTGTATTCGATAATACCAATAAAATTTTCTGGGGTTCCCAGATCAATTCTTTTATATAAATAATTGTGCATGTACGTGGCTGGTCTCATCTGCCAAAGAACAATGTAGACAAAACTTTTGAAGCAAGTATAAGCTAGCAGCTTATTGGTTTCATCAATATAATAGTGAAAGTGTCATTGACCTCCCAGCTTATTGTTTACAATAAGAAACATGGGCAATACAATGAAAGGATCTTCAAGGAAATTTACATCTTATCTTCAAATCATGAGCACTCTAATCAAATGAATCAATATCATTATCCATCTATTCCACAGAGAATTTCAAGATATGGGATTTAGGGGATATTAGGGGATACAATTTTCCTGTATTAACTCTTCAAAATGTCTATCTTCAAGTGTATTTTCGGTTATAAAAAACCTAAGCAGAGAATATATCAAATTGTATTCTACAGAAGAAGAAGTCTCAATCAATGATCCTTCCAATTTTTACGCTTAGCACCGAATATTTAGCAGGTTCCAGGATAGAACTTTAAGACATCCTAACAAAGCATTCACACACACTGTCAATGTAAGAAAACCAACACTTCAATTAGGAAAAGACCACACTAAACAAACTGCAATAATTGTAGAAAATTAGAAACAAAAATACCGACTTCTCTGTTTTCTGTTTTCTTTGCAAAGCACTAGACTTATCGTATCAGTAACAGTTTCAATTACAGCACAAGCAGGACCAGGACCAGAAGCAAGAAACACACCTGAACCGTCTCTGTGGGAATTTGATCTCTCGTGCAACAATGATCCTCATAAAGCGAAACTCCAACTGGTGAATTGTGATACAGACATGAATCAACCTGTGATGTAACTGCAGTTTCAACGAGATGTTGCAACCTTCTCTCAGGAACCACAGTTGGCGGAGGAAGCAATCTTTCCAACTCCGCCAACAACCTTTTTCGCAACTCAAAAGTATCATTCTCATCTATATTATTCAATTCGATATCCTTCAAATAAAAGATACTAGAAACAAGATTGTGAATCTTCTCCTTGCTCATTTGCAACGAAGGAACTCGTTTCCTCAACAAATTCAAAGCCAAAGAGCCATCCCCGCGATTCAAGTACTCCAAAAAGCACTGCTTGAATACCAGAAACGACACCGAGGCACTTACCTCATGATTCAAATCCGCAATTCCATTAATGGTATCAACACAACCATCCCAATCTCCATTAAGTATTTGCAATTCCAGCTCTTCAAACTCCACAGATTTGTATGACACACCAGACTCAGACTCCAAACAAGAAGCAGACTTTTGGTACCCTAATGAATATAAACATTGAACTATAACTCTCATAAATTCGTACCTCTTTATTAGACCTCTGGGGCCTATCATTGTCGACGAATTCTCCATAAATTTTGGCAAAATCTACAGTTTTTGTCACCTTTCCCGCATTCCTCGCTCAAAACTACCATGAACATCAAAGTATATATTCCAAAAATAAAAAATACCCCAGAAGAATGATCAGTAAAATGGAAAGAACTCATAAGATACCAAGAAAACACCATATAACAGGAAGCCCATTTTACTGAAAAACGAAAAATTGAAACAAAAAACTAAAATTCAAGAACCGTAAAAGTTCAAAATTCAACCCCGATACACCCAGACGAAATTAGAATGAAAGAAAAACAAAAACAAGAAGCCAAGGAGACTACGAACACAATGACCCACTTACCCTAAAAACTTGATACGAAAACACAGCACAGATTCCTTGAAACTAACGTGTGTCAAAAGCGGAGGAATCTACAAGAGGTTACGTGGAAAGATATCTCCCATAAATTTTATAAATAGATGGTAACTAAGATTGTACGAATATGTAAACAAGTATACAGGAAGAGAGAGATTGCTGACTAGAAAAAAAAATTTGTGAAACCAGAAATAATGAGGTAACAAGATGGTTTCGACGGAAAAGAAGAGAAATCTATATGTTCTGCTGTCGATGAATCGGAAAATAGCCGGCTTCGCCTTGTAAATGCAATGCTGTCCTTTCACTCTGGGTTATCTAACGGCTTCGTTTTACTATTCTTCACCGAGATTACCGAACGGTGGGGCAACACTTCATTTTCTTTTCGTTTTAAATCGCCAAAACGACATTTTGACCCTTATGCTTTTGAAATTACTCACAAATATCATAATTTTTTAATTTAATTCATAAATTTAAAAAAATAAATATTATTTAATATATTTAATTTTTAAAATAATTCTATGTGAAATAATATGTAACAGAAAAATAAAAATTTTGTATTTAAATTAATAATTTTTTTAACTAATAAATTTTTAAAAAAATATTAAACTATTTTATATATTTAGCCAAATATTTATTTTTATTTATTTTGATACTATTTTCTAGTAGATACTAACGTCGTTCGAAAGACGAATTAGATTAGATTGGATAAAATTTTTACAATAATAGGCAGGATAAGATAATATGATGTAATACATAATTAAATAATGTTGTATATTAATAATATTCATTAAAATTTTTAAAAAATAATTGCTAAATATTTATTTAATTATTAATTAAAATAAAAGTTAAATGAATGTATAGATAATAATTTAAATTTAATTCTCTAAATATTTTATTTAACTATTGATTTAACTAAACTTGTTCGAATAAAAATTAGATAATATTTTATTAACTATTGATAATAAAAATATAATAATTTAATTAGTTATGAATATTTCATTAATAAAATATATTTTATTATTTATTAAAACGTTTTACTATCAAGTTAGGCATATTCATTTATGCATTGACTTTTTTTTTTTTTATTTTCACTATTTCAATTGTAATATCCTGCCATAACATGTGCGTATGAATTTGCGTAATAATTTGACTTCATTGTACTGTTCAACAATAAAAATGTATAATTTTTGATATTATAATGTATTATATATAATTAAAAAATCATATTTTATTATTAATTAAATAAATTTTTAAAATACAAATAAATAAAAAGGTTCAAATATGAGTATTATTTAATAATTAAATAACACTAATAACTAGTTCATATAAATATTTTTTAATTTAAATCTATTATTTACATTGAATATGTGATAATAAATATGGTATATAAAAAAATAAAAATATAAAATTTTAATTTTAATTTTAATTTTAATTTTATCTGACACATGATAGTTTTAGATTATTTTATTCCACCCCATTATTACTTCATCTCCACCTAGAATTTTCACTTTCTTGTCATAATTTATAAAATGCTGCATAATATCTTGTAGAGGAAGAGATTATTGAAGGAATGTTCATTCGTCTGGCAAGAATTCATTGAAGGAAAAACGAAAGCCCTGGAATAAAAGTTGACTCGCTTATGCCTTATTATTAGCCAATGCTAACAATAATTCAAATATGTACATTATCCAATGTTAAATCTGTCTATTGATCAAATTCGAATCACAATTTTGCTAGTTGCTTAAATCCTGAAGACGACTGGGCCTTGGCATTTTGCATTATTGTACGTATTTTTTGCTTGGATATATTAATATGCCATATGAAATGAAAGAAATTTGGCAAATGACAGTAAGAATTTGGGGAAATTTGCAGTCGATAGACCCTTTAAGATATTAATTAAGAGTCTAAATATTTGGTAAAAGCCAGAAATGCTCGTTCTCCTTCCCATAGGTAGTTCCAAGTACTGGCTGATCAATAAAGAAAAGAAAGAGAAACAACAGACAGATATGATTAAAAGGAAGATGCCGTCACAATTCAATTGAATCAATTCCATTAATTATAAGCTAAAAGAACAAATTCCAACACGCAAGCAAAATCCACAAACTATCCTATTAGAATTTATAGATGGCATGCAAAACAGATGATGAACGCACAGAAGAAAACTCCAAAGACACATCACAAACGGGTAGTAGAGTAAGCTGCGTCTTCATCATCATCATCATCATAGTAATCCAAATTATGTTTCCCCTTTGCTTTCGCAGCCTTCCATTGAGTGAGATTTTCAATTGAGTTCAAAACAGAATGAACATAGCCACTCCTATCTCTTGCAGTTCGATTAAACATAATTAGCTTCACTCCTCTTTCGCCATCCAAATCACTAGTCACCATTGAACTATCAATCTCCTTAGAGTCCAAAGCAATTCTTGATTCCATAATCCCATTAGTGTCATCCTCAAACATATCATCATAATCCAATACTCCATCATCATCATCATCGAGATCGCTAACTTCGTAGTCTAATTCATCATCACTGTCTCTGCAATTGTGGTACCTATGGTTAGGAGGATAAGACCTCGAGCTCCATGTAATCAAACTAGCATTAGAAGAAGACTGAGATTGGCTTGATTTCACTGAATTCTCCTCCTTTTCTTTCTCTCCGTCTTCAACAGTCTCAGGCAGAATATCAGTGACTTCTTGAGGCAAAACATGCTTATAGATTTTGACATTCGCATCAAAAGTTACTTTCTTCCGACCACCTGTGGAGTTCGACTGCTCGTTAGCCTTAACCCTACACCCAGAACCCCGAAACATTATATCAGAACCCCAAAAACAATCCTAAACAGATTGCTTATATGATGATTCTTAAACACAAAAAACAGAATTCAACGAAAAGCACAAGAAACTGTAGATTGCACGAGGACAGGATTGTAACTTGAATTTCTTCGCTACAATATCAACACCCAAATAAGATATATATATACATATGTTCGAATGTGGTTTCCTAAAGAAGCAGGGGATCTATTTTTAGAAACTACTCTAAAAATCTTGCATAATTAATTATTTTCTTTACGGTTCCAGGAAAATAAACAGGCGAACTAAATTCTGGGAACGAAAATACTGAACAACGAAAAAAGAACTCATAAATATAAAGATGAATGTTTTACTTACATTTTCTCTGGGCTGAACCTGTGCCTCCGCTTCCATAGCTTTCGATCTTTGGATGAACCAAAACAAACAAGAAATCAACCCATCTGAAGATCTTCTTTAGTTGGTCTCTGAAACAAGAAATTAATTTTGGGTTTATCTCGGCCACAAAGAAAAGGGCGGTGATTGGGTTGATAGGTTTGCACCAGTTTCGAATTTAGAGCGAGGAGCGGAAGGAACGGAAAAGGAACAATCCATCGTAATGCGACTTTGAAGATTCCTTCGCCCAAGGCCAGTTGCATATAAGGATATTTTTTTCAATAAAAAAAGGCAATGAACAAGCTTTTAATTCATTTTATACATAAAATATGTGAAAAACTATTAATAATATTAAAAATATAATAATTTTTATATCAATTAGCGTATTTAACTTATATTATTGCAACACTCCGTAATACATATATATTAACCAAATATAAATATAGAGAGAGACTACACACAAACTTTTATTTTAATTTAAGTTTCACACAAATTTTAACATAATCAAAAAATAATTTAAAATTATAGATTTAATTACTTTTAAATTATGCAATTAGTTTAATTTAACCTACGTTAATAATATTTTATTTTGAGAGTAGTAATTAATTTATTTGACATAAATTAATGTGATAGTATTATATAATTGTTATAATTTTAGGGGTGTAAATAAAAATTTGCTAGTATAAAAAAAATAATATATATATATATATAAAAACATTATTTTATAAATAAAGTTTTATAAATAATATTATTATTTAGTATTGTGATAGTGATTCTACCATAAAAGCAAAATTAAAAAAAAAATATTGATAATATAAATTTTAATAAAACTCACGATTTTTCATATTGATAGTAACGTGGTTGTTTCTTTACATTATACATAAATTATTTTATGATTGTTTGTGTCAATCTTATTAAATAAAAAAAGTTGACTTTATTTCAACTTGTTATTTATTTAAATAATTATAATTTATTTATTTAAGACGCCCGTCGGGGTTGTTTGAAAATTTTATCAGTCAGCATTGTTTAATTGGCCACTTGGATTTAAAACTTGAGATTTTTTATGTGAATACTTCCTCCCAAAGATCGGAAGGTTAAAAGGCCATCTAACTTGTAGTTCTTCGTACGGCATAGTTTAGTGAAGATGATTTAACTTGTCGCACGTACAAAAATTTTTCAATGGTTATTTATGCGAGCGCTTTTAATTTTTTTCAAAGCAACTAAAAATATAATGCAATTTTATCACCATAAATATAACAAATATTTTCAAAACTTTAATTAAAATTTAATATATAATCTTTTACTTATCTCTAAAAATGTCTCATATAACAAATTATTAAAAATAATTTAAATTATATTAATTAAAGACTTAAAATATAAATAACTTTAACAAATTTTTTTTTTATTTTTTACACTTCAAAAAATATATATCATATTATAAGAAATAAGAGAATTATGAAAATATTTTTCAATTTACGCTTTTTCTTTTTTTCTTTATTTTTCTTTTAAAAAGCTTAAAAATTATGGTTATGCTTTTTAAAGCTATACACCACGGTAGGCTTCCTTAGAAGAAAGAAGAAAGTAACATTTTCAATTTAATTCATATCAAATTCTCTTATCCGATGTGTGATGCACCAATCAAACTTGTAATTGGTTCAATTTAATTAATTAATAAAAAAAGAATTATTGATTTAACAAGCATTACGTATGATAAAATATTATTCATGAGATTCAAAATTTAATTTCATATTCATTAATCTATATTAATAGATAATATCATATTATAAAAAAATTAATAAAATTATATATTAATCATATTAATACATAATTAATAAAACAAAGAAAAATGATTATATATATTTTTTATTTTATTTTTTTAATTATTTAATTAGATTAAACAATTAATTTTAATCATTTATTCATTTTAAAATATATAGATAAGATTAAAAAAAATATAACACATGACAAAATCATATTATGTCACTTGTTATACAAAGATTTAATATAATCAAATAACATTTATTCAATTACTAATAAATAAATAACTTTATTTATTAATCTTTTTATATCATAATATAGATTTTTTAATTCTCTATGTATTAATAAATCACATATACTAAATTATTGAAATATTTTTCGAACATACAAATGCTAGTGAGTTATTTTCTAAAAATCTATTTTTTACTTTAAGAAATTAAAATACTATTTAATCAATATATCATATTATATTTATTTTTGATATTACTAAAATATTATAATTATTATCAGTAACTATCGGCTATTGTATGTGATTCTCTAGATTTATTGTGAGCTGGATATGAGAACATGCAAATCTTTCGCATTACTTTGATATAATTCATTGTAACCAAAGTTCTCAATGATCACAAATGATCCATAATAAGATGTTATTACTCCCAAATACGAAGGATAATAATTTTATATGAACTCATATAGTCATACATATATATAGTAGAGTCTCTCTGCTATTAACTTTTGATTGAGTGTAGGTCACGGACTCGTAAAATTTCTAACCGAATCATAGGATCAGGAACTTGTATTATATATAAGATCTGCTTATTTGCAAAATTCATTTTCAAATATGCATATTTTGGCCAAAGATTTAATTCTTATGTGTAATAATTCTGCTTAGGATCTCAAGCTCAAATATTTAAGCTAATATATTTTATTTTAATCATTATCTATCCTTGTATAATAAGAACACATTGTTATTAAACTTCTTTCATCAAGTGTAAGTAGTTTAATAAGATATACACAAGTGAACGATATGCCTTAATATAAAAAGCAACTATGATATCTCGGATCAAATGACTAGTGATATACTAGTATGGCCGTATGATGCATCATTGATCGTAGATAATCATTCATATAATTCGTCGTGTTTGGTCACGTTTAGTAATTTATTCTTAAATATATTACTTATATTTATACTCTTGTGACACATAAAGTTTTACTCAACTATTAATATTAAATACTAATAAGTGATAGTAACAAAAAATGCCAAACATGTAATATTATTATCTCCAATAACATCACATCAACTGATAATTTATTTAAATTATAAATTTTGTTTTCATATTCACAACTTATTAACTTATTGTAGTTAGAGTTTTGATACATAATACATCACGGAAGCTTATTTTACATTAATTATAAAAATATAAATTAATAATTAAATATATGCAAAATAATATAAATGTCATTTAATTAATTACAAACTAATTTATAATTAATTATAGAATATGTATATATACAATGAGAAAAAATTCTTGAATAATATAATACGATTGGTTTTATGGCACATCCCCATCATTTAGAAGGCTATAGACTTATTTGACTTGCAACTCATAATTTATAATTTATTCATAATTTATAACACTTCAAAATCAAATTTATTAATTTTAACTTTATAAATTATTTATTTGGGTGAAAAAAATAAACAAGAAAAATTATAATTAAAAGATAAGAATAGATATTGAAAATTTTATTCTATGATTAGTATTTAATAAATTCACTTTCAAAAGTGCTTATGAATATAAAATTATAAATTAAATTTATATATATTATATAAAGTATTATAATCATTTTATGTATTTAATGAGTTTAATGTAAATATTTTAGAATATAATTTTAAAGTTAAATTAATAAAATTGGTTTTAAAATAATATAAATTGTGGATAAATTATGAATTATGATCTCAACTTGGTTTAAATTATTAAGTATGCTATATTTGAACAAAAAATTTAGATAGAATAAATTATAATTAAAATTAATAATTAAAAATAAAAATAAATATATATAAGTATCAAAAATTTAAAATATTTTTATTTTTTAAAAAATAACTCAATAATTTGTTTGAATAATTTTTAATTTCATATGATCCTAAAGATTATATTTAAAAAGTAATTTGATAATTTATTAATTTAAATTAAAATTATTTAGTATAATAAATATATAATTTATTAATTTTATTGAGAGATTTATGTGATAAAAGTTAGAAACTTATATAATAAAAATTAAAAATTTATATAATAAAATTTATTAAAAGAGTATTTATTATTTTTTTAAATTATAAAAGTATTTATCACAAATATTTTAATAAAGAGATAAACAATATATTAAAAAAATATAAAAAATTTTTTGTCATAAATTTTTTGATAAAAATAACTAACATTACTAAAACCATAAACCATATGAGGAGTGTTTTATCTTTCTTTCTAAAAGATAAAGTTTCGCTTTTCTTGAACTTAAAAGTGATTATATAATTCTAAATGCATTTTAATATAATTTATTTTATTATTTAATAAATTTATAAATAATTAGATATCATACAGTAATAAAATAAAAAATATATATAAACATAAAATAATATTTTCTCACCTTGTTTTCACATGGTAGACTTTTGACTGAACTACTGTGATTTCAAGAGGCCCTCGATCTTACAAAATCACTTCCTTCCATTCCCTTCTTCGCTTCTCCGCTCTTTCCACAAAACAACTTTTGGATTTGGCCTCTCTTTCCCCCAAATGACGGTAGCCAACGCTTCCCTCGTTTGTCGTTTCACCGAACCGGTACTTTCACGCGCCTAAGCAAAGCGTGGGACCAGACAGCCATCATTAATGTCCGCGGGCAAGGGTAATGTAGTGTAACAAATAGCAAAATATGGCATTGGTGAATTGCCTTTAACAGACAACCCGAGCAATAAAAGCCTTCACTCCCACCCATCTTCTTCACACTCACTCCCTACCCATCAGTATTTTTCTCATTTGCTGTGCGCATTCACCAAACTCTCCTACTCTCTTCAATCATCCTTCGTTTCTTTTTCTAGATCCACTAGTTTTACGCGCTTTCTCTCTCTTAAACCCCTTCCGCTTGTTTGTCGTCAGTTTTGTATCGCTAGATCTTTGCGGCGTTTCACGGATCTGTGATTCTTTTTACTAGCTGCATTGGCTTTGCTTTCCTAGGGTTTCTTTTTGGTTTTTGCTTTGAAGCGAGCTTCATGATATGGTGCCATAGATTTTTGTAGTCCTAGCCATGGAGGATTTTGTGGTTGCGACGGAGTGCGATGGGGAGGTTTGCTGTGGACGAGTGGTGTACCAGAAACCTAGAAAGATACAGAGAGTATCCAGTTGAGGTGGTTGAGTTCCCAAGTATCGGTTGTTGACAATGTTTTGTGCGGAGTTTGGTTTGAAGAGAGAATATGCCTGCTTTGATTTTGCTTCTTCTGCACTTCCTCCTGAACTTTGTTTCCTCTTGTTTGGGTATTGTATTTTTCTGCCAAGATTGTGTTGAGAGCAAAAATTAGAGTAAAGTTGGATTCTTTGTTTAACCTTGTTTTTTTTTTGTTTTTTTTTTTGAAAGAAGGTTAAACACACACACACACACACACAAAATAAGCTTGAGTAGATGGTAGCCGTGTAAAAGTCAAATGAGTTGGATTCAGTTATTTTCTTTTATTTGTTTTCCATGTTGGTAATAATGGAAAGGTTCATCCGGTAGTGTACGGAGATCTTGGGATGAGCTGTAAACCAGACATCAGACATCTTAGGTGTGAACCGATGCGATAACGGTTACCAGAAAAGGTTTAATGTAGAGGTTACCATAGATAGCAGTGAGTCTTGCTTACGGTGATACCTTTGGAGGTTTATAGAAACTTAGATTATTGT
>JAWDEX010000002.1:3798594-3824696 GCA_035221805.1 Trichilia hirta | reverse complement strand
AAGTTTTGATGGTTGCTGATATCATTATGTTAGATTTCTAGCATTCTTCCGGGCTTCTGCTATGAAAGCAGTCAATTTTAATGCACTTATTGATTTCCTAAATGTAATTAAATTGTAGGCCATATTGCTGATTTGATGGATTGTTGAACAACTGCTTCACACTTTCTCTAAATATATACATTGGAGAAGTCATTTTGTGCTACTCAACTGCTGCTATAAACCAGTGTATATTTTTTCATGTGATAGAAGGAACCTGAATCTTCGTGACTCAAATATAAGACAACTCTCTCTAGTGATTCGAATCAGCAACTTAACCTTAAGGCCTTCCACATTTTATATTAGAGTAAGAGAATTAATAAAGTGGACATTTGAGATGTCAAGCTTGAATTTATATGTCATGGTGTGGCTAGTATGCATGACTGCATACAGTTTCTAGGTAATTAACACTCCCAAATCTTCAGGAACATTGATCATTTGAAGATCTAGTGTATTAACAGGGCAATCAACCATCTGTTATTGCCTTGTTCATTTAGTGCAAGTGTAACTTGACCAGCATATGCAAATATAAGGCTCTTGCTTTGCTTTCTGAATTTGGTTCTTTGTGTGGGAAATTTTTCAATTCTTCTTTTATCTTCATTTAACTTGAAGTTCTTTTTCCAATTCTTGTGGTTGCATTATTAGTATCTTTGTTGGTGCAAAGCTTTGGACGGACCAGGAATTTTGCATGTTGTAAAATCTTGTTTCTGACACACAGCACTGTCATATTTCAGTAATCCAATCACAATTATGTCCATATGTTCACAATTTTGAGTGAAGATATCTGATTTTTACTTGTATTGTAGGCATCGGGTCCATCTTAACAAGTAGTATAGCAAGCTCGACTTCAGTTTCCCTAACGTCCACCATGGCTACGTGTATTCTCTCTGTTAAAAAGTTTGCACTTCCTGAGCTTGAGAAGGTGACAGATAAATTCAGTTCTAAGAGAATTTTGGGGGAAGGAGGTTTTGGACGTGTTTACCATGGTACAATGGAAGATGGAAATGAAGTTGCAGTTAAATTGCTAACAAGGAATAATCAGAACGGGGACCATGAATTTATAGCAGAAGTAGAGATGCTAAGCAGATTACATCACCGTAATCTTGTGAAATTAATAGGCATATGCATTGAAGGACATACACGCTGCTTAGTATATGAGCTTGTTAGCAATGGCAGCGTTGAGTCCCACTTGCATGGTATTTTATCTCCTTGACCCTTTAGCCATTTTCTTTTTGGGTTAGAAATTTTTTTGTTAAAATGGTTTAGCTAATCTTGTCTCATTCATTTCATATTCATGTTTAGGTGTTGAAAAGAAAAGAGGACCTCTTGACTGGGAAGCACGCATGAAAATTGCCCTCGGAGCAGCGAGAGGACTGGCCTACCTTCATGAAGATTCTAATCCTCGTGTAATTCATAGAGATTTTAAGGCTAGCAATGTTTTGCTTCAAGATGACTTCACACCCAAAGTCTCAGATTTTGGGTTGGCAAGAGAAGCAACTGAAGGAAGTCAACATATTTCTACGCGGGTCATGGGAACTTTTGGGTACTTCAATTTCAGTTCTAAATAGATATAGTTTTCTGTTGACAACTGCCTCTCGCTTCCTGAAAAAGAGTAAACCAGATTTTTCTTGGAGCAATTGGACCTTATAAAACATTCATCTTTCTAATATTTTAATTTTACAAACATGATAACATCTAGCATTCCCATGTTAATAAGTTCATGTTTGTGGTTAATCATGTCTACATTCCATCAAATGTTTTCTGAAACCCGTAGCATTAACCTTCCAAATAACTGCCTATATTGTAGTTTGTACTACCAAAAGCAACTTCTTCTTGTTTCTTGTAGCAGATTTTGATGGAATGTTGATTTTATGGATTGGCAGGTATGTTGCCCCAGAATATGCAATGACCGGGCATTTACTTGTCAAGAGTGACGTTTATAGCTATGGGGTTGTGCTGCTTGAACTTCTTTCTGGAAGAAAGCCTGTGGATATGTCCCAACCTCAGGGACAAGAAAATCTTGTAACTTGGGCACGACCACTGTTGACAACTAGAGAAGGTTTGGAACAGTTGGTAGATCCGTCCTTGGCCGGAAGCTATGACTTTGATGACATGGCAAAGGTGGCAGCCATTGCTTCCATGTGTGTAAAACCTGAAGTGACTCACCGACCATTTATGGGTGAAGTAGTGCAGGCTCTGAAGTTGATATATAATGACACAGATGAAACCTGCGGGGATTGTTGTAGCCAAAAGGAGTCCTCCGCTCCAGATTCTGACTTCAAAGGTGAGCTTGCCCCTTCAGATAGCGGTTGGTGGAATGCTGGTGCACTGACCCCCCGCTTAACTTATGGGCAAGCCTCTTCTTTCATAACAATGGTTTACAGTTCTGGTCCACTTGAAGATACCGGAAACAGACCGTTTTCAGCCTCCAGTTTGGCTGGGGATGGATTGTCTTTGCCAATTAGGCATGGGAACAGGTCAGGTCCATTGAGAACGGTCCGAAGTAGAGCAAGCTTTTACAGATTAAGAGGGAGTATGAGTGAACATGGAGGACTCCTTTCCAGGCCTAGTTGGAGTAAAGGATATTGGACATGAAGGTTTGTTTCTTGAGTGTTCTTTCTTTTTCTGTGAATTGTACAGTTCTAGAGGCTGCGGCGTTTCATTCAATCAATTGACTAGTGTAGTTTTGCAATTTCTGCGGTTTTCATGTTCGGCAAAAGAGACGATCACCTTGGCTTCTAATTTTGAATAGTCTTTGATTCATCAATTTACTTCCTGTGTATTATATTATATCTGCTAAAATTGATTCTTGTATCAGCTAACAGGATCATCTAGAGCTAAAAGAAATCATTTCGATCCTTTCGAAAAAATGGAAATCATTTTCAAGTTATATACTTAAGTCTACATGAATTATTCTTACACTCAAGTTAACTATTATTATTGCTTTATTTATGAAAATTTTCAAATCCTATTGCAGTGAACTTGGAAATGATAATGGCTCTTTCGTACTTAAATCCACTGAATGCGAGGACTTCTAATTTTCACTCATGACAACGGTTGTGAGATAGTATCGCATTTGTGTGGTGTAATAAATTTGGATTGTATTAGATTCTCAAACAACCAATCAATTTTAGTACAGATGAACGATATCGAGAGAGTAGCTAGGGACGACTCTAGCTTACTAATTGTCTTGTTGAACCAGGAAGGTTACTGTTACTCCATCAAATATAATACAAACCCAAGGAGACCGGGCCCTTGTTTTGAGCATTTGGACTGAGAAGCATTTTAAAGATTAGCTGCAAACTCAAGGACACTTTGTGGCTCAGTTGATGAGCTGCAGTAACCCACTGATCAGGTCATTCGGTATCCATGCATAATTAAAGGTCTATTTTGTTGCCATCCTGAATTCTACATGGGTTTAAAGTACAAACATAATTAGGTGCATAAATTCGTACTTCACAAGTTAATTTTTATTTATGGAGCTCGAATCAATTGGTATCAAAATAGAAAATAGGACAAGGCCATGGTATTAATGGTATGAGTCCACTAATTTTGAATTGCATTTCTCAAGTTTTCTATTACTGTTTAGGGAATATCTTACTTCGGTCCGTATGTTTTAATATAGTTAATTAGTATACTTATGTTGTTAGTTAATCTAATCAAAATATTCTATTATGAGTTAATTTCTACGATCCATAATGATTCAGACTATTCAGAATGACTAAATTTTTTGTATAATTACAGAATTGCCACTTGGATTTTTGTGTAATTACAAAACGATCACAAACGCATATATTTATGTAATTAAAGATTTTATTTAGTAATGAAGAACAAAAGAATGCACAAAAGAACTGAGAATTTTTAGGAATAACAATTTGTTGCTTCCGTTGAGAGTATGAGTTCTTAGTTTAAAAATAAAATTACCTATCCACAAAATTCCACTGCGTCTACCTCGCAGTTCAGAATTTATTTCGTAAACATGGATAAACTATGTCTTCTATTTTTTACTTTATTTTTTATGACAAATTTTTATGAAATTTAAAAGTTGTGATAAATACTATTTGTCAAATTAATTCTTTTAATTCTTTTTTTTTCTTTAGTGTAATATTTATTATATCCTTAATTTTTATAAAAATATAAAAATTTTAAAAAATTATATAAAATATATAAAATTATTATTAAAAAATTATATAAAATGTATAAAATTTAATTAATAAAATTTGCATATTAAAAAACATAAAAAAGTTTATAAATTATATTTGATTTTTTTAATTTTAATGTTTTTATAAATTTTCAAATATCCTGAGAGATTTTATCATGAAATATAAAGTAAAAAATAATTGTTATTTAATAAAAATATAAAGGAAAATTTGTCATTCCACCAATTATAAAAATTGATCGACCTAGATGTTATTATCCCAACAGTCAATTTATTTTTGCTCAATAAGTGTGCATTATTACCCTGGTATCCAAAATATTACATATCTTGGTGATTGAAGCTTTTAATATACACACACACACACAGAGAGACATTGCTTTCTAACTTGGGAAGTATTAAAAAGCAGGCAATGAATTTAATTTTGAGCGTCGCCCACCATTAAATGTATGTAGACCTAGTCGGGTATTTACTAGTTTTAGCTATCTGCAAGACAGGATACCCCCAGAAAATCAGAAAATATTACCTCCATTACTTCAGTTTCATGATTTTTTTATGGCACTGTCTCTCCTTGGATACTTTGATAAGTAATCAAAAAAATCAATGGCCTTGTTTTTTAATACAATTTCCTTTCGTCTGACTGTGTTTTTCTATTTTTTTCTGATGGGTTTTTCTGTTTTTAATAATATGGAGCTTGGATTGATATTTTAAAGCGAGTGTTTTTACCATCTGAGTAATGGGATCGTCGGCCTTTTTTTGTGAGGAAAACAATTAAGAGAAAGGTGGGTCCATTTGCATATTAATTTGAGTTTCCCTAATCAGTGTCATTAGGACATTTATTAAAATTTTTATATTTAATAAATTATATATTTTTAGTATATTAAAATTATTATAAATAATCAATATAAAAATCTTAATATGTGCTTGAGAACTCTTGTTAATAAAATTTTATAATTTTTATTATGCCCACTCTTTACTTTGTAGACTCGGTAGAGAAAAACTAAAAAATAATTTTTATTTTGTACACCCATAATTAATTTTTTATTACACATGTTAACTTTTTTCTACAACCATAAAAATATTTAAACCTACTTACTTTTTTACTATATTTTATATATGTCTTGACATACAATAATAAAAGGTAAAATAAAATTTAAATATAAAAATAAAAAATAAGAGTTATTAAAGTTAAACTAATTAAATTAAAACAAAACATACCTATGACTGCAAATAATATTTCATAAATTTCATCCTAAATAATTTATAAAATTAATATATAAAAAATACATTAAAAAACGTTTAAATCCTCTCACAAATTGATTTCTATCAAGGTTGATTATAAAAAGTTATAATAAATTATTTTGATCTTAAAATAAATTTAAGATTTAAAATAAAAAAAATTATAAATTGATGTATTTTAATAGGCGTCAAGAATAATATTCTTTTATATATTGAAACTATGTTGTCCTTAATATTCACTTATACCAAGAATATTTTTGTAATAAATTTTTTATGAGTGCAAATAAACCCACACTTAAAAAGAATAACCCATCCAATAATCAAACCTTTTTTAATAAGAAAAGAAAAACAAAGCATATATAAAGCATAACACAACTTCTTAAGTAGACACAATATTTCCCTCGACACACCATTAAGAACGACAAAGACACATCAACAAAGACTAAATCCTAAATACTAAGAATTAGACCTTACATTATATGTTCAAATATCCTTCGCCCATGGTTTACAACAAGGTATCAGCCTTTGAAGGTAACCTTCGGAAGAAACTCAATGCCGGAGAAGGCAACTTGCTTCGAAAGCGCGGTGGCCTCAAGACATACAAACCCCACAATGCAAACACCATTCGAAGTGGTACAACATAAAACCCAATTGCAGCAAACAAGCAGAATATCACAAACAAGAACGTAGCCCTGGGGTCTCTCCAGCTTAGTAATGCTTGAAATCGTTCACCCTGTGTTGCCATATCTCCAACTACTGTTTGGATTCTTCCGGCTACACTTCTCAGACGATCGTACCGAATTCTAACAATGTCAGCACTTCGACTTGTTGGAAATGAATCGAATTCCTCGTCCAATTCATCAGGAAACACACTCTCAGCCTGAGAGAGCCTGGTATCCATGTGAGGTGGGTTACGTGGCCTGGACCTATATCGCCAAAGGCCAAGAAGGGACATGTATAGCAATATGGTAGGGATTATAAGCTCAGGCATTAGAACCAGCAAGAAGAAAATTACTAAAGCCAAGGTTGAGTACACCGGTTTGTGCCAATTGCGAGCAGACTCCACCAAACGACCCATGGCTATCAGACCAGCAAGCACATTCATTAGCCGGAAAAAGTTAGCCTTGCTTCTTCTCATGCTCCATACATGAGAATCATGATCAAGTATATAGTCAACCACCTCCCTCCCCAGTGGTGGCTCTGCTCGGTTTAGCCGTGATGCCACCACATTCATTGCTTGGTATCTCAAGCTTTCCAAGTGATTCACACTCAAAGGGTGCACATAGTGCATCTTGGGAAGTAATGGCATCGAGTACATATGTAGCATATTAGCCATATTAGCACACGAAAATCGCACAGCCAAATGAAGCTCACCCGTTTTCTTCACGCCTGTAGGGTGCAATATAAGGAGAGGGTATGAGTGAGTGTAAACCCGATCACACTCAAGTGTAGATAGCCTGACTCTGACTTTTCCAATTCGAGAATCGCGGCCACCACTGTTGTTCATCATGATCTTATCAAGCCTACAGTTATCAAATACCCCAACTGTAATGACCGTGCAAGGATCAAAAACTTCCCAAGTATACTGCTCGTTCCATTTGGGAGACAAACTATCAACCACTGTTCGCGTTCTCACCCATTTCTGGCCATACTTTGCAACACAATAAGCATCAACGGATACTCTTTTCCCTTCTTTGATCTTCATTGGCATGAGCCCTGTTGCACCCAAAATGCCCATTTCCAGCACACCAATATGAGGTTTCCAGAGCTGCTTTGCTGTTGGCTTCACGTCACTGCTATACAATGTAGCCTCATCAAGCACGTGGTAACCGCCATCAAGAGATACCCTGAGATGAATTCTAGAGCCAAATCTTGTTACAACTTTTGACTCTCCGACATTGCCAAAATGGCTTTCAAGATTAAACCACCTCGAAGCCACTGTTTTATCATCAGTTCTTCTTTCAATTGCACTCACCGGAAGCAGAACTCTACCCACAACCTCATCTCTGCCTGGCCCAACACGGTCCTCAACTGAAATCAAAAGATAATCCTCAAATGGCTCTGGAACCACAAACAACAAATCCTCATTCCAACAAGGATTTGACAAGCTTCTTGTTGCACTCGGCGCCGCAATTCTAGTCCTCAAAACCTGAGTCCCGACCTGGGCTTTGGCATGAAGCTCTGGAAACCTCATCATTGCAGACCCTTTGTCCCCCGGAATAATATCTTGTGCTTCAATAACAGACACTCTCAAATACCAAAGTTTTGGTGACAGATAAACCTTGGATTTGATAGAGCAGAGCCCATCAAAATGGACATTTGCTGCCTTTGAGTGCCAGGCCTCTGCAAATGCCTCATCAGCCTGAGTTCCAAACCATAATGAGACCATGACTTCACCTCCTTTGGACTTATCACCCTTTTTATCTTCCATTCTATACCATTGCGGTGCTAACTGACTATCCGGTGGTACCCTTCTTGGTACTTCGTTTAAATCAAACCAAATTCTGCCCAAAAAATCATCTTTGTTGCTTTCTTTGATGAAAATCTCAGCCATTGAAGACTGTATACAATCTTTTGAAAATGCAAAAACTTGGTCCCATTCTAAATGGTTTGAACTCACTCTCTTTGTGATTCCTCTGTAATTCCCCAGTTTCACTTCAGCTACAATTTCACCACCTCCGAACAATGAAATATCTTTGGCTTTCACTACTCTAACATAAAGGTACTGCATTTGCTCAACAAGATCATAAGTAGAACTAGTTTTGTCCTTGTTCAAAGGACCACCACCTAGATGAGGACTTGTCTCTTTTAATGAAAACTCACCCGACCCATTTAAGAAGACCCCACCACAACCACCACCACCGGCGTTGGTCCCACTACCCGCTCCGGGAATGGCTGAACCTGGAGCAGTAGTAATCACAACAGGCTTTATTTCCCCTGGATTTGGCTCCACGGGCTTCGCATGGTTTTGACCCTGCTGCACTGTCTTGTTAATGTCTTGACCCAAATGTTGTTGATGCATTTGCATAACAGGAGTTTGTTGCTGCAACTTCTTGTTCTTCTTCAAAAATCCTGAAGGCGTAGAATCACTAGAACGAGACACTACAACCCCATTACCAAAACCTCCATGTTTCACCTCCTCCCTCGTTGAAACATAAAGCTTCAAGCTTATCTCTCCCCTAATATGAGAAAACAAGCTTCTTTTCTCCAGAGTATACAACTGAGCAGTAGTTTCACTTTCTTTCGTGAGTCGGGAACAAGAAACCCTGACTTTCCCTAGAAAGTTCCTGCTATTGCTCGACCTTCTCTCATTGTAAACATTAACTTCTATATGCTTGTAAGGAAGATCCACAATATCTGGTACGTCAAACACCAGCTTTTCGTTCCATATAGGGTTCAAATCCTTGTACTTGACTTGAGTTCTCAATCTCTTGTTCTCAAGCTCAACTTCTACAAATGGGGAAGACGAACCTTCTCCATCTTTTGGCATCAAGTTATGAGCTGCTACCACCTCCACAATCAACTTCTCTTTTCCAGCTGTGTCATTCATGGTTGAAGAAGAAAAGCTATGGAATTAGATATTGAAGAGAGGAGATGAAGAGAAATGTTGTCCAGAGAAAGAGAGAGGGAAACAAGACGAAAGTTATAGACAAATCGGTAGGCTCGATGAATGAAACGAGAAGAACAAAGATAATAGCAGTAACACAGGAGAGCGTGCAACAGTAGTACTGTTAATTAAATTATTCTGCAGACAGTTTAGAGAGAAGAAAGCAAGCAACCAAGACGTATCAACTGTCAATGACTGACTAGTGAAGTGAGTTGGTAAAAACAAGAAACTCTACAATCCCTCCCCACGTTTGTTACAGGAGCGTAAGTAATAACGCACCAATCATAAAGCAAATACAAAAGAAATAAAAGGGATGAAGGATAGCTCAGTTAAAGCCAGTGTAGATATGGTGGGACCCACACGAAAACATTCTTAGTGTTATCCTTCCGTTGTTTCCATTTAATACTCATTTACTATCTTCTAATACCAGCAGTCAACGCAACACTTATGTTAATCGAGTACAGGAAAGAGCATTTATCACATATATGTACGCAAATATAAAATAATTATATAATAAAAATAAAATTATTTTCCAATTATTGTGTTTGGAACGTAGGCATTGATGCTGGAGATAGACGAATTCATGGGAGGATAATAAATATTTCGATAATTTTTTAAAATAATATTTATCTCTATTAAAAGTTTATAATAAAATTTTTTATAATTTTTTAAAATATTATTTTTATTTTTATCAAAATATTTGTGATAAATATTTTTTATAATTTAAAAAATAATAAAAATTTTATTTATTAAAAATAAAAATACATATTTTTATTATATAAATTTTTAATTTTTATTACATAAATTCTAAATTTTTATCATATAAACTCTTAAATTAAAATAATTAAATTTTTTAAAAATATATTTTAAATTTAATTTGTAATATTTTATACCAAATAAATTTATAAATTAATTTTTAAAAATTAAATTTAAAAATATTTTTATCTTATATTCATAAAAATTTATTAATTTATTTATATTTTATAATTTAAATTTATAAATATTTTATTTTTATTTTTTACAATTAAATAAAAGTATTTTAAATATTTTATATAAATTAATAAACAACTATAATACAATGTATTATAAAAAAATTTATATTTATATTTGATAAATTATGAATATAAAATTATAATTTAAATTTTTTTATTTTATAATACTTTAAACTAAAAAAATTTATATGATTATATTGTACGCAATTGAATTGTACTTTAAAATGTGTGCAAACTAACAATGATTGATTTGGCTTTGAGAATTGCTTTTGTTTTCAATAGTAATACTTATTTTGTTGTTATTCCTGATTTTATTTTCTGAATTTAGAACAATAAATATTATCATTGAAAATAAATAAGTTATCGTCTCACTGCTAAGTGATGATTATTATAGTTGTTCAATTATTACGAAAGTCTAATCCAAATTCAATAAAAACATGAATTAAGTTTGAAAATCCAGTTTGCTATGACTATTGAAGCAGTAATATTACTCTACACCAATTAGTGTGCCAATTTAATACTATGTTATAAATTAATAATAATGTATCAAATATTTAATATTATTATATTATATAATTATTATTTTTTATTGTAGTAAAAAAGTTTGCTTATAAATTTAATGACGTAAGTATAATATTAGTTTTTTGATATATGATAATACAGAAGGAAAGAAATTTTATATTTGCTTAAGCTAATGAAATATTATGTGACAGGTACGTGAATGCACAGTTGTCTATATTGCATGATTTTTAATTTCAAGTCTTAAATTCGATACTTCTCTAGTACAAAGGTCTATTTCTTTAATTGAAAATTCAAATGTTAAAGTGAGCTTGAAAAAATATATTTAAAAAATATTTTATTACAAGTCAACATGCAGTGTTATTACTCACTCAACAATAAAACAAAATATAATATATAATAAAATATTATCAACAATTTTGACCTTTTACATATCTTGAACACATTTGTCATATAGATAATATTCAAATATAACTATAATGCCTTGATTAAGAAGTTTCTATTTTTGTTAGTACTTGTTTTATTTTTAAAATTTAAAATTTTAATAACTACATTACTTATTTCACATTCGAAAATTACTAATAACCAACCTATCAGCATACCTCACATAAATTTAACGTATTAAGAAAAGTTTTTTAGCCTTTAATTTCGTCTTTTATATCAAGATTTACTACCAATTAACTCATTTAATTATTTGGAACACTTTTTAGAGAGAAAATTTTATTTTGAATGTAAATAATTCGCTTTTAGATATTAAATATGATATAATTGACTAAATATGTAGTCATTAAGATCCATAATTTCTTTTAATCCATAAATGTCATCTAAATAATTGCATGTCTAATTAGTCATATTCATTATTTAAAGATAGTCATCTGTATCCAAAATTAAAATTTCTCTCTAAAAAGTATTTTAATAGATAATTAAATAGACGAGTCATTGACAAATTTTAATATAAAAGATAGAGTTAAGACTAATAGATGTTAATTAAATGATTGTATATCTAGTTAATTATATTTATTATTTAAAGGTAGTCATTTGCATTTAAGTAATTTTTTTTATTTTTTGAGAAGTAACCCGGCAAATAATTAAATAAATGAGTTATTAATAAATCATAATATAAAAAAGACAGTCAAGGCTAAAGGATTTTTTCTTAATTTACTAAATATGTGTAAGGTTGTTAGTGAAAGAAAAAAAGTGTGTAATTATAAAGTAGATATGGTTTGAGTTATTTTGAACAAGTATTGTGATCATTAGAATTTTCAATTCTCAAATTGTTTTTATTAATACTGCTAAACTATATAATAAAAAATACAAAAGTTAGCAATTCAATCAAGGAAACAAATCTATAGTCGACTAAGACAAAATAAGTAAAATAATACATTTGACGGAGGTAAAATAATGAATTTAAACAACAAAAGCAAAATAATGCATTTCAAAATATTTCTACATTTAATTAAATTCACACTTTCAAAATCAATTTAATTTTTATTTTTAAAATAAGTTATATTTCTACTTTTGAAAGTAATTTAATTCGTACCCTCAAAATTAGCTTAATTTTTACTTTTTAAAATTAATTATATTCTTCTTTTTAAAATTTGTTTAATTCATACTTTTCAAATTAGTTATATTTTTCTTTTTGAGATTAGTTTAATTTCTAATTTCGAAATTAATTATATTCATATTTTAGTTTAATTCATACTTTCGAATTTAATCATATTCCTACTTTTCAAATCAATTATACTTTTATTTTGAAAATCAATTTAATTTATACTTTTAAAATTAGTTTAGTTCTCATTTTTTAAATTAGTCATAGTCATAATTTTAAAATCAAGTTAATCCCATTTTTGAAATCAATTAAATATACATTTAAAACCAATAATATTTTCACTTTCAAAATTAATGTAAACATATTTTTGAAACCATTACAATATACGATTGAAACCAGTTTAATTGATTTTGAAAGTGACTAAAAATTTTTAAACAAGACAAATAAATTTTTAAATTTTGTAAAAATAAATTAGAGTTAAAATAAATGAGATAAACTCGTATATTCGAAATTTTGTAAAGTATGTTTGAATTATTTGTATGCCGATGTTGTTAATTGGGTCGTTTGTCACCTATTTCAAATAATATAGTAAGAGAAAATAGGATATTCCTTTTTTTTTTTAATGATCCGGTGAACATTATATTGATTATTTATAATTTAAAAAGTTTTTTATTCATAAGTTAAGAAGTGTGGAGACAATTTTGTCTAAAAATATATTTTCCGATTTAATTTGAAAAGGTTACTTTGATATGGTTTCTTGTAAATAAAGACTAAAATGTGATTATTTTTATTAATTTTTTAAATAATAATAGGGTTTAATTATAATTAATAATTTTAAATTTTTTAAATTTAAACTTGTGCTTTGAATTAGTTTAATTTAAAGGCAAATCTCGATATTCAGATTAATTTAAAATTTAAAGTTAGATCGACTCATAATACCTATTTTTAATAAATATTAAGCGTCTATTTTATATTTAATTTTAAAAGTTAAATTATTAATTTATTTTGAGTAAAGAAATGATAAATTTATTTAAAAAAATTAAAAAAAAAAAAAAAGGAAGAATAAGTAGACAAAGAAAGAAAAAGAAGAAACTTCTGTAAAGTTGGAAAGGACATTATACAATCCCATCCCAGCCCTCTACCGTATGCATCAGGATCGAAGTCTGACCTTGACTCACTCTACTAGCTTACCGAAACCGAGCCTGTTTGTCATATAGTTGCCAGTTTGAAACTATCGAAGCAACGATAAAAGGAGTAGCGAATACCGGTGTAATAACATACAGGTCTTTCATTTTGATGTTTTCACAAATAAATAAAAAATATTTATTCCATATCAAATAGGTCCTACACAATATAATTTTCTCAATTTTAAAAAATTTAATACACTTTTATGTTCTCTCATATACTCTCAAATAACAGTTGTCAAAATTTAATATTATAAAAATAGACATATTTTAGGAAGTTTCTTTTAAATTTGTAAAAATTATATGTAGAAAAAATTTTGGAAAAAATCACATAAATGATAAACCTCCCCTGTTATAGTATTTTCATCTATTTAATCAATTGTTGATTAATTAAAATTATTAAAATAATTTTATTTTTAATTTTTATTTATTTATATTATTATTTTTCTCTTTGAAAACTAATAATTCTATTTAATAAATCCTATTAATAAAATATTATAATATTCTAAATAAATTTACTTTTATTTTTATTAAAATAATTTATTTATTAGAATTATTAGCTTACAAAGAGTATTACAATAATATACATAACAATAAATTAAAAACGTATTTAGAACTCTTTGAAAAGTACTTATTTTATATTAAATAAAATAATTTTTCTTATTTTCTCCGAAGTAGAAAAAATTTCATTTTAAGGTTGACTTTGTTGACAATTAAAATTATTTCTTTTTGCCATTGATTTCTTCAATCCATTATTAAGAAAATAAAAAATTATTGTTATCTATATTCCAAAACATTGCTCCTATTCAATATATGAAATAAAAATATATTTTTGTATAGCATTCTTAATATGTTTTTAATTCTTTTACTTCTATTGTTATTATTCTCATTTTTTAGTTAATAATTTTAATAAAAATAAGATTTTAACATAAAAATATAATTATTTTAGATATTATAATATATTTTATATTAAAATAATATATTTGTGTAATTTACAAAAGAAAAGAATAACAATGTAAGTAAAATAAATTAAAAAATGAGATTATTTTGGACATCTAAATATTTTTTAATAGTCAATAAAATATCAAATAGAAGAAAATACTGTAATAGAAAAGGATTGTATGAGTTTTCACAAACTTTTTTCTTGCTTATGTTTTTACAAATCTTAGGAAAAATTTTAAAAAATGTCCGTATATATATATAGTTAAAAATACAAATAATTTATATATATTTGACTTTTAAAATAATTATGATTAAGAATATATATATATATTTTTTTGATGACGAGGAAGCTCCTATACTCAGTCATCATTACGGCGGCTGGCCATACACTGAATAGACATTCACTCTTTTAGGGTACGTGTCTGCAGATTACACAGCACCTGTCCTGAATCAATTAAGATTATGTACAGGGACCACACTATAATAATATCAAGTACAGGATAAAATCCCAACTATACCAAACTCTTACACCTGAATGTACTTTAAGAAATTCGAACTCAGGATCAGCACAAATGTCCCTCAGGATAGAACCACTCGACTACACTCAGTGGGTGCTATGATTAAGAATATATTAGTATAATTATTATAAAAAATAAAAATTTAAATTAATAAATTTTCTTAATTAATTAGAGTTTACATTTTTATTTTTTGAATTAATAGGATTCAAATATATATTAACTAAACCTTAGAGGTGTATGTGTTTCTCTAAAATAATTTCATCGGATTAATAGAAAAAAGAAGATTTTTTTAATATAAACAAAAAGATCAAATAATAGTCTTATTTACAAAAATGTAGATAATGAGGGACTTTAGTGTTATTTATTCCATCGAAAGAGACTTGCGCGTGTTCAAAGTTCTTTGTTGTAAAGCGTTGTTAAAGCCAACCTGTCCGTTTTTAAAACACGGGTCAATCGAGCGAGCGTGACAAAATCCTCAGAGAATCCCATATAATTAAATTTCTAATACTCTTTTTCATTTTTTACTTTTTTACTGTTTACAGAGCGCGTGAGAGAAAGAGAAACAGAAAAAAGAGAGCTGCAAAATTAATCTCGAAGTCCGAGGTTGTCATTAAGTGATATTTGTGGATGGATTGTCATTCCAAAAAATATTTTTCTACGGGCTCTTTCCATGTTTCGAAGATGTTTTCGTCTTCGCAGTTCAGATGCGCGTGTAACACGTTCCCCATGTAATTTGCAAGTTCTCGTTGGCGTTCAAACTGTAACCCAGCGTGGATGTCATGCGGGCCCCCACTTCTCTTCCCTTGGGAATTTTGAAAACCCAAAACTCCAACCTGGCAATATGTGGGGCCACGGTCACGTTTATGGCTTGCTGCGTGGGAAGTCTCCCTGCTGGTAATCTCTGTTTGCTTTTGTTTGACAGAGGTGTTTAAATCGGACGGTCGAGATTCAATCATAATCTCTGATTTGGTAAGACTCACTTTTAAAGCAGGGCCAGGGGATTAGTAATTGAAAGAAATACTCTGAATGGAGGATTTATTGTTCCTTAATTAGCTTTGACAGGTTACTACTTAATAAGTTTACCCAATCAACTGTTCTGATGTACATCTGGTTGGCCGATGGTTGCCCATTGGCCAAGCAGTTTTGTTTGGTGCATTCGGTTGTATTGTGATTGGCTGACTTGCAAAGGATACCAGGACATGCTCAAATCAAATTGAAGACATTCCAAGTCGAATTATTAGACGTGGAAATTCCAGTTATTTGATAAATTTATAGGACTCAATCCGTTAATTATTGGTATTAGAAACTCTTAATTAGAACACCATTGGTTTATCAAATAAATATTAGGGCATAACACAATTACTTATTTATTAAACAGCAAAGAATTGAAAAATTGCACCGATTATATAACCTCACTTAGAGTTGGAGGTGGCCAGAGGGTCTTGTCGGCCGTGAAAATGAGTCTTTTGCGGGCTAGCATATGAGTTGGCTTAGGCACGTACAGTTGCTGTGTCAAGTCGGGCCCTGATCAACAAAAACAATAAATAAGGTCCGGCACGGTCTGTGAAGCATGACTTACATAGATCGGCCGCGGGCTTAAATTACTTTTAAATTATCTTAAAAATTATTATTCTTAAATTACTATTATTTGATAATTTTATAGTTAAAAATTATAGATTAAATAATTAATTTAAATTATTTAAAATTAATGAAAAATAATATATAAAATTAAAAATTAAAAATAATAATGTATTTAATAAATTATAAATTTATTTTATTATTTATTTATAATGTATTTATAAAATTTATTTATTTATTAACTTAAAATTTTAAAATTTGAATGACAATTAATAACAATATATTTATAATTATATATAATTAAAATTTGATTTATTGATAAATAAATAAATTATAATAATTACTTATATTTTGATTATATTTTATAAGCACAATTTAAGTGCCTAAATTAGTATCATAGTAAATGGTCGTATTAATTATTGATTGATATCAATTACATATAAAGTTATCAAAATATAATATGTAATAATCAATTGTACCTAATTATAAATAAAATAATGCCAAAAATATTAGCGTATATGGTTATTTAAAATAAATTTATAAAAATTTATTCTACAGTTCAAATAAGTAAACAATAATTAAATATATTAATTCTATCAGTAATTTTCATAAATATTATTTTATTATTTTTATTTATTAAAAATAAAATATAATAATTTAATATTATATTTAAAATTCAATTTACAATATACAACAAAAAGCAAATTTAAATTAAATTTTAGATTAAATTAAATTAATTTAACTAATTTTTTATTTAATGCAATTAAATAAAAAATAAAATTATTTTATCAATTTAATTAGTAGATTTTATTTATGTTAATATATAATATGCTATATGTATTTGTAATTTTATATATCAATTAACTAACTATCAATATAATATTTAAAATTTAGAATATTTAATTAAGATATAATTAAAATTTAATTAATTATCAACTTATCGGGTGTGATGATTCAATTCAAGATTTTATTGTTCCTAATGGGTCTTGACTTGTGGTTTGACATTGTTCACACGTCGAGCCCATGCCAGGCTCGATTAGGCCGGTCCATTTGCCATCTCTAACCTCTCTCATTTAAAACAATTAACTAATTAACATACCAATCCTACCCATTTGATCAATTATCTATTTAAATGTAAATTAAAAATTAAAATACAAATTAATTAAAATTATTATACTAACTATAAATAAATAATAAATAAAATAATATATAAGAAGTTAAAAAAATATAACAAATTAAATTTTACATCAAAATTTAAATATATTCTAATGGTTTCACAAATAAATCAATAAAGCATGCTAAATATCATGTCATACATATTTAAGTATAATTTATCATCTAAAAATAATTTTAGTTGCAGTATACTAATAAAATTTTATATAATTATCTAAAAAAATCTTATTATAAAGATTTAAATTGATACAATTAAATTATTTATTTATATAATTGTGTCATAAATTATAAATAAATAATTGAGACTAAAATTTGAAATTCGAACACAATATATTTAATAAGTAATTGATATAAATTTGGCATAATTATTAATTATGGTATTTTTACTCGATTCAATCCTATAGTTTGTGTGTTGTATTTTTGTCGAGTGAATGGGTGGTATCCAAATATTCCGTCTGCCGCCACTATCTAACAAGGAAAGCTCCTGTTACAGTGCAGCAACCGTACCGTACAGCCGCTCAATTGCATTTCTCTATTGCACTTTTCAATTTTTGCATCGTCATTTTAAATTTTGACTTATTATTTTAATTTATAAAAATAAAATTAAAAATTAAAAAATATTATCAAAGAATTAAAAGGTAACTGCAGCCCAAAACTTAAGGATTCGGTACATACATTACATTATAGCCGTATTCAATATATAAAGGGTAGCACTACTGTGCATTAGTGTGTAACATACACCTCTCTATTTCTGCGACTCATCAGTTTCAATTCTTAGCTATTTTTTTAGGTACAAGACATCGTGCATTCCAGTGTACCATAAATACTATCAAGTTCTTAAAAAAAAAAAAATTTTGACAGTGCATGCCATACAATGATAACATTGTAGCATGCCCGAATATATTTTTTAATTTTCTTAATTATATTTTTATAAATTACAATTGTAATTGAAAAAATAAAAAAATATAACGAAAATTTAAAAAGTACAACAAAAAATTTGAGGGTATTTATCATATAATAGCTGAAAATATGTAATATATTTTATAAACAATAAAAATATCGTATTAAAAAAAATAAAAAATGAGGTTGGTTAAATCTATACTTTACCAGTAGGGTTAATTTTTTTATAATTTATATATGTTAATATATAGCAAAATCAATTTAAATAATATAATTTTATATTATTCGATTCGATATAGTATATTAGATGTGCTCAAAAGCGTAAAATAAATCGAGTTAATACAGTAAAACACAAAAAATAACATATCAATTCGGTTTGAGAGTTTGAACAAATCCATACTAAGATCGCATTTTAAAAATAAAAATTTAAATGTGTCAACAATGAAGTTGTAAATAATTAAAAAATAAAAAAAATTAATAACATTCTTTGCAATAATTATATTAAATTTAATTGAACGATTGATGATGTGTTGTATTTGTTAAATTTGATGATGCAATCTTTTATCGGCCATTAATCTTGTACACATGATGCACGCAATGGTTTCCCATCATACAATTACAGACGACCCTACACTGTACGGTCGCCGGCTTTTGTGAAATGAACCGTTGCTTTTCATTCAAGTGGACATCCAAAGTAAATGTGTTTTGCTTCAGTTGCACCCAACAACAAAGTTGAACAGTTTGTTCATTTGGAGAGCACAAAGCCTTAGAAAGAAGTGATCAATACAATATATATAGTGGCATTTTTGTAATACCGTGTCTTGCTATTACTTTATAGTTGTTGAGTCTATAAAGGTTAAAGGTTCCTGGCTGCAGGCTGCATTTGCTGGTATGGGGTGTGTTGTATACTGAATGTGATGTCTTGAAAGGATTGATAAAACATACATGTCCTGTGACATGTCCGGTTACTCACAAAACGAAAAGGCTTTGGTTTTTCTAGGGCATGCCGAATGCTCGGACAAGACAAACAGACGGACAGACGGAAATATTAGTTTAAAAAAAGAGTAAAGAAAAATCGAAATTGGATTGATTGTAGCAAAGCAGACCCTGAAAATAGGCTCACGTGCATACATATATTTGGAGGGAAACAACCATCTCAAGGTGATACGTTTTCTTGATATTACACGTGCATACAAATATATTATGTTATCAAAATGATTAAAACTAGATTAATCTTTGATTAAAATGCAAATAAATTAAAATAATTTGAAAATTCAGTAAAATTTACCTTAAATTTGTAAGAAAAATAAAAAATTATAGAATTGTTAAAAACAGACTTATCTAATCTCATTATTTATGCAAACTACTTTATAATAAAATGGTAAGACTATTCTTACAGTATGTTTGTTATTGAGATATTTTGTGATTAAACAACTATTTTTTGCTAATCTAAAATATTAAATATTAATTAAAATATGAAGGGTCTATTAAAAGTCAATATTATTAAATATATTTTATAATTTTATTTTTAAAAACAAATAAAAATTAATTATATCAATATGTCTTTAATGAGTTCATACGATTAAGTTTCGATTAAGTTTTGCGTCGTTTAGTGGTTGGGATGAGGGTCCGAAATTATATATAAAAAAAAATACATGATTTATAAAAAAATCCAACTTATATGCTGAAAGAGGTGAGATCAGAAACTGAACTTGTAACCGGGGGTTAATATCGGTCAATTGGGCCATAGCCCAAAGCCCACTGCAGTTCATGCTTTATGTCATCACTGGATTAAAAGTATAATGCCTCTCTTTTTATGCTTCTAAAAAAATGACTTTTAAATTTGGTCTTACAATATTTATAACTTTTATTTAAAAAAAGCTGAGCGCAGAAAATTACTAAAAATTTAATTTTCATTAAAATTTTTATTTAATAAGTATAAAAAAAGGAGAAAAAATTATACATCGAGGTATGTAACAAGGTTATTTTTTATATTATATAAAATCTATTTTAATTTTATAATTAAATTATAATTTATAACCCAAAAGTTGCAAACTGTACAACAAACACTGCAATAGGAATCAAACAACTACTTATGTGCCGGAAAATATGACGTCGCTCAACCATTTCTTTCCTTTTGGGTTGACTTTGGGCTCTTACCCCCTTCTCGGCCCATTCAAATGCAACATTGTTCACTGGACCGGCCTCTCCAAACTTAGCAAAAGGTTTAAATCCAACATAATAACAATATTACTTTAAAAAGAAAAAAACAAGATAAAAAAACTATTGTGTACAAGATAATTAACGCGTGCATTAATATATATCAGCCATCGCAATATAAGACTCCCAAAAAGAAAATAATATTATTATAAAATTAATATAATAATATTATATATTTTATAAAATTATTATTATTATTATTATTATTATTATTATTATTTAGCTTTGTGAACAGACGTGTGAACATCAACAAGTATATTCTCCGTTTGACTCCGTCAGTTATGGCGGTGACAATGAAATGATTATCCAATTACCCGCACTTTGTAATCCAACGGTCAAGGTTGCACCGAAGCTCACTTCCATGATCCACACCGTTGCTTTGATCCCTGAAACGCGGTATGGAAGACTCGATCGAACGTGCTGTCAGGTGCAATCCAACTATTTCCGTCTAAATCCACGCTCTTCAAACTCACAAGCCAATGTAAAACCAATCGTGAACAGCCATGTAAGAATGACAGGTCGTAGAATTTCAGATTGAGATATTCCGTATGCAAACGTGGCATAATTTTATTGGATCTCGTCCTATTTTTATGCATCGTATTTTACCGAAATTTTGTAGTCCCGTAGTATCGGAGAATGTCAATTTCTAAAATGTACCTGTCAAAAAATTTGCCCGCGACAAATATTTTATAATTTTTTAAAATATTATTTATTTTTATTAACTTTTATCATATAAACTTTTAAATTAAAATATTTAAACTTTTAAAAAAATATTTTAAATTGAACATATAATTTTAATGTTTTAATTTATAATACTTTTTACTAAAATATTTATAAATTAATTTTTAAAAATTAATTTAAAATATTTTTATTTGATATTCATAAAAATTTATGAATTTATTTTTATTTTATAATTTAAATTTATAAAAAATTATTTTATTTTTATTTAAAAAAATTAAACAAAAATAATTTAAATATTTTTATTTAAATTATTGAACTACAATAGTACTTTATACTTTAAAAAATTTTAATTTATAAGTTTATATTTATATTTAATAAAATTTCTTTAAAAGTGTTATCAATAAATTATAAATAAAAATATTTTATTTAAATTATAAATTATAAAATAAAAATAAATTCATAAACTTTTATGAATAGAAATAAAATTTTTTTAAATTTAATTTTTAAAAATTAATTTATAAATTTTTGGAGTACAAAGTATATAAATTAAAATATTAAATTAAATTTAAAATATTTTTTAAAAAATTAATGATTTTAATTTAGAAATTTATTTAATAAGAATTAAGTATTTATATGATAAAAATAAAAAATTTATATAATAAAATATGTATTTTTGATTTTAATAAAGAGATTTTTTGTATCTTTTTAAATTATAAAAGATATTTATTAAAAATATTTTGATAAAAGAGTAAAATTTGAGAAAACAATAGAGTATTTGTGAAAGAGAGTAAATATTATTTTAAAAACCCATAAAATTCATAGGTATTAATGTCCCCCCAGAACTATTCTCGGTCTGTCCCTAACTGAATCAATCTCATTAGTAATTTTCAACTTTTGTTTGAATGAAATAGCCTATTACAATTCCATGAATGCCGACGAAACCACTTCCCTCGATACGGGACCCCGAATGTACGGGCTCCTTGTCAACCCATGCTAATTTTGACGCCAGGTCATTCCACATGTTGACCTTACCTTATCATTTTTCCTAATTTTTTACTTTTTATTACAATTCATAATTTTTTATAAATTAAAAACTCAAATAAAATAATAAAAAAATAAAGCATGTTTGTATATCTATCGATATGTTTTGTAACCCAATTTCAAAACTTGCATCCAATCAAATTACCATATTTAAATTTTATTTTTAATGAATTTTCAACTTTTGTAATGTTTTTCTAATACAGTTAATAATTATTATGTGGACCAACAACAATTATGCACTTTAAAATAATTATTTTTTTAATGTATAGTTGCAAAGAAAGTAAACAAGGCGTATATTTCATTGATTTTTTACAACCTAACAATTTAGAAATTAAAATTATTTTGTAAATTAATTTTGGATCTTATCTTTTATAAATTAATTTTGAATCTTATCTTTTTAATACATTAAATATGCATAAATCAAATTAAATTGATTAAAAATAAATATATTATTTTAAAATTTTAGAACACAATAAATTTTAAATATCGAATTCAATTTGATTTTGAGTCGAATGACGAAGATTCTGAAGGACGGAAAAAGGAAAAGGGCAACTAAACTTTACGTTTGATATGATGTGGAATGATGGTCAAGTGGCTTCCCACCACGAGATTTTAATGAAACGCACCGTTACAAGCAAAGCAAGGCAATTCCCCACCAGTTTATCTTGTAACTACCAAAGTACTACCGACCGGTACCGCCTTCTCATTTCAATTTGCAAGGTACAGACATTAGACAACCATTGCACTTTGTAGACTTATCTGACCTTGTCGTAGCCCCAAAAACTTGCGTAATTACAGCAAAGGAGTAAGGGTACATTTGAAATTTCAATCAGCCTTAAATCAACGTTCGCTTTCGCAATTAGACACTCCGTAATTACATTAGACTAATAATGCTCATCAATAAACTTAAAGACCAAGACACTAGGAAAAAGGAGCCGGGAAGAAAAAGAAAACAAAACAAAACACGGCGACGAAACGAAAAACAACAATCAGAGAGTGGTCGTTAGTCTGGTCTGAATACCAGAGCGACAGAGAGAGAGAGGAAGAGAAACAGGGAGAAGCTCATTCTCTTCTTCAGTAATTTGGTGGCTGCTGAAGAGTTTAAGCTTCTCTTTTTCGATCAAAACTGTTTTTCTTTCTTTCGTGTTTCTTTCTTTTAAAATTGTTTTATTGTTTAATTTATGGATCAATTGTAGTGATAGTTGGACAAGGAGGAGAAGTTTGTAAATCTTGGCCGTCGAATTGAATGATCTTCGTTGGAGACTTTGGAAGGAGGTCAAGAAACAAGCAAAGTCGCTGATCCGAGAAATCTATCTACAATATGGTATATATGGAAAATAATTTCGGTTATTTATATTCATTTTTTTATTTATTTTCCCTCATTTTAAGATTCGGTTCTCTTACTTGTACGGAAGTTTGTTGTTGTATTAGGTTGTTAGTAAACTGATCTGAGTTTAAGTTGAAGCAAGTGGATTGTTGATGCTATTTATTAATCTTTTAGGTTTATTTTTGTCATTATGTTTTGATCTATTCAACTGTATTTGACATTTAACAGTTTAATCACCTTCAATCGTCTGTTTTTAGTGTTGAGGAGACGTTGCATTGACTAGAGATTTTGGTATTGGACCTTGATGCGATTATTCGTTTAAACCTTTATTGCCATTTTGAGTGTTTGTGCTTCTTGCATAAGGATTCTATCCATTTATGTCCTGATTCGTTCTTTGAAGTCTATGTTTTGCTGCTTTGGCTGACTGTCTGGTTTGGTTGCCTTTTGAGGAATGCATCTAAACAGAATAGGGGTCATTGTTGCACTGAGATTTCATTGTCAAATCAGCAGTCTTGTATCGCACAACTTTGAATCACATTCAAATTTCAAAACTGTGCGTCACTCTAGCCTACATTTTCCCCAAACTGGAACTTCCACTCAAAAAGTCTTTATCTTAGTGGCTACTAAAACATAAATAGGACATATTTTTAAAAAAGTTGACAATGTAAATTTCTTTTGGAGCTGTTGCGAACTTTTCTATCTTATACACTTGGTTGACGTAATTTTTTTTTCCGTCATTATCTTTTGATGGAATCTGAGTGTAGTTAAACTGATATGAAACAAAAGTTAACTGTACTGCAAATTCAATGTGATGGAGTAGAGGTACACTGACGCTGGGAGTTGGAATGAATGTTACCCTAATATGGATTGATATTTATAAAACATTTTCTTTGTGAATGTTTTTGTGGACTCTCTACTTTTGTTCTTCTATAGATTCTATGAATTGATGGCAAAGGATGAGTCATATCTGCACAAAGAATTTTTGCGAGTATAGTTAATTGAACAACACTCGTTTGCTTATCAGAAATTCTGTTGAAAACAGGAACATAGTTATGCCAGTAAATTGAAACAGTGAAGCATTAACGCTCTTGGTTTTGCAGGCTGCTAATTTTACTCCTGTGATCGGTTCTCTCGTATGGGTGGAAGATCCTGAAGTAACTTGGATAGATGGTGAAGTTTTGGGAGTTATTGGTGATGAGATCAAGGTCCTCTGCACCTCAGGGAATACTGTAAGTGCATTTAAGACAAGTACTCTTTGATTGTGTGTATCAATCTCCATTTAATATGAATCGGGAATTACTTTCTGTTGTCGTGTCAATTTTTTGAACTTCATTTCATTAGTGAATAGTCCACGTTGAATTTTTCTCCTTCAAGGCATTGAAATTTAGGCTGATACTTCTGTTCTTAACTTATTTGAAAGCATAGGACATAAAGAGGGGAATTTTCTGAAATTTGGCTCCAAATTTCTCAAAGCTTTGAAAAATTTGCAGGTTGTTGTTAAGGCCTCCAATGTTTATCCAAAAGATGCTGAAGCCCCACCATGTGGAGTGGATGATATGACAAAGCTGGCTTATTTGCATGAACCAGGAGTCCTGCAGAATCTAAAATCAAGATATGATATGAATGAGATATATGTAAGCATTTACAAACAAAATATAATTATTCTTTCTTCCTTGATTGTGTTGGTTTGGGGTGGGTGAGGGTAGTTGAACTGATCTTGTAATTTCATGGATGTTGGGAAGTATTTTGCAGTAATTGTTTTCTTTTGACATTTCTAACGTTTCTTGGGATATACACTCAATGATCCCTGCAGACTTACACAGGGAATATATTGATTGCTGTAAACCCCTTTAGAAAACTACCGCATCTGTATGATAGCCATATGATGGCACAATATAAAGGGGCAGCCTTCGGTGAGCTTAGTCCACATCCATTTGCTGTTGCAGATGCAGCATACAGGTACTTTATCCCATGCTGGTTGAAAGTTATTTGTTTGGTCATTTCACTTGTCTGAAAAGAAAAATCACCACAAATATTTATGCAGACTAATGATCAATGAGGGAATAAGTCAGTCAATTTTGGTTAGTGGTGAAAGTGGGGCCGGTAAGACAGAAAGTACGAAATTGCTGATGCGTTATCTTGCTTACATGGGAGGGAGAGCTGCCACTGAGGGGAGGACTGTTGAGCAGCAAGTTCTGGAGGTAAAAGGTCTCACGCTTCTACATTTTGTGATCACTTGAGAAAGCTCAAATTTACATGGTCATCCCACAAAATTTGCTTTTGTGGATTTGTTGCATTTGCAGTCCAATCCTGTTTTAGAAGCATTTGGCAATGCAAAGACTGTTAGAAACAACAACTCGAGGTTAGAGCATTAATTATTTAAAACGTGTTTGTGGAGTATAGTTTACATTTTCTATTGTATTATGCATCTATTTATTTA
>JAWDEX010000002.1:3763618-3776398 GCA_035221805.1 Trichilia hirta | reverse complement strand
CTGATATCAGATCACCATTGGACATTGAAGCCAAATGCAATTTAGTTATGATTTTTGAATTTTGAAATGTGGTAGGTTGAATTTCTTTTATTGAGTGCCCATTTGAAAAAATTAGGCTTGCATCATTGTCCGACACCTCTTGTTATTGTAGTTCTCACCACGAATCTCCTGGAAATTGCCAATTTTTACTTCTAACTTTTCTCATTTTTGCAATTCTGCCAAATATATTGACAAATCTGTGTTATCCCAGTTATTTGCTACTTTCTTTTGAGCAAATGTAGCGAAACATTATACTCTGACTGAGCCATCATTGGTTAATTTTATTTTCTCAACATATTGTATCATTAAACTTAATTCCCATTTCAAGTGTACTTTATATGAACAAATTGACTCCAGTGGTGAGACAATGATGTAGTTGTGCCTTCCATTTAAGCTAATTCTTTTTACCATCCCTTTCAGACTTGGTTATTTTAACCTGCAGCGTTTCGTGATCCATTTTCTAATGCATGATTCTTCAACCTTTACTTTGGGAATATAATGACATTTCTTATTTCATATACTATTGTTAAAGTAGTGTTCTTTTAACTTGAAATAGTATGTTCTGATGACTGTAGTTTCTTTCATTTTTTCACTTATAGATAGATTTGGTTATTTGCTGGCAATATTTTTCTCAATTTTTCTTTCTTTTCAAAGTATGGGAAAAAGTGATGTCTCTTGATGTTAATTGATCTTGATCTGCAGGTTATACATCAGAAGTATAGAATTTCTTATGACGAAATTACCAATGATCTGTGTCCTGTAAGTACCTCTCTCTCTCTCTGTGAGTGTGTGTTTGTGTAGTATTTGCGAATCCATGCTTTTGAATTACATGAATTGTCAACCTGCACACACCAGCCAAGTGCCTTTTCTTTCTATCTTTCTGACTTTCACACAAATGTCTGGTTTGTCAGATCCTGAGTGTTCAGCAGCTGTATAGAATATGTACACTATACTGGGATGACAACTACAATACTCGAAGCGTGTCTCCAGACGTAAGTTTGTGTAATGCAATATCATCTTTTTATCATACCTTTATGAGTTCACATGTTTTTCAAGCTGATATTAGCAAGTCGCAACTTTTTATGTGTTTATAGGTCATTTCCAGCATGAGGGTACTTATGACGGAGGACTCTAACGATGCCACAAGCAATTCCTTTTTGTTGGATGACAATTCCAGGTAAGGTTTCAAAAGACAAGGGAAGATTGATGTTGTAAAACTTCTGGCGAGAAGTTCTCATAAGATGATCAAAGGCTAATTAGAATTGTTGTATTTTGAAAATATTTCATCTTCAATCACATCATCAGTATCTTTGAAACAAAACCACTGGCAGAGATTTAGCAAATCAGCTAGCTTATAGATATTTTGATTGACGATAGCAACTAATCCATACTTGTGTTGATGCAGCATTCCCTTCTCTGTTGATGACCTTTCTAATTCACTTCAAGAGAAGGATTTCATGGATGTCAAACCAGCAGAGGAACTTCTTGAGGATCCAGCCTTCGAATTTTTGTACGAGGCGTAGGAAGCTCAAACATGCTCTACTTACTATTTTTGTCGAGGTAGGCTGTGAAGTCAAAACTCTTTGATCTACATCCAAGGCAGTGTAAATCCAATTCTTTTCTTAGTTTTATTTTCATAACATTTTCATTTCTCTACATATTTTTTCTCCGTACGTCCATCCCCCTTTTTTTTATTAAAATTTCTATTTTTTTAATTTTTTGACATTCAACTGTGTAAAATCCATCATTGTTAGAGGGGGCATGGATAACACTTGGTTTGGTTTCGTGTGCATTCTTTCTTTTTTTTTTTTTCCTTATATTTGTTCTTTTGGTGCCATAATTGGAGGCAAATTTTTATAGAATTCAGCAGAAAAATGCAGTGTCATTGTAGTTTTGGTGGCCACCCAATTTTTGTTGTATAAAAAGAATAACAAGTATGTGAACAGTATTATATATTAAGTTATAAGAATTATATATTGATTGGTTATTATCATGCACATTTTTTGGTTATTACTATATGTTGTTCGGTTACATTGGAATGATTGTTCAGGTTCTTTTATGTGGTGAATGCTTGCATAGCTATGTATAATCAATTAATACCGAAAATTTGCACCTAATGGAAGGGCAGGACTAGGATGTAGATGTTGTATATAACAAATTTTTGTTGCTTGTAACAAGATTTTATTACATTTTGTAATTCTTGCTTTACAAGGTTTATTACATGTAATACATTATAATTGTAACTCAAATTGAGAATCGTTTGACCCCTAATGAAAATGAAAACCACAGACTTGTTCATAGGAAGCAAAATATATTTTTTTTTTCCTTTTGTGAAGCTTTAATTCATGGGAAAGTTCCAAGTGAAGTAAGAAAACAATGTAATGTCATTAGTTTCCTGATATCTAATTTTTTTATATAAATTTTAATTTTGTGTAATCGTGTGGTGCTACGGTTATACGAAAAGACAAAAGGTGTCGAATTAAATTTGCATATAAATATTTTATGTATAATTTATTATTCTTATTAGCTTTTTAATTTTTACTTGAGAAGAGTTTTGAATGAGAAAGTATCCATGGAGAGGAATTTGATATATATACAAAATTTCTATCTAGCATTTGATTAAAAAAAATAATAAAAGCATGTATTACTAGGGCTAGCAAATTGATTAAATGGTTAGTATTCATTTTACATTGATGAACAGTATTATTTTATGTCGATTCGAATATGATTTGTGTATTAATGTGGCAGTAATTTTTAATTAGGGTTTGATTCGTTTATTAAAGGATGAGATAATATGATATGATTATTTGTTTACTAAACAAATAATTGAATTATTGATTTAATTTTATCGATTTAGCTCTTTTAATTAATTAATATAAAATTTTATTTATTTATTTAATTATTTATTAAAATATAAATTAAATATCAAAATATAAATAATTAAAATTAGTATACTGATAATTATTTATTTAATTATGATTATTTATTTAAATACTATTATTTATTTAATTAATAGTATTTTAAATAAATAAACAAATTTAAATTTATAATCGTGTTAATTTTTTTAAATTTAAATTTATTTAATTATATTTAATTTTTATCGAATAATTATATTATAACCCAAATTATTACTTATCCTTAATTATGCTATTGCCGATTAAAAGTACTAAACAAATATGCTAAAATAATTTCTCAATAAAACATTAAAAGAAAATATATGATTAAATAAAAAAATACTTATTTCATTCATGTTAGATATTAAAACATAATTGCCATGTTCGTTTATTTTGGAAAATTTAGAGAAAAATAATTTAATTCAATTGAGAGTTTGTGAATCATAGAATACAATAACTATGGGGTTTGAGCAAAAATAATTTATGGCATTTAAGATTTTGTGAATAATAAAAACATTATCACTTATGGCATTTGAATAACAAAATCAAAAAGAAATTTGAGAAATATGGGCTTTTCGGTAAAAGTTTTAATAGATTAAGTAAAAATTTATCAAGAATATAAAAAAATAAATCATATATAACATGTAATAATTATACAATATTATTACATGTTAATATTATTAAAATATTATTACAATATTATAACATTAATTTATAAAAAAAACATTCATAAAAATTTTAATATATATAGAGATTTTATACATTTAGAATAGTTTACTATACATGTTAATAAATGAATATATAAAAAAATAGATTATTTAAATTTTTTTTAAAAGGGTAGTAATAACATCCACTCCAAATAGCAATATTTAGTTAGGGCTGTTACGTAAATAATAATAGAACATGATATTTATTTTGGGCATCCCTTAATCAACAAATGGAATCTACCTTAATATTATTTTTTCACTCTTCTTCTAGTGTCAACATTTGTATATTAAGGGATATAAAATAAATTAATGTCGCAATTTTATATAATTATATCTTATATTTTTATTAAATTATATAAAATTTATAAAAATAAAAAATCATATAATATTATCATATTAGTATATATAAAAAAATTAAAATTTGTATCTCTATTATTATTATTATTATTATTTGGCATATAATATTTAATACACTTAGGATAAGTTTGAAACTACGTGCTTGTACTTAATGTGTTTAATAAATATCAATTCTTAGTTCAATATAAATCTTTATCACTTAACTTTTTTGTGTTTATACTTATCATTTTGTGGTTTTATTCTATCATAGTTGCTATAAATATCCTAAAAACGTCGACCCAATAAATAAAATGTTTTGAAAACTACCTTTTAAAGTTGAATTTTCATATCAAACAATGATATTAACTTGAGTGCAAAAAATTCTTATGTCGACCATGAGGAATTCACATGAAGCATTCAAGAAATTTCAATGAGTCTTCCATTTCTAACCACAAACAAGTATTTTGAAGTCTTAAAATTCATTAGGGTTAGGGACCATCAAGCTCTAGGGTTTCAATTTCATGACCACAATTGGACCACGCCAAATTTTTATAGCATTACAACTGTAATCCTACCAATTTCCTGGACTTTCAGAAGTTTTTATGTCGGCATATTTTGGGGGCATAAATTTACCTGAATTTATTTGACAAATGAAATTGAATTTATTTATACATTGTTATGTATAAATTGATATGATATAATGATATTAGTTGCCCTCTAAAACTTGATTAATTAATTTTTATTATCACATGATCTACTTCAGTTAATTAATTGAATTAATTTTTATTTTTTTTATAAATTAATCCTATCATATTATGTCATTTCATACGCAATAATTTGTAAAAAGTATTTATATACCTTTGACGCTATTCAGAATTATGTCTTTTTGCCCACAATACAACAAAAAATAATCGGATAATGTGTTTAGGGCTTGGCTTGTTTCGATTGTCTTGATTGTCAACTGCATTTTTTTGAGTAAATCACTGAGTCTGTTCGGCTGATTGTGTGTATTTTTTGGTCCCTATTTCGGTCCCCTCTCCTCATGTTTCCACCTGGAAATGGAGGAAAACCATGTCTTCCACATGCAACGTAAACATATCTGCAAATGTTGGGTCCAGTTTTCATGCGGTAGGAGATGCAGATAGATCATAAATGGGCCGGATTAACATTGTCAACTTTTAAGCCCAACAACCTCAATCTCTGTCTTGTAATTGACTGAAAGCAACAATTTTTTTTTTTTTTTTAATGTAAATTCTATTTATTTTATTTCAGTTTATTGACCTTATAATATTATAAATGTATCACATTTAAAAGAAATTAAAAAATATATATTTAGTAATAATATATCATTATCAATATATCAAGTTTATGTGAATAAAACATTTTTGAATAGGGCATGTTAGGCTTCATTTAAAATTTAAAGTATGTCCTTGCTGTGTAATAAAAATATTACACATTAATATTAATAAAAAATAAGTGAATTTTATTAAAAATAAATATTATTAAATATTTCTTAATTTATTTTAAAATTATAATTAAAAAAACAACACAATCTCAAATGAACTTTTATTCTCTAAATACAACAACAACAAAAATAAAAGAAAATGGGGGAAAATAAAAATAAAAATAATGGGTAAATATTAGGTCAGCATATCCGAAAAAATTAATTTGACTATCGCACCTTGTATAAATGATGCGGTCCAGTTCAATTTATCACGCAAAAGAATTGGGTAGACGACGTTGATGGGATTGTCGTTTGTCAAAATATCCTCCATATTAATAATATTGTTCTTCTCATATTGTTTTCTAGATTCGAATTTTGTCTTACTTGGTACAAAGCAGTAATGATGATGACGTGGATGTTGATATTGACTTGGACCAATAAAAGAAATACGAGTTTGTGGTTCGGACTTGTTATTGTATATTAATAATGTAACGATATATTAATATACTATATAATAAAATTTTAAAAAATTAATATATTATATAAAGTAAAATTTAAAATTTAAAAAATCAAAAATTAAAATAATATATAATTTTGTGTTGCACAATATATTAATTCTTTAAAATTATATTAAATAATATATAATCTTCCTTTGTGCGTCAAATTTCACTCACAAGACTAGATCTTTATCATTATTTTTCTTGAATTATTAATTATGTCATAATTTTTTTTTTTTTTTTTTGTATTTCTTAAAAAATATTATAAAAGAATTCAAATTTCTTGCTTAATTTAAAATTTAAAATTCTTATATTATTTAAGGGAATCTTATTATATTAAATTAACTAGCACTTAGAACGTGTCGTTCTTCATTTTTTAATAAAATTTTTGACAATTATACAATTATTATCACTTTAAATTAAGAGTATATTTAATATAATAAATTTTTATTTCATTTTAAAAATAAAATAATAAAAATTGTTTAAGAATTTAAATTTTTAATAAAACTACTTATATTTTAACTAATATTTAATATTTTGCACTATCACTTTGTAATAATTCTGAAATAAAAATAGTTTTGTAATTATTGTAATTTAATACTAAATATGTTTCAAATAAAACATGTAATTTAATTATTTTTTTATTTTAAAAAGTAAAAAAAGGAAATAGAACTCATATTTTTGACCTTATATTTATTTTAAAATTGAACACAAATAAATTTTATTCTAAAATTGAATATAGATATATATGAAAAAAAAAAAAGAAAAGAAAATTGAGATATTTATACTATTCCAAACTATTCGATCGACATTTCATAAGTTCGATCGACATTTTGTACAATGGATCCAATCGATACAAATGTTCAAAAGAAAATTAAGTGGATTGAAAAAAGCCAAATCAAAGTTCAAATCGTATTCAACGCGGAAAAATGGCAACTTCGTTTAATGTCACTGTCAACAAGATTGTGTGAACGTGCAACCTAGACACGTGCCCTGCTTGTCGTGAGTCAATTGTCAACTTTTTCATAAATTTGAAATTTTTCGGATAATAATTTCATATAATTATCTGCCGACGCGATTAATTGAGAAAATATTTTTATATATTTTTTTAAAATTATTATAACTAAATGTTAATATATTAAATTATATAAATAAATAATATCAAGTATACAAATTCAACTACATAAATGAATGTAATAGAAATATAATAGTGCCACATATTTTATATTTTTAAATATAAAAATTAAAAAATTATATAATAACAATATAATTTATTTAATTTGCATATGAAGTTTGTATATTTAATAATGTTTTATATGAATATAATATAAAATTTGTTTCAATTTTAATGTAAATAAGATTTGAATAATAAATTTATTGTATTACTCAAAATTATGATTAAAATTATCAATTTAACCAATCAACTTCTTCCTTTCAAAATTAAATCCTTCCATTATCCATAATTAATTGAAAGGTTCCAATTACAAAAAATATTGAAAAATTAATAAATAAATAATAGAAAAATTAAATAATATTTATTAAAATGACAAAATCATTGACGATAACCCCATGTTATTTGGAGAAATAAATCTTACAATTTGATTAATATATATTTTTAATATCAATTAATTAATTTGGTCTTATTGAAGTCATAATTAATATTCTAATTAAATATTTACTGTATTAATCAGCTAGTCCATGTGATCAATGGTCTCATGTGTTTCCACCGTTTTCTCTACGATAATTAAAATGATGTAATTTTTTTAGTTGATTAATTATAATGATGTAATTAATTCATAAATGAAAATAATCTAATTAATCCTCCTCCTTGGATCATAGTTCTATGTCATTGTCATGTTCTTATATTCTTTTCTTTGGTAAACCTTTTTCATCATGTTCTGAATATATTCTGTTAAATTAATTAATTAGTAAATAAATTGATGTTTCGTTAATTAATTATTTATAATCATGGATAATGTTTGCAGTTATTATAGTTACAAAGTTAGTTGGTGCAAGGGAATAGATATGTTATTATTAATTAATTTTTCATATGATTTTCTTTGTAATCACTCACTAACAATTAATAAAGAGTCCAAGTATTTGGTCTTCGGTTAAAAAAAAAAAAAAAAAATTAGTTTATACTTCTATACATTATAATATACAAAAATTAAGATATTAGAAAATTTTTTTTCAAAAAAATGGAATTCATTCGGTAAAATTTTTTATTAAATTAAATAAGATACAATAAAAAATGATAATTTATAATATATACTTTTTTCAAAGATAAAATTAAAAATTTTATAATAATTTTCAAAGATTTTAATTTCAAAATTCTTAAAAAAATAAAAAATAAAATTATTGACTTGATTATGAATAATACTAGGTTAAGTTCATTTTTGTTTATGCCAAAAATTAAGTGTTACGGCAATTAATCAGTTCAATTGACTTTCTAATCTAGGGAAGGAGGAATTTGTTTAATTTATTGGCTTAAGACCCACTGAAGGGCACATGGGTTTTAGTATTCAGTTTTCATTCTTTAATCATAATTAAGCTAATTACTAAAATTAAACTTTAATTTTGGACGGTTAAGATCATATTCTTACCCACGATCATTCTTCTCGATGCAATGACCGCCCTTGGATATTAGGAATGCCTGCCTCCCACATGCTACTCAAATTACAAAGTTACAAAGGAAACGCGTCACACATTACATTACATTACATATAAATGATACACCTATGTTATGGATTTAATTACCATACATTGGAGCATTCATGCGCTAATACTTTAATTTTAATTTAAAATATTTATGTATTATACAAGATAAAATTTAAAACGTAAAATTTGATATCTATAACATAAAAATTAAAATAAAGTAAATTTATTTAGAATAGTACATTGACGCATAGATGAGTTAATGTAAATTATAGTCAATCTCCTATGTTCTTATGCAGTTCTTTGTAGTACAATTATTTTCTATTAAGTAATAATTAATACTTTATTAATTTAATTAAAAATGATAAGAAGCTGAATTGAAGGGAATCAATGTGCATTAATCTTCCTTAATTTTTAGCGAAAACACAAACCCACGTACCCCGTTTTCAGTTTCTAAATTTTTCTCGTTTATCAACTCACACGAACCTTAAGATTCTAATTTAGAATTTTGATAAAGTTTTTTCCTCTCTATCTCTACTAGGAAATAATAAAATAAAATTACATTATTGTAAAAGAATGAATTATACAAAAAAAAAAAAAAAAATTAAGAATAAGTCTAGGGCAACATGCATTATGGTTATTCACCTAGACCCTATGTATGCACTTGGTGCACGTATGATATGACATTATGAAGACTGTATTTGACCTTGTTTATATGAGAATTATAGAATAATTACACTTGATGTTATTATATGTATAAAGTATTTTATTGGGGTAAAAAATATTGAATATCTATTTTTATATTATTTTAGGTTATGTGATATGAAAGCATTTTTAATTTAAATCGATGGAAAGTGGGTTTCTAAAACTCAATATCGTAGGTTCAAATTTTTGCGAGCGTGATTCGATATTGATGCATTTTACATTAAATGGGTATTGGTTAAACCATAAGTTAACTGCATTAAAATTACTAATTAAGTAATTAATTACAATAATATTAATTAAATTAATTCACAACTTGCCATAATGTGCGAAAGAAGGTTTTCTACTTTGACCTAACTTTGTTTGTTAATATTATTTTTTTTCATACTAAATTCATTTCTATGAAATTATTCTCTCACCCACTACATGATGAACTCCTGATTCTCTATTTTAATTAAAACCCACCTGACTTCTATTTATCTCTCTAAAATTCCCAAACTGGGAAAACTAAATCTTTAGTTCAATTAAAGTGCGAAGCTTTTTGGGCAAAACTATGAATGTGAGGGAGGTGGGCGGTACCTAGAATACAGAGAAACACCATTTGAAAATACATGTAGGTTTCTCTTTGTAATCTGTAATAAATAAATAAATAAATAAATTAGTTATTAATAATAATAAACTAAAAATTGTTGCCACATGCAAGGCTTTGGTTGCGCCAGGTGCAATGCCGTTAACATGGTATCTGGATAATTAATTAATTAATTAATTAATCAACTAAATTAAACTAAAATTAGAACAGAAGACAGAGATGATTTGTGGAGTAAATTAGTAATAATTTTCGTTCTTTTAAAAAACTGTTTTACCGACCTCATCAACCGAATATAGCCATTTGGGAATTGTTCTAAATTCAAAGCAAAGGAATGAAAGTCAAGAAGGGAATTCGAGTGAGGTCAACCACACTCTTAAAGCATTTTAAGAGCTGCCTCTCAATAATTGTAATGATTGGAACTTAGGTTCTATTATTAACATCCCATTATTAATTTTAATTAGCAAGCACGTTTGAATTTAAACGGTTCCTATTTTAATCGGTTCTCATGTTCTTTACCATGTGATTAACAAATAAATTTTGTAATGGGATTCTACACATTATATATATATGAATCAACTATTTCTAGAAATAACTTGTAGATATTGTGGAGAGGTTTGAATATTTCTTCTTAGAGTTTTTATGCTTATTTGTGTCATAATTAGTATTAAGTGTCATATCTGTAGATATATTATAGTGTTTAGAATGTATTTCAATAGTATTAGAATAACTAAAAGGAAAACGAAATTATTTATTTTATGGGTTTAATTGAAGAGTAATATTGATTATATTAAATTTCATACAAACTTTACTCTATACAAACTAAATTAATGATTTTATATTTTTATTGCATGTATTATATTTTAAATAAATTTATTAAATAAATAATGTATAGTATGTGAAAAATAATATAACATTTACATCACTATATTTATTTGCAGAAATAGAATTTATATATTTAATATTATTGTTAATTAGAATGAATAGATATATTTTCAAGATAGATTGATTATGAATATTCTAAAATCGAATAGAATATAAATATGGATGACGTTTTTAAAATAAATTTACAATCACACATAATTTGAAAGAGTAATGCTATTACATATGTGATATATTCATTAACTAGGTCATGAGATGATCTAATAAAATAGTTTTAAAAATTATAAAAGGTTAGCATTCCACTAAATATCATATCTCATGTATGCCATATCAATTAGGGTAAAAATTTTAAATAAATTTTGAGACATAGCATTACAAATCATATATGTAATCATATAACAATGAGCACAGTAATTAAGTATCACTAATTTAATTACTCTAGCTTCCACCAATTTTAAAGACTTCTTTTAAAGCCTTTTTAATGGTTCCATTTTTTCTTTTATTAATCATGATGAGATAACAAATATATTATTTCTTTTAAAATCTGTTATAAACTAGTCTAATAGAAAGAAATTTTAGTCAAATAATTTAGATATAATACATTGTTTAAGGGGGCATAACTTATTAGTAAAATTCAATAATTTTTATTTGACAATTAATATTTTTTTACTAAATTTTTTACTTTATGTATTATCTAATATAGTATTATTACTAAATCACTCTCACATGAGTGTATGTGGATATATAACTACTCAATAAAAATTTAATATATAATTATTCATATTACAATCACCAATCATATAATTGATTATAATAAATAAAAGATAAGTATATGTATAAATTAGTTAAGTATGCAGCTCAAAAATTCCCCAAATCTTCTTCCAAAAATCACAAGGAACTAATAATAAACCATCACTAGTTCATTGTTTCTAGCGAATATATCAACATATGTCTACATATCTACATACTACATGTTGCTTTATCTTGGGCGGGCTCTAAATACTCTCTGTTTCATTTACACAATCTTATAAAAATAAGATGTTTGTGATTAATGTATCAATACAATTTAATTTTTGTCATTATAAAATATTATTAACTGACTTAAGGTGATATATGAATCATATAAATACAAGCTACCATCTTAGGCTAAGTTACAATGTTCCACAGAATTTGTGAAGACAAAAGACAAAGAATCAGCCAGGTACAACGAGGAGGTTAAGACGAAGCTACATAAGAGGTTTTGATATGTTATTGCTCATGAAAACAACTTAAGGGATCTAGCAAGCTAAGCTAATAAACATTGGAACCAATATATAATAAATGTATAGATATTAATAATAGCAGGAATACGAATTTATTTTCTAAATTCTGTCCAAACAATTCGACATATGTAGTAGTTGATGTGACAATTATTTGTCATTACATAAGTTATTCTTTTTTAACCTCATAAATTATTTTGTCATTTAAAAATCTAAAACATAGTAACATAATTATGTCATATTAATTTGTAATGATTCAGTTAGTATAGCTAATACCACTCATTCTCTCTCCATTTAATGTGAAAACATTATGTTTTTTGACCTTACATTTTTTTTTTTATATAATGTATAATCATAGTAATAATTTGAAATAAATATCATACTAAAACTAATTAATCATTAAAATTTAATCTAGAAACAATCATTTTGACTAAAATTTTATATTTTTATTGTTGAATATTCTTAACTAATGAATTAAATTTATCATATTTCAAAAAATTACTCAATCAAATCATTGGGGTAGAGAGTTAGGGGAATATACTTGAATTTTATGCTAAATTCTTAAATTTTCGATTGTGCAATTTTGAGTTTTTTAAGTCTTGTATTTAAGATCTGTATTTTTTGACGAAGGAATAATAAAAAAAAATCTTTTAAAATATTGACTTAAGGACCATAACCTAATAAATATAAAAAAACTCTAATTAATTAATAATTCATACTATTTATTTCTATCCAAATTATTATAGTATAAAAATAATGTCAGTCTCTATACATAAAAA
>JAWDEX010000002.1:3752086-3763518 GCA_035221805.1 Trichilia hirta | reverse complement strand
TTTTATTTTTTTTTTCTTAACTAATGTGGGAAAATTTGTCTCTATAAGTTATTTGCTTTATTGCACTCTATTTTTACGTACGTTATTTATGTCCCTATTTTTATTTCATTTCAATTTATGTGGAAAACTTCATCTCCATAAGTTATTTATTTTTAATATACTTTAAATTTATAATGGGGTGTCTATCCCTAACTATTCTTTATATTATTTTTTAAATTTAAACTTTTGTGAATATTTAGTCTTATATACTTATTATTTAATTTATGTTTAATTCTTTATTGTATTCATGATATTTTATTGTTAATAAAAACGGAAAAAAATTAACCAAGATAGCGGAATATTTTTAATATTCTCTTTTTTCTTGGTTAAAATTTTTTAATTAATAAAAAGGTTAAGACGGTGGAATATTTTTAATATTCTCCCTTCTCTTAGCTTAACATTTTTTGAAAAATTAAGACGGCGAAATATTTTTAATATTCTGCCTTCTTTTAGTAAAAATTGTTAATAAGGGTAAATTTAAAAAATTAAAATTCAAGATCAATACTTTTGGTAACCAATTTTTACAAAAGTTGTAAGGTGCCTAACACCTTCCCTACACTTAATAAACCCCCCGAACTTAGAATCTAAAATTTTAGGTGATCTATCCCACTATTATTTGAATAGATGGTGACTCTATTTTTAAATTTTTCTTTACGTCAAATTTTAGATGACGTCAAAAATCTTTTATCATTACTTACTTTTTGTCAACTCATGTATCTTTGGGGGATAAAATTAGTTTTTTTGTTTTCTTTATAGCCATTACCTCTTCTCCTATGAAATTTGTCACTATTGCTGCACAATTGATGCTACCACCACCGCTAAATGAAAGATCATCCCTCCTCCTCTTCAATGGCATCAATAATAACCATTGAAGGAGCCATTTTTTCAACTTTTGTGCATAGGTTGTCCATGAAAAGATTGCCACTTTGCTAGCAATTTTTGGCATTGTTGACTCCACAAAATAATTTAAACACACGTCCATGTAGTCGATGTTAGGAGGGTCAATTTGGTGGTCTTACCTGAGGTCCAATCAGAGCAGTGGTAGAGAACTTGGGATGTGAATGGTGCATTGAGTATGAAAAATGGTTCTAACTTGAATCTTTGGGTTTTCATTCAATGTTTCATTTGTACCGTATTACTGTATACAAAATTCATAAATTCACTCAAACACAAACAAAAAAATTCATATGAAAAAGTATATTGTAACAATTTATACAAATTTATATAACTAATTATGCATATACATAAATTAACTAAACAATATATATACATGCATATATCCAAAATTAAATCAAACTACTGCATATATATTCATGTATGTCTAAATTTTAATCAACTATACACTTACATATACATATAGATAATAAAAAAAATATACTTTACAATGATACAATATGAGGTTAGTTTTGATACTATTTGTTGAATATTCCTAACTAATGAATTAAATTCATTATATTTCAAAAATTTACTCAACTAAATTTTTAGGGTAAAAGATGATGGAACATACTTAGAATCCATATTAAATTCTTGAATATGCATCTATGTGATTATGAGTCTTCCAAAACTTGTATTCAAGGTTAGAAAGAGTCTTTTAAGTCTTATATATACGGCCTATAATTTTTTGACAATGGAATTCCATAAATAACATCCTTCTAAATATTAACTCGAGAACTATGACTTAATGTGTATAAAAAAATCTCTAATTAATTGAATAGTCATACTGTTTATTTCTATCTAGTCCATCATAATATAGAAATAAGGTTTGATCTGTACACATAATAAAATTATAATTAGATGCATTAAGCTCACTTTAACTTTATCAAATAACTCAAATTTTGGACTTAACCTATGATAATTTTTAATATATAATTATTGCTATACAAGCCGGTTATTTAATTAAAACCCCTGAACAAAATCCAAACACATGATAGGAAATGTTTCTACTTAGAATTAATTAGAATTTTTTGTTGGTATATTAATGAGACATAGTGAGTCAAATGAGATAAAACAAGAGTAGTAGTTCCTGAATAAGAAGATGTTCTAAATCTTTCGAAGGTTCTATATGTTGTCCCTATAATAAAATAAAGTTTTTAATTATTCTTTAAACCCTAGTAATTTATATGTAATTAATTATATCTCAAACTCAAATGGGCACGAAATCTTATAGTTAAACAACAAAAGATTCATAGTTATCTATTAGCATTTGCTTTGTCGTTTATATATTTAGCTACATGTAGAATCATTTTTCACAAGCCCTACGATCAAAATTATGAGGAGATATCCTAGTTGGATGTTTCTAGAGCCGTTAGATTTAAGAGGAGAGAGAAAGATTTTTTTTTTTATTTTAGTGTTGTTTTAATGATTGGGTGCGGCTAATAAGTGAAATTTTTTAAAGCTAAAGAATAATGAGGGTATTATAATAAAATTTGAAGTCGTGGGTGCAATGAGAATAGTGCCATATAGTTCAATCTAATAATTATATATTCAAAATTAAAGAAAGAGAGAGAGCTAAAAAGGTTTAATGAAGACTATAAATATAAATATAAATATATCCTTTGAAATCTTTTGGGTATCTTTTCTTTAACATTAATTGAACCTAGCTAACCCCCACGTTCTAATAAATATTGCAACTAATTATAAGATTAAGATATATATATTCGATCCCTTACCTCTGGTTGACCAAAAAGAAATGTGGAGATATAACGAGACTGCCAAACTTTGTAGCGTAAAATAATAATAATACAAAAAGTGATAAAAAAATTAATTATAATAGATAGAGAAGCTGCTAGGCAAATAAACCTCGTAATTTAGAGGCTTTACAAGTTAATATTATCATTCACAACATAATTTTTTAATTGCAAGTTTAACGATAAGTTTAGAATTATAGTGTGATAACTTTCAAATCGCTATTTTTTGGGATGAAAATTTTAAATATCAAATATTAATATAAAATTTGTGAATTATACTAAAAATTAATATTATTAAATATTTTTTTAGTTTACTTTCAAAATATATCAGAATTACTATGATACCCAACAAACTTTAAGTAAAATCATTTATAGCTCACTATTATTAGTGTGCTTAAATTCAATAATTGTCTATGAAGGTCGTCGGGCGGTTTACAATAAGCTAAGCCCATCGTTTTTGTTTTGTGGAGGCAAGGAATACAAAATATTTAAGCCCTGCCAATCCTTTTATTTTAATTTATATATTAGTTTAAATGAAAAAAGAAGTATGTACACTAATTTTCTTATCTTAGAAATTCATATGCAAGTTTTCTTTACGATTTACACCAATACCCGCCACTAAACGTATAAATTATGAATCAGCCAAAATAGTGGTTGTCAACATTAGTGTTGTTAGAAGAACATGAAGAAAGCTGTTCTAGTCCCTTGAGTTATGGGAGTTAGTTGACAAACTAATAAGTCTACACAGCAATTTCAATGTACATAAAAGAAATTTCTTAAAATATTAATTGATTCTCCTTAATTTCAAAAAATATGCAAAGCACTAATTTATTTGAACATTGAACATATAATATACTTTCAACTACGCATCATGAAACAAAATGCCTCATAAAAAAACTCATAACAAATAGACAAATTTTTTACCAAAATAAAACAAGTCCACCTAGCTATTGCATCCATCATATATACCCTCCATTCAATCCTCTTAATAACTAGTGACAAGTACATGTCTTTCATTAGCACTTGGTGATATATTAGCAACCGAAAAAGAGAGTAACCATAGAACAAATATTTATCAATTTCTCTCTTACATATATTATGATCACGCAGCTAGTTGCATATGTATAAACCCTAATAACTCATGTCTTTGTGCTGAGTGAAGTTGGCAGCTAGCCCAGCAAGTATGTAAACTTGAAAGAATTAAGCCAGTGATATTATAATGATTTCAACTTTCTCGAACTTTTCTTTACGCGTGACAAAACTTGCAATAGATTTTATAAAACTTTTGCATAGTTTAGTATAAGCTATTCGAGGCCACGAAAAAGATAGAATATGTATATATATTATTCTCTACCAAAACGCGCTACCTTATCTAGCGCCGACCATATACACGGAAAGCTTTAACGAAAGACCACGGATCTTGCCCATAAAAGAAGAAAAGAATGAAAAATATAATAGAAAATAAAAGGAAAAAAAAAAGTCCATATCATCCTATAAAAGTAGAAAGTCTTCTTCTGCAATGGCAAAATCAAAATCACAAGCTGGATGTGGAGCAATGCAAGTCTGGTAGTGGTGGCTAGGGATTACAAAAAAATCACATATCCAATAGCAATATCATATCATGCATATATGGGATTTATTATATAACTATATATATTTATCTGTCGGTCTCTTTTCTTATGTGCATTCGTAGGCTTAGCAATTGTTTGTTTATTAAAATTGGTGGGAATGAAGAGTAAAGTTGGAATGATCGATGGTACAACTCATTCCAAAGCAAAATTTTAAAATAATAAGCACATATAACTAATTAAGAAGTGCCAAACTCATAGCTCTCAATATCTTTTGATCAAAAGGGGAGACTCTTATGAAATTCAAGATTTCATTCACATGCTACCCTCTTCTCATGAATTTTTACTCGATAACATTAATTGGGTGTGGTGGGACTCATCACCATAATTTTTTCCAACTCAAACTCCTCATCACATAGTTGTTTTGTACCTGAGAAACTAGGCCAATAGTCTATTTGCAGAGAGAGAGAGGGCAACAATTAAAACAAAGTACAAACCCTAAGCCTAAAAGTATTTTTAATTAAATCACCACCCTAATTAGCTCAAAACCCGCTTTCCATTCTTAATCATGAGGACGCGTGTTAAAGTATTGTCTATTCAATTAGACGACCGAAAGGAACAACGTCTATTTGCCTTCCACGTATTATTATAGAACATCTAGGTTTTTCATAATTACATGATCAAGATTCAATGTTAAGAACCTTATATAATCTTTCTTCACAGATTTACCATGTATAATATTCCCTAGTGACATTAAAAGAAGTTACTACCTGCAACAAGATAATCGATATCTTCATTCAATGCTGAGCATGTAATTTGCATATCTAGGTTTTCTCTCCTATGAAATGACGGCAAGCATGTATAACATAAGCTGCCTTTTCTCTTTCTCTTTTCCAATCCTAGAACACTAATAAAATACGAGTCAAACAATTTTTGCAAAATTTTGTATTTAAATATAATCTTAATTATAAGTTATTATTATTATTATGATGATGATGATACACAGATAAATTATTTTTGTAAACTCCTATTTTTTACGACAGGAAGCTGAATTAAGTGAATTATTCTTGAATAATATTTATATCGCTAACACACACAGGCACACCAAAAAAAAAAAAAAATTGACCAGCATTAATTATTATGTAACTATTGGCTGAAGGGATTTTAGTGTGAAACCTGGAAGAAGGATGGAAGAGATTTTTTCTGCTAGGTTGGATTTGGGAAGGCATAAAGTCGCGTTGTCTAATAGTATGTGAATATGGGAAATTGTAAGGAAATTGTGTTGTGAGACCAACGTGGGACCGATAGATGGCATTAGTGTGGTGAAGAAGGTGTTGGCGGAATGGGCTTTGTGGCCCAAAAGTCGCAATCCAAATGCTTGGAGTTCTGTGGGGGTCCAAATTAATAACCCCAATTTGGCAGCAAGGCTCACCCACTCCACGTGAGAGATTCGTGTATGTCCCACAGCAGCAATCTCTATCTGCCACATGCCATGGAATTTCTATTCATTTTTTTTCTAAAGACTGTCGGCGGGCCAACAGAATCAGATGAGCATGACGTTTCATTTTCAATGCTCCCTTGTTCTCCTTCTAAAACTTTTGGCTCTTAGTTCATGCTCGTATACATAATTATTTGGTCTCAAATTCGTTGCCTCAACCTCAAGAACGCGTTTGCCTCAGACTTGTTATTTGTTATCCTATAAGCAGCAGCTTCCTATAATTTCTCGAAAACAAGAAGCATACATTAAATTATATATTAATTAAATTTCTTCACTTCGTCTTAATTATCCCGAGGAAAAATAAAATAAGTATAATTTAGTAAAATCCAATATTATAATATTCAAAGTATAGAATAAAATAATAAACATGCATATCCCTTGGTTATATCCCCCTAGAGATGGCAATGGGTCGGGCTTTTTCGAATATCCGACCGTATTTGATCCTAATAAAAATAAATTAAAATAATAAAATAACATATTTAAGACAAATTTGGGTATTGAAATTAAACTTGTGATGGGTTTAAATAGGATTTAAATTTATAGTTCTAGATACCCGTTATCCACCAAATTTAACATGCGCAATGATAAAATTATGGGGATAAGATTTGAACTTATAACTTTCAAAATAAATAAAATGAACTTACTATTAAATCATATTAATTATTTTGTTAATAAAAAAATTAGTAATAAATATAAGTTTTAATTTTTGCTTAATTATATAAAATGTCATTGCGGATTAGAATGAATGATTTGCCTTGCATACAATCTTATTTTAGAATTTGGAGATAAAGATTAGGTTTGTACGGAGAATTAGAATGTTTTAGGCTTAATTATAATGTATGTTTAATTTATGTGGATTGTGTATCATACATTGACTTTATTTGAATTTTTATTAAGATTTTTTATTATTATATTTTTATTTTAAGAAAAAATACTTAAACGGACATTTATACGAGTTTCAGGTAATATTAATCAAATTTAGGATAAGTATTAATAATAGAGATATACATTTAAAAATTTAAGACGATTCGGTACTTTATACATAAACGAGTACGAGTATGGATGCGATATTTTCTCTACATCTCCCTTATTTAAGCGCCATCACCCCGCTCAACTCTACCTCCAAATCAACAACTACTACAACGACAGCGAACAAGCTAACAATCAATCTCTCTTTTCTCTCTATTTGAATCCCTCTTTTGTTCACAAACACATTCTTCAATACCTTTGTTCTTCTACAGTTGAAAATGGAGAACTTGTTTCGTCTTGCTGATCATGAAGATTTCTTGTCTCGTCGATGCATTTGGGTTAATGGGCCGTTGATAGTCGGAGCTGGACCATCTGGGCTAGCTACGGCTGCTTGTCTTAGAGAACAAGGGGTTCCTTTCGTTGTCCTCGAAAGAGGTGACTGCATAGCATCTTTGTGGCAAAAACTTACCTATGACAGGCTTAAGCTTCACCTTCCGAAACAATTCTGTCAACTCCCTAAACTACCATTCCCTGATCACTTCCCTGAGTACCCAACAAAGAGACAGTTCATTCAATATCTTGAATCATATGCAAAGAATTTCGAGATTAACCCAAGATTCAATGAGCGTGTGCTGTCAGCTAGATATGATAAGACCAGTGGCTTGTGGAGGGCCAAGACTGTGTCCACAAACGGCTCAACCAAGACTGAATTTGAGTACATTTGCAGATGGCTCGTGGTGGCTACTGGTGAAAATGCCGAGCGCGTTATTCCTGAAATTGAAGGGTTGGCTGAGTTCGGTGGTGAAGTTATTCATGCCTGTGATTACAAGTCTGGCGAAAAATTTCGGGGAAAGAATGTACTAGTTGTCGGTTGTGGCAATTCCGGGATGGAACTTTCTCTTGATCTTAGCAACCACAATGCCATTCCATCAATGGTTGTTCGTAACTCGGTAAGTTAAATATCAATAAGTACTTGTGAATTAACTTCCGTTTTCAAGGAAAATATGACACAAAGATCGGATTCTAATGGAGTTCTGGTTTTTGGTTTACAGGTTCATGTTCTACCAAGAGAAATTTTTGGGAAATCATCCTTCGAATGGGCGACGTTGATGATGAAATGGCTACCTCTTTGGCTTGCTGACAAGATTTTATTGATTTTAGCATGGTTCATACTCGGAAACACTGCGAGTTACGGGCTAAAACGGCCATCTATGGGACCATTGGAGCTCAAGAACACCATGGGAAAGACTCCCGTGCTTGACATCGGTGCATTGGAGAAAATCAGATCCGGAGATATCAAAGTTGTTCCTGGAATCAAGAGGTTTTCATGTGGACAAGTTGAACTTGTCAATGGGGAAAAGTTTGACATCGATTCAGTGGTTCTAGCAACCGGATACCGCAGCAATGTTCCTTCTTGGCTTAAGGTGAGAAAATGTTATACTTGTAATTCCATATTAGTACAGTTTTGACAGTTAATAATGGGCTAATCGTGTTGGTTCTATGATTTCCAGGAAAGTGAATTCTTCTCTAAGAATGGATTCCCGAAAGCACCATTTCCAAATGGCTGGAAAGGAAATGCTGGTCTGTATGCAGTTGGGTTTACAAGGAGAGGGCTATCTGGTGCATCCTCAGACGCCATGAGAATTGCTCAAGATATTGGCAAGGTCTGGAAAGAAGAAACAAAGCAACATAAAAAAAGAACAACGGCTTGCCATAGAAGATGCATTTCTCAGTTCTGATCATGATCAAAAGTTTCACTAAAACAGCTATAGGAGTTTCACTTTGCCTTTCTAGTGAGGTTTATGCTGTAAAAAACAATAAAAAGAAAAAAGAAAAAGACTATTGTATCATACGGAGTAAGAGAATGAAACAGATAGCACACAGCAGACTGAGCCCTCTCCGAAGGCCCAAGCTTTGGACATGTCTGGGCATTTTGTAAAATTGAGGATGATGAGGCTTTTTTTTCCCCTTGTTTCCTTTTAATTTTTCAATTTTCATAATGTTTTTGACTTACATATTATAAAGAAATTTCCTCTTTTCCAAATCCATATTGGTCTCAGAGAATCAAATCTCTTTTAAATTTTCCAATTTTTGTCTAGTATTGGTGTTGAAGGTATTTGAGGAAGAATTATCTTCTCTCTCTCTCTCTCTCTCTCTCATTTTAGAAATCTAGGCCTTCCTGGGTTTGACCTCTGCATTCCTTTCACATAGTGATCGTTGCAATTAGATTCAGTTCAAGCAAACCAAAGGCCCACTCACTGATTCATTCATTAATTGTTTCTGATTTGCAAGTTGCCTATAAAACCTCTATGATCAGATGAGTAGGACCTATGAAGTACAATGCACGTCAGCTCCACCACACCACATTTGTTTTTCTCTCTCCCTCTCTTTTGAGGATGATAAGCCGACTCCAAGATGAAGATGAAGAGCCTTAGAAGTTAGAACTCTCTCTGTCTAATGCAACTTCCACGTGGTTAGACTTTGAGCCACTGAGCCGAAGCACCTCATGCAAAATTACAGTTAAATCTTTCCTGTAAAGTATTATTGAAAACTTGGTTGTCGATTCCCTTTCACAAACTTCAAATGTACTAAATATTTCGACAATGAGCTGTTGTAAAGGACTTTAGGTATGTAGCATAACTAACCACCCACAATGAAAAAAACATCGAAAATAGATATCCAAAACATGGCGTCGCCCGGATTCGAACCGGAGACCTTCAGTGTGTTAGACTGACGCGATAACCAACTACACCACGAAACCACATACCGTTAGGTCAATGTTAATATTTTATAAATTTTAAAACATGATATTTACATTAGGACTAACATTTAATTTATTTATTATTTTTCTAACATACTGTTTTTAATAATTAAGTATTTAATCTACATCAGCGTCTGTCTTTTTTTTTTTACCCCTAACTTTATTAACACCTGTCTTCTTTTTTCTCTTCTTGCAAAGTTGAGTCTTGTTAATTAGAAAATATTGCATTTGAAAAAATTTCATAAATTTCATACATACTTTTTATTTTTAATAAATTATTTATTTTTTAATAGAGTGATGGGTTTAAAACTTTGAGATTCTAATTTCAATTAAATTTTTTCTTTTAAATGAATAGTATATACTAATCAAATTTTTGTTAAAAAAAGAATTCAAAACTCTACAACATTAAAACATGGTAGATCTATGTCTTAGCGGTGGCTGCTAGAAAGTTTTAATGATGGCAAACATAATGAAAAAGAAAGTGGGATTTTCACAAACAGGATGAATTGTTTTAGTACTTGATTAGAAAAATAATGAGTAAAATAAATCATAATTTTTTGTAAATTCTGTGTTTCATGATCTCTTTAAAATCGTTGAGAAAAATTAGAATTGGAGGGCATGAGCCCTCTCCAACATTAAATAGATACAGGGTGACCTTCCAATCCAATGTGGAAGAGAGTGGAAAGCTGGTAAGTAACATGAGATTTCAAAATAAGAACAGTCAGTTGGCTTAGATTCAGGATAGATTCAAAAAGAAAATACAAGAAATGTAGAAACTTGGTAAGTAAAAGGAAATTTCAAAATGAGAATAACCAGTTGACTTTTTATGAGTAATATTGGTTCAATATTGAATACAAATTGTTATAAGATTTGATTAATTATAAGCTCCTATGAATGAAGGTTAGCTTTTGTTTTAAGTGCTATAAGTGAGAAAACTGAACACAGCAGGTCGAAGAAAGACAACCCAGAAAGAGTTTGCAGTTGCGTAACCAAGTACTATTTTGGGGCCTTGTTTTACACCATCCCATATTTTTTATTAACGCTTTTAAATTGGAGGACCCGTCCATCCTTATTAAATTATTTATCTGTTTTTTCAATCATCACACCATCGAATATATAAACAACTGAGATAGTTTCCTAAAACCAAACTGCATTAACCGTTGCAATATGTCCTTTTATTTATTCTTCTTGTATTTATTCACATGCTTCTATTCTCTTCTGATCATCTGAACATCGACACTAGCAAAATAACACATGGAATGGCCATCATTTTTCCCTAGCAAGCTATTAGAAGGGCCCCGCTTTTCAGCTTGCAGAAAATCAACGTACTCTGCAAGGCTGAATTTGAGAGTATTTCACATTGCCATGTCAACTAAAGACTAGAAACTCTTTTCAGTGTTTCCTTTAAAATATTCAGTTCTTTGGTTGATTGATCAACTTCCACATAATTCAGCATTGTAATTGTAGAGACTTTAACAAACAAATTGCATTGAATATGAAACCTTGGAATCCACAGAACCAAAACAAGCTATGCCATTTTTTTTTTCCAAACAATTTTGGATGTTGTCCTGTTTTCATCATTCATCAAGTCTTTTGTCTTTTGCATAAACTCTGTTTTCATCATCCTCTCTTAGTCTCTACTGATTTTGTGTCTTAAACTCTGTAAAATTCTCCTCAAATTAATCATCATATTATTTAGGAATAAAGATGATTAGTAATTTTGTTATCTTTTCAACTAAACCTAATTCTAACATTGTGATCCATGACCACTGACCAACTCACTTGAAAAATCAGTATTCGATGTTTTGAAACATAATAGGATGGACATGCGTGCAATAACTCAACAATGACAAATTTGACTGGAAGCCATGATCTAGAATGACAAGCCAAGTTGTCTTTTCAAATACAAG
>JAWDEX010000002.1:3727332-3745840 GCA_035221805.1 Trichilia hirta | reverse complement strand
CAAGATCAATATTTTTGGTAACCGTTTTTACGGAAGTTGTAGGGTGCCTAACACCTTCCCTACACTTAATCAACCTCCCGAACTTGGAATCTAAATTTTTTAGGTGATCTATCCCACCATTATTTGGATAGATGGCAACTCTATTTTTAATTTTTCTTTACGTCAAATTTTGGACGACGTCAATAATAATTAAAATAACATTAATAAATTTAAAACTCAAACCTATTAAATTAAACCAAATTAATTTTAATTAGATTATATTAATCTAATATACTCATTAATTTGGGGTTCAATTATTTAGGGTTCAATTCGAGTGAATTAAAGTATCACCAACCTAAATATATGATTTAGTTTAGGTTAATGGCACCGAGCTCAAATTGAGTTGCATCTTCTTCTCTCCCGTTCTCATTCTCTAGTATCTCATGTTTATTTACTAAAAGTTTTTTTATTAAAATTTTTTAAAATTAAATTTGGGGTTAATCTTATTTTAATAATAATTATTTAATTAATCTAATATTTAAACTTCGTAACTAAAATTACACTCAAAACAAATATCTTGCCTCTTTAATTAATTATTTATCTCAAGTTACTAAGTACTTGAGTGATTATTTTTTTAATGAATTTATACATATAAACAAATTTATAGATAAATATTATCGTTCAATAAGTACTTTAATAAATAAATAGCCTTCATTATTTAAATAATCAAATACTATTAATAATTTAACATTATTTGTATAAAAAATTATATTATATTTGAAAAGAAAAATAATATTTATATTAATTTCATAATTTTTCATAAGAAATTTTAATAATATATTTTAATATGATGAAATATCAAGAAAACCTTGCGTGTAAATAGTTACTAATAATTTAATCTTGTTTAAAAAATTACATAATAAAATAAAATAAATATATTTTAATTTATGATAGCGGTTGTTTGTAATATTATATGAATTAATTTATTAAATTTTATAATTTTTAAATTTTTTTTACAAGGAGTTGGTGAAATATAGTGCGTGTGATTGAAAAAATGCGAATTGGTACCGCCCAAGAAATTAATATGTTAGCAAATTAGACTAACATGAGGATCAATTAAGAGCCCGTACGGTGTAGAATAAGCCCAGCCCAATATATTTTGATTCGTGACCAACCACAATACTCGTTAGGAAGTAATACGCTTGTGAAAATGAATCCAACCCAAAATACATCATAAATGAAAAAGACGATTGTAAAGCTCCAGGAATGTTGTACACGGTCAGCTCAGCGCTCGAGCAAAAGCAAAAATGGCAGTAACATCTCATCTAGCCAAATTCGCTTATTTTTCTCCGAATCCTTGTCGCATTATCTCTTCTTCCTCGCGCTCTCAAGTTCCCAGAAGAAATGCTGGTTTTGTAAACACCAAGAAGGTTAATTCAAGAGCAAGCTTGATCATCAATGGAAGAATAAGATACGGAGTCGTTACCGTCCAAGCTATGGCATCTTCGTTCCGGTCTAGGCTCGAGGAGACCGTGAAAAAGACTCTAGCCGATAACCCAGTTGTTGTTTACTCTAAGACTTGGTGCCCGTGAGTTATATTTTGTCATCCTCTTCAATTATATAGGGCTGCGCAAAGTGATTATTTTTTGAATTTGGTTTGATTGGGAGGAGATTGAGATGAGGTTTGGTGTGAATTTGATTTTCAGGTATTCATCCGAAGTGAAAACGTTGTTCAAGAGACTTGGTGTGGATCCATTAGTTATCGAATTGGACCAGATGGGTACTTGAATATGACTCTAGTTCTTAATAATTATCTGTATCGAAGTACTGTTATATATAATTGATGATGCTGTTCATATCAACTGTCGTTTGCTATTTACTTTTTCGGTTTTCCATTTTCTTTTTGATACATTGGTTAATTGAGTTTGATACGTCATCTTGGTAGTAAAACAGCGAAGAACATTATAGTCTGTTAAGACTTAATTAACACTGATGTAACATTATGATCCGAATGCAATTTGGTTCATAATGTTATTGTGAAACCAAATTTCACATAATTTATCATCATTCACTCTTGGAAATGATAACAAAAATTACGCTTGCAGCTTTAGGATAACCCTTCTTTTGTTATGGTTGATGCTGGAGTTCTGTTTATCTCACTATTAATATTAAATATTATTTCGTTAAATGAACGAGAGCATTAATCTATATGATCTGTGACACAGTGTTCTTATTCAAGTTGATCAAATTTCAAGCTTCCTTTCTTTCAGGTCCCCAAGGCCCACAACTGCAAAATGTGCTGGAAAGGCTAACTGGACAGCGCACCGTCCCAAATGTTTTCATCGGTTAGTTGTGTTTTTGGAATGTTCATCATCAACTGTGATGTATCTGATATATTCTTTGTCTGCTACATAGGAGACAATTGTGGCTTCTCTCAATTCTTAAACATTTCTAATTCTCTGTTACAAATACTCGGACCACACACATCAATTGCTACGGCCACTTTTCTTTTTGATTAATATTTCTGTTAGACTCTGATGCATATTGCTATAAAGCATGGAGTTGGCACGCTAAGATATTTTAAGTTTTGTGTTTAACCTTTTTTTTCTTATTTTGGGAGTTGTATGTAGCTTTATTTGTAACCAATTTATTGCGACCTTTTTTCTTTGGAATGCTGATTGAGAGGCATGCACCAGACAGCAAGTTTTCACGGGCTAAACAATGTGGAAGTTAATAAAAGCTTTCCAAGCACCTGTCGCAAATTTGCGTTGGTAGTGGAAATTGAGACTAAACATTTGAAATTTTATGCTTCTAGACTTAAGTATTCCTGTATTTGATCTGATTGGATCTCAAGTTATGGACTATCACACAGTAACTACAATAATTGAGTCATTGACTATATAAAAGTGTTTAAAATAGGTTATCATATGGTAAGTGCATCAGTTCAAATGACCGTACTTGACATTCAATCAGGATTCTTTTACAAACTGACCAAAAGTGTATCTGTCTTCTGGAAGAAAGAAATGATTGAATTTGTTTGAAAGTAGAATTTTACATTATGTAATGCACTCCTTTATCTACTTATTTGGATTTGCATTTTGAATAAATGCTCATATTGTTTGTTCCTTTCCATGACCAGGAGGCAAACACATTGGCTGTTGTACAGGTACACTATACATGCAATTTTCTGTCAAACTATTATACATTACGGCAAATTTCCTGCTTCTGAGTTTCTTTGACCATGCAACTCTCATGTAGATTATTTATTAGTTATACAATTCTTTCTAATAAGTACATATTAATATATCTTGAGATTGTTCTAGATGACAATGTATGCATTTTCCTCTTGAGGTGATTGCTGTTCTAATTCTCAACTCAGTTAATACTTAAGTAAATGGTTGCTCGTCATAATTTTTTAAACCTGACTTCCTAACCCTTTTATAAGCTTTTCTAGACTTGATTTCCGTTCTACTAAAGCAGCTAGGAATTCTCAATCCTCAGCATGTTAAGAACCTTATCACTTTTTGGTATAGGCAATAGTAGTTATAAAATATTCAGCCTAGGCTATTTTCTTATATACTAAAAGTAAAAGAAAATAATAACAAAGGATTTGCTATGGTGCAGATACTGTTAAGTTACATCGGAAGGGAGAACTTGCACCTTTGCTCACTAATATGAAAAGGACAGAGAACTAGCTCCACTGTTAGGTGAATATTTTATTTTACAGATTCAACCACTTACAAAATTGGATTCGCTCCATTGACCAACATTCACTTTCTGGCAAACATGATCTTTACATATTTCTCCAATTGATTTGTATATTGCACTTTAGTAAATTTGTTATCATGTCACTGCATGTGAACCTAATTTATTATTCATCCATGTTAGAACCCATAAAATATAGCTGTAGGCGAAGGATTTGTATGTGGAGATGCATCAGACATACCGTTAATGTAGTTAAAAATGTTAATTTATTGAATATGTATTTTCTTGAGCACTAATATAATGGATTTTTTTGGAGCGGAAGAGATTCGCCTCTGTATTTTTAAGTTAATGTTTTATGTGTTAGCTTTGCGTTTCTTAAGTAGTGTTCTTCCTATTTTTGGTTATCTTGAACTTGGTTCTCTTTGGATTGGCAATTCCTCTCAAATAACCTGCCATGAAGTCCTGGGAGATCTTACAGTTGGATCACTTAGAGGATCAAATTCTACTAGAATTGAAAGGAAAGCTAGTTTTGTTCAATTCTACAAAAAGAAGAAAGTGATGAAGCTCTTATATAGCCTGGGATTCTAGTAAGTCTTCTTTTTAACTTTATAACAGCAGCTTAAGGTCTGTTTGATATTGTGATAATTTTGTGGTGCTTAAAAGTAAAGTTAAAAGTGTATTTGGTAGCACTACAATTAGTTGGACTTCCACGTTTTTAGCATTTAGAGTTTTCATATAACAATAGCACGACAATACTAAACAGATCCTTAATCTCTAATTAAACACCTGTATTTCATTGGCTATAGATAGCAAGGGTAGAAGTACAAATTTCAACACAAAATGAAGATCATAAATGCCGATAATCAGAGGGAAAACAATTCAAAGCACGCATTCTACAATGTTGTTGATGTAATAAACTTGTTTCTGAGACATCTGAAGTAGGGCACCAATTCATTATGATGAGGAAGGTCTTCTTTTATCACAGGGAGTTCCCTAAAATTCTCAACCCAAGCCAGTAAGCGAGGGAAGCTATCTGCTTCTAGTAACTTAACTCCAACTGCTTCTTCCATAGCACCAAGCCACCCAGCTATCCATCCAAATGCTATATCAGTCAATCCAATCTTGTCGCCAGCAAAGAACTTCTTCTCCCCGAGACCTTTCTCTTCCAAGATTTTCAGAAGTTCTTTAGATTCTTGTATAGCCTTCTCTTGCTCTTCCCCAACAGTATGAAAATATGCAAAAAATGTCGGACTCTGTACCATTCAACAGAGAGTTGTAGATCAGAAAGGAATATTTGAAATGACCAAATTTCTTGTTAAAGGAAATAAACTGAGGATTAGAGCATGAGATTACCTTGTCCTCCATGAACTTTGACCAGAACCGAGCTAGAGCTCTTTCAAAAGGATCAGCTGGAAGCAAGGGATTCTGGGGCCAGGTTTCTTCTATGTATTCAAGAATAACCATGGATTCTGCTATTGTTCTTCCACAATGAACAAGTACTGGAACTTGTTTATGAACTGGGTTATACTGGAGAAGTAAATCACTTTTGTTATCAATATTCTCTTCCACATATTCATATTCCACCCCTTTGAGTCTTAGTGCCCATATAACTCTGTAACAAAATGAACTAGGCCAAGCTCCTAGTAGCTTCACTTCCTCCATGTTGAAAGCACTTATGATTGATTTGTGTATTTTGCTATGCTCAGGTAGTCAAGTAATATGATTTAATGGGATTTGCTTGCTCAAAGCTCTCTACACTTCTAGGTTGAAGGAGTTTTTCCTTTTCTTTTGAGAGATTTGACTTGCATCCATTGGTAAGAGATGGTTTTTAGCCTTGAAGAAATGTCTGATGTTGACTAGACAATTTAATATGGACGGCTGATGTCCTGGTTGGTGAGCAACAATAATATATCATATATTATTTTGAACTTCATTCATGGCTGTGTGAATTATTATTTTCTTTCAAAGAACAAATCAATAAACAAGAGAAATGTTCAAATAGAAACATATTAGGCAGCGTGGAAAATCTATGAACTACGTGATTGCAGGTTAATGATAGTGTTTTAAGTTAATTTTGTGCATTTAACACCTCCCTTTTCAGCTTGTATTAAGCAAACCTCTCATCCCAATCAGGAAGATGGTGTTTAATCGCAGGATGATTCCTGAAATTCCGAATCCAAGCATGTAAACGAGGAAAGCTATCAGCATCCAGTACTTTCGCACCCACTCCTTTAATAACCCCAAAAGATTTGGCAATCCATCCAAAAGCAATGTCAGTCATTCCAATTTCATTGCCCCCAGAAACTTCTTCTCTACAAGCCTTCTTCTTCTGTGACTAGCATTTGTTCTCTTGATTCTCTTATGGCCCTCTGCTGTCCTTCTCCAATAGAAATACAGTGATAAAAATGTAGCAGACTGCATGACAATAAACATTTGATATTCAAACATTTTCACAACCTTAACCAACAGAATTAGCATATGAATTTATAAGTTTTAATCACCTTTTCCTCACAGAAATGAATCCAGAATTGCTCATCGGCGCTTTCATGAGGGTCTTTGGGAAGCATAGGATGTTCCTGACGCCATGTTTCTTCTGTGTACTCAAGAATAACAGTAGACTCAATGATTGGTTTCTCATCATGAGCAAGAACATGGACTTTTTTATGAAATAGGTTATGCTTTACAAGCATATCACTTTTAAAGTGGATTAACCTTCTTAACTTATTTAAAAATTAGACAGATTTTAGCCAATTTCAAAACAATATTAATTTATATAAAAATCATAATTTGAGTAATTTTCTAATTATTCCTCATTAAATCAGGCATGGGCCAGATGTAGCCCACGATCTGCGACATTTCCTATCCCAGGCCCTTCACAACTTTAAAAGCATAGCCCAACAACACTTGAGTGTAAAGCAAGAGCAATCTGCGTGGCGACTTAACGATCACAACCCAAAAAGACTCTACCTCCGCCTTCTTCTCTCCCTCTCCCTCTCCCTCTCCCTTAACTACTCTTACAGAAACGCCATGTCAATGTAAAACTCCCAACACCCGCTAATTTCTTCAAATTTTGTTCATAATTTATGGCTTCTGTGTTGCATCTTTCTTGCATCCTCGGACCTCGAACTACTTGTCACGGCTGCTGTGACTGCAGCGACTACCTAAATGTCAGGTTTTGCCGCCAAATTTTGAACGAGTCCAGTGGAATTTCTGGCCACTCTGCAATCAGTTTGTCATTTCGTTCTGTACGGAACACAAAGCGGTCGGCATTATGCTCTACTATTACCTGTTCTGCCACTAATGGGTCCTCTTCAGATTCTGAAATTAGGTACTCCTACTCTCTTTCTCTCATACGCTTATTTGTCACAGCAGTAGTGACTTTAGCTAGTTGTTAGGGGCAATTGAAAAGATGAAGATTTGGGAATTAATGTATATTGTAATTGGTATAATATGTCCAGTTAGTTAAGAAGAAGAGGAGGAATTCGTTTAAATTGATAGACAAGTCAAAGACATTCGAAGGAAGTGACGGTACTCGACTACTAGTTACTGAAGAAAGTAGTGTTTGTGGATAACAATTGATGAAATAATAATAATAATGGGGGAAAGGCTGATTGAATTTTCTAAACTCATTTATATAACTTACTGCCAAAAGTATGGTTACTTCAATTGGTGTCATGAATTATGCCTTTAATGGAACTACGAGTGTCGGTCATATGCAGTTGGTGGATGGAATTTGTCTATTGATTAAGAAATCCATGGACAGATTTTGTTGTCCAAGGAGTTGGAATGAGGTGAGGCCAAGCTTAGTCGAATTTTATGGAATAGTTTAATCATCTGCAGGTGAGTATTTCTGAGGTAGCCTTTCTAATAGATCACTCACAAAGGTTTTGACGATGGTTTTGGTACCTCCAGTGCAATAGAGAACTGTGTTTGTGACCTGGAAAAATCTACTTATCTGCTAGACAGATCAGTTTTTGAGAATGCGATCTTTTAGTTTGCTGCAATCACTTACATTGTGTTTAAGTAATTTTTTTTTATTAACTTCTTCATCAAAGGCCTGTCTTCCGATCATGAATACACACAAACATATTTTTATGAGATTTTATAGTTTATTAATCCTATTGTAAACTTTTCATACAAGGATAAAAGTCTTTGAGATCCATGGCAGTACATGATCCTAACATTTGTAATGGAAATTGAATGTCCACTAACATAGTTTATCATTTTAGTCTCCTGTTATCATTATCTGAATGTAAGGATAATGGTCTTTGAGATTCTTGTAGAAGGTGATCAGTTGAGGATTGTTGATGGGATCAGATCTCTATAGATTGTAATCAAGATTTCAACACAGAATTTGCTTCTTTGTAATAAATGAATGGGATTTGTTAATCGGTTCAGATGATATGTTTGGCGCACAAGAAATATAATTGTTTAGACTATAAGTGAAGCTATTGTAGAAATCTAGTGTTAACAACAAAATACCAAGTACTCAGATATGAGATAACTTTCAATTGATAATTACTTCCTATCAGTAGCAAATTTATCCCATTGACATTATACCATGTTTATGTCATGAAAACTGATATGTTGCATGATAGAGGAGCATCTTGCAATGCAACATTTACTTGCAAACTTGTGTTGCAATTCACACTATTTATTTTTTTTAAAAGTGCTTCTAAAACATAAAATGAGGCTAAATTCTTATCAGTTGCTTCTCTGACATGGTTTCTTTCTATCCAGTTCATTTGCTATCAGGGTCTGTTTAACAAGTGAGGCTTCCTTGTAATCATAACTTTGTTTGTTCTCCAGTTCTATAGCCAAGATAAGGAGTGAAGTTCTCTCTCCCTTTCGATCTGTTCGAATGTTTTTTTATCTTGCGTTCATTGCAAGTGGTGCTTTGGGAGGAATAATAGCTACCACGCAGTTAATTGCTGCACTAGCAAATCCTGCAAGAGCTGCTGAAGTCCCTGAGATTTTGAAAGGTCTTGGCATAGATGTTGCAGCAGTTTCCCTTTTTGCATTACTTTATTCCACGGAGAACAAGGCTAAGAATGCACAGCTGGCAAGGCTCTCAAGAGAGGAAAGCCTTTCAAATCTTAAGCTCCGTGTGAATGAAAAGAAAATTATCTCTGTGAACGATTTACGAGGTATTGCTCGTCTGGTAATCTGTGCTGGACCTGCATCCTTCATTATGGAGTCTTTCAAACGTAGTGAACCCTTCACGGAGGGACTTTTGGAGCGAGGGGTTCTTGTGGTTGCTTTTCCAACAGATGGAAGCATTCCTAGTTTTGAATTTGACGAAAGTGAGGAGATGATAGAGATCACCAGCAAAAGGAAGAGACTCTGGCAATTGACTCCTGTTTATGTTTCTGAGTGGTCGAAGTAAGAGGCTAATGTATTTAGCAAAATGATTTACTCTTTCTTCTCTCTCTCTCTCTCTCTCTCTCTCTCTCTCATCATTTATTTATTTAAGCAGGTGGTTAGATGAACAAAAAAAATTGGCTGGTGTCACCCTTGAATCTCCTGTGTAAGCGTTCTTCCATTTTAAATATCATCTCTTGATCCATGGATTGTCTTGTCTTAAAAGCATACAAAGTAACGTCTTATTAGCTAGGACCATGCATATAAAATTTGGTATTAGTGTCCAGACTTCACATTGTAAAATCAAAGTCATTCACTTGTCTGTCCATTACATAATGTTTCTTAAAAGCTTAGACTTAACTGGAAAATCTGCATACCTATAAACACAAAACTCAAGGATATATCCTATAGCCAACCCCTCTTCAATTCCATCGAGCATCATTTTCTCTGTAATGGGAGTTTTCCTTGCTTATATCGCATTGAATTTCTGTGTCGCATGTTGCTTTGTTTTTTCTTATTTGTCTTCATCGTCAAAAGAGAATGCCAGCCTTGAATGGCTCATGTACTCTTGCTCGATCTGCACCTTCACTAAGAACCGGCTTATGTATTGGTTTGAACTTTCTCACCTAACTCCATCATACTTCAGAGATCACCATGGCAGATCACTCCTATCTTTCTTTATTCTGCAGGTATTTATCCCTACGCTTGGATGGTCGTGTCCGTGGTAGTGGAGTTGGCTACCCTCCTTGGAATGCTTTTGTTGCACAATTACCTCCCGTAAAGGGATTGTGGTCGGGTCTTCTTGATGGCATGGACGGAAGAGTTCTTTAAAGAATATTTATTTTCTTCTTTTCTGATTAAGGTTAGTTTTGCCTTCACTTAATTCATAGCTCTCCCCTTTTAGTCCTCTTCTTAAAACTTAATTCCCATGTAAAGTTAAGGTCTTGTTCAGCCAAAATCATTGGCAATATTTTGTATAATCTTGTTTACTTTTCGTTAACATTATGGGCAATGCCAACAGCTGTTTGGATCAATAATTAGGTCCCATTTGCTAAGACATCAGACATGCATAAATCAGTTGCTAATGGCAAAATCAATATTGTTTTGCCCTCTTCCTGTCAGAAACATAGTCATTTAGTGGTGCTTGAATAGATGGTCTGATTTTTGTTCATGTAAAATTTTCACAAAATTTTTTACGAAAATGGAATCTTGGCATGGTGAATTAAATCATTTTGATCTTCATAAAGATCTTCTGCCAATTAGGGTTTTTTCTTCTTTGAGAGAAATCTACAGAGTGGTTGGAATCATTAATGGTATATTCTGAACTTGAAATTCCCACTGAGAGCCAGTTAAATAGTCAAATGAAAAGTAACAGTTAAATGCTGAACTTGGAATTCCCATTGTGTTAGTTAAATAGGCGGATGGAAAGGAGTAATAAAAACTTCAGTTTTAGGTGGCAAATTCAGTGAAACATTTATAACTGTAGCTTCTTCCTCAGAATTAGAATCAGTCATACCCTTTATTTGTTTGTAAGAGACCACAAGGGACTCTTGAGAGGATTTAAGTTGCGTAACAGCTTTTAACTTCTTTTTCACTTATAACATATGGATATATCGATTCTCTTTGTCCCTGATGAAGTAAATTCTGTCACTTTTCTCTTGACAATGTATTAGTTTAAGAAAATTTAGAATTCATTGTTAGATATGAGTAAAATCAGTGTTCCAAATTATTTTAGGTTGAGAATTTCCTCAAAATAGGAGAATTTTCTTTGATCACATAATATCAGACATTCCTGCCGCATAGGAAATTTCTCAACCAAGACCATGAATTCTGATTGGTTTATGAAATTTGCTTTAACAATAAATTTTGAAAATAAAGAGGTAACCTCAATATTTTCAACAGCTTATCGAAATGATAGCCAGTATGGTATGAACATGGTTGATAGCCAGTATGGTATAAACATGGTGGAGAAGACGGAAGAAGCATTCACTGAGAAAACAGAATACACATTACCGGTACACAAAAGCTTAAACTAGCAGGGTGAAGTAATACGAAATTTGAAATTACAAGACTACTATTAACTCATTTAACTTCCGCAATCTCGTACAGTGCATAGTTGTTTGTTGATACATTAGCATAGTTAACCTTGTTGAATCGAACCACAACTGGGTAACGAGTCTTAGGATCCTGCGTATGAAATTAAGGTTAGATCTCCATGAAAATGAACGAATTTGAGGGAGAAATAGAAAGAAATCTGACCTGGTCAACAGCTACAACAGATCCAATGCCATTGTACCAATAGGACTCCCTCCTGAGAATCTTCACCTGTTGACCCAAAAACCATAAGAAATTTTCATTAGAATTGTAATTTTTTGATGAGAATTGAGAATGAAAAAAACTGACTCTACATATGTCCAAATATCAGCGAAATTTTAACTTTTCAAATCTTTTTTAAGCTTTGATCAACTTAATAGCTGAGAAACTAGGCTCTTAACACCAATCGTGTTACATCCTCATATTTTTTGAGTCTTGCCAATGCTTTATGGTTTGTATTTATTTCTTTCTACTTGATTATCACTTCTGTATTAGTGGTACTGTGTGTGCATTATATTATGTTTTTAAGGGCTTTTGAAACTGCTGAAAGTAATATCAGATAGTTAAATATGCCATATTGTTTTCCTTATCTCACTGAATTTGATTGAAGTGGACCAAATCACTTTACAGAGCAGGGGAAAGCACTTTCTACAGAAGAAGGACGATGTTTTTGTCTGAAAGAGCTTCCACAAACTTATCTAAAAGTGTAAGTTCTAACTGATCATTATGACATAATCACTTCTATTTTCAAATAATCCAACAATTATATTTTTCTCTCTTTCATCTTTCTATGGATGTCATAACAGATGAATCAACAGTCTTTTTACAATTTCAGCCAAATCATTAATTCACTAATCAATGTTTAACAAAAACGAATATATGTCAGTTTCCGGGCAATACTGTTGACTCACCTTAGTCCCTCTCTTGGGTCCAATCGGTGGTGGCTTGGGCTTTGGAGCTTCCGGAGCTGTAGTAGTGGCGGTGGCAGGTGGGGCCGGGCCAGCAGCATCCTCTTCTGATACTCTTACAACAAGCCTTGAATTGTTGCTGTTTGCGGTGGTGGTGTTCTTTGAAGGGAAGGTCAACATATTGCTGCTCCTAGAACCTGAGTTTGCATTCGTTGCAACATTAGGTGTCAACAAAAACCCAGAAGCAGCTGATGCCATGTTGCAGCTAGCCATTACTATTTTCTCTATTTTCCTGTGTTTATGTTTGATTGATGAAGAATTGCAGAAAAATAAAATGTACAAAAGTGCAGTGGCTAAATTTGAGAGGTTGGAATTAACTAAAATTTTGTTTGTTTTGGTAGGGAGTATCATCTCATCTTTAAAAGTTGTATCAATCGTTTCCTCCACTAGGATGCTGCCAACTATGCACCGTATCCATTTTTCTTTGGATAATGTGATTACAAGTCATCCTTCCATAGATTTAGGAAAGGTGGCTCACTCAGTAACCAAACCACTCGGAATAAGGGAAAAACTCTGGCCCATACAAGCTTCGATTCCAGGCATCTAAATTTTCTGTATAAATTTATGGGACAGTAATATATAATTATTATATATTTTATATAATTATTTTTTATTTTTAGCACCTTTTTATTTATTTTTATAAAATATAAAATATGAAAGGGTGATGTACTTGGAATTTTTTTTAGTTGGATAAAATTTTAATGACTTTAATTAATAAATTGAAAAAAATTTTAAATAAATTTTAATAATTTAAAGAAAAATATGATAAAAATAGTTTCCTTGTTAGTATTTCATCTATAAAATTAATTAAAAATAAATTATAACTTCTGTTTATTTTTAGTACCCCTCCTTTCAAAAGGTTTTTATTTTAAAATTTTTTTTATTCCTTATTTAAAATGGGTGATTGTACAAATCATTGAGAGTGAGTTGGTTAAGGAAAAACGAGTTCGGAATGTTTAATTCTAGAATTTGTAAATTTAGAAGATGAGATGAATGGTAGAATGAGATTTATAAATCATAATATATATTTATTGGAATTTAAAAGAGAAAATTATTAAATTCTTTTGAAAATTTAATCATAGTTATAATTTTATAATAATTAAATAATTTTTTTTACAAAGATTAAAAAATATTTAAAATAACAATATAAATAATAAAATAAAGTGATGTTTTAATATTAAAAAAGGTAATAGTTGTCATATTTGTTAAATTTTATTGCAATTTTTTTAATTTATTTTGTTAATTTGTTATCTTTAAATTAGTGTATAGATTAAAAAATATAGTAAATAAATTTTTGATTTTATTTATTAGAATGAATTGGGATAAGACACTGATAGTAAATAAAGAAAATAATGTAAATACGAAAATAAAATAATTAAAAGTAAAAAATATCAAGCAATGGCCTTGAATTGAGGATTCTGTTTGTCTGATTACACCCCTTTTAAAAAGATTTCTTTGGGCGACCGGTTTTGTTTACCTAAGATCATTCACTTTATCTGATTACACCCCGCTATAGATCCAATGGCCTTTTATGTCAAATAGTGGGTGTTTTGAAAAATAAAGGAGTCCACTTAGAAATAATAAATTGGAATTTACATACTTATATTTATCTAATAAACTAAGTTATTTACATATAGCGAGTAGTATCTTTTTTTTAGGATAAATAGTTCTTTTAAATTGTACAACTCAAATTCTTATTTGGATAATGTAAATGTTACAACAAAAATATTTTATTTTTTAAATAAAAATTTTACTAAAATTAAAAATTACTCATTACAAAAAATAAAATAAAAATTTAATTAAAATTATAATATAAATTCTTATAAAAAAAATATTTATATTTTAACAAAGGGTGACGAGCAAATTATAATGTAGCAATGGTAAAGAAGGGTGAAATCGTAAAATAAAATATATTGAAATTTGAGAGTTGTGAATTTGAATTAAATTTGAAGATTCTTTCGTAAAATGTGAACAAGTGAATATAGGTTTTAGGGAGCAACAGGTCATCTAAAGGGAAGGAGGACCATAATGTTTGCCAGGTGGTGTCTTGTGCATTGGTCATTTTCAGAATTTCATTTCGTTTATTTTTCTTGGGAGTACAACATTTTAGTCTATGAGATTTGATAAATACAATAAATTAAGACATAGTTTGATAATTTCATCAAATTAGTCCCTAATTTAGTAAGTTTAATTTTTTTTAAAAGAAAAAATAATATGCACACCTTTAAAATTTTAAAGATTAATTTATAAAATAACTATAATTTTAAGAAAATATTATCGAATCTGCAGTAAAAAAATCTAAATAATTAATAAGAGTGTATCAATACTTTTAGAATCAATAAAATTAAAATATATATTTAATTAAAGTATACATGTTCTTTACCCTTTATCAAATGACTCTCTATAAGGTCTAATTTGTGATAAAACTCAAGTATAGGGACTAAAGTGTTGTTATCCTATTTTTCTTTTAGATGTCGTTACTAAAATCACGTGCAACTTTTATTTGTGATTGGGATTTTCAAAAGGTTTTAATCTTTTTTATTTTTATTTATTATTTTCTTTCCTTTTTTTAATTATCTAGAACTTTGTAATTGAGATTATGCAATCAATGTTGGCCCTATCGCATTCTAGAAAGCCCATTAAATTTATACGAGAATTCGTTATGGTTATTTTAGAAAGCCCATTTACTTCACGTATATTGAAATTCATCGCGAAGAAATTAAATGGCACTCTCACATATAATTCAGTATTTTTCTTAGCTTTTCATTGGTATTTTTCATGTTTTTTCTCTTATAACCCATAAGGAGAATTGCAATGAAGAAGTCAAAAAATTGAGAAACGCACATTCAACATTATGCACTTAGCCCTACCCCTATCTATGTATACATTTATCGCATCCGAAAGATCTCAAAACAAAACTCTAATTAGGAGGTCATTCGATTTTCAATGCATCTCACAGTACGCCAACAATAAGTAATATCGTCCTTCCTCATTTAGTCTTTATTAATATGCAACCTAAACGCTTCACAATGGTCTAATGACCAATTCACACTGAATCAAAAACAATAAATTCACAATCTTCAAGGTACACTACGTACTTATAGCTTTAAGGTTTGTTCTTGTTGCATATTGATTGTGTTCTGTCACTACAAAACAAAGAAATTCAGGATGTTTGTGAAGAAAGGTGAACCTTTTCGATTTGATCATAGTGTATCTGTAAACAAGCTGCTCACAGATACTCTTTTTCTGTAGTCCTTATTTTTTTATATTGTATAATTGATTAAACATTTAATTATCATGGGAAATATTTGCCTAGCTATCGGGATCAGATTATAAATGTGACGTCTACTGTTTTTTAAGCAATTGCATCTTGACCTTTTTCATTGATGTGTTTTTTTTTTCTCTTTAGTTTTCTGTAGGATAGCTGCATTTATTCTTGGCGTATTTCGGAGTCTTTTTGTTCAACCCATTAAGATTCTATATTAATTTTAAAATACTACCATATCATTCCACGTAGACAACTAAGACATTTTTTATTTTTGGCTGCCATTATGTAAATGTGAAAACTTTTAAGACAGCTTGAAAACTTTAGTTTACTTCTGATTATATTTTGTCTTCATGGCTTATATTTCGTTTGGATGAGAGATTCTTATGCTGGCTTCTTCCCCGTACAGATATTCCTTTGCTCTCTCTCTCTTTCTACCTTACTCTTTACAGCTTCTACACAAGAGAGGGATGGAGATTAGAAAATATTATCTCATATAAAATTTCCTTGACAACTCTTCTTATCCTATTTTAGAGGGTTGTGATCCTCTATAGTGTATAAATTATAATCTCGACCTTTTCTTTTTTTGGTACGTGGGTATGGTTGATTGTCTATCACTTTGCTCTCAAGAAGTCGATCAGACCATCAAGGATGGAGAATGCACCTATTGTAGATCATATAGAGGATAAACTGATAAATTTTGGATATTACTTCTTAGTAATAGTAAATTCTTGTGAAGAAGCAGATTCCAAGTATCAATTGTCTCATTTCTCACACGCTTTAATGTGTCACACCTTTATCAAGTATTTATAAAATTAATATATTATATATAACTTACATGTAATTTAATTAAAATGAAAGTATTAATTTTATTTCAATCTTAAATTAAAAATTCATTTCAGTCCCAAGATAACATAAAGCATATGTTTCATTACATTAAAATAGATTTAGTGTAGTACTTATATTTCAGTACATTATATACCCTAACACCAAATGTGCCACGTTAGTACATCATAATGAATATGATTAACTTCTGTAATTTGTGTTGTTTAGTAGCCTTCAAGGAAACCTTTTGAGAATCCCCTTCCACATATCAGTGTGTGGTCATTTTGTTCTTACTTAGGGTACCATAGTATTAGTTCTTCTCAGTTTTTGGAAGAATGTCACATAAACTCTAATATATCCAACAAGTAAATTGTTTATATTTAACGACTATAATTATGATATTATAATTGTTGTTACATGATGCGCATATAATATTTCAAATGATTGATAGAACATTTAGAAGAAACAGTCATACTACCAAACTTTCTTTATAGTACTAACTTGACCAATCAAAATTATGGCACGTAATCCTAACAATTCATCTATGATCCAACCACTAGTATGTCACAAAATGACCTTAACGAATCAAGTAGAAAGAAAATTGACAAATTAGGAATCCCCGTGAACCCAAAAGGCAAGGAAAAAGAAAAAAAGAAAGTGGGTTATATAACTTTTATTCGGACGACAATTGCATGCGTTCATGCAAATGATTTTAGATTTGATACCATCACCAAAATTTTGAATCCGTTTTTGGCAACTCTTTGTTTTGAATTCTGTCTCTTTCTAATGGTTTCTTTCCAATTACATCATCTCAATTACCTCTCCACATTCTATTAATCTATTTGCGAATAAATTATTAATTAATAATTATTAAAAATATGCCCTAAAATTAATCGTGTCATATAGTTATGAGATTTCTACTTATAGTATATATACATATTTTGTATTTACTTGTAAAGTTATTTACAATTAATTACAAATAGCATTTACATCATTTTGCATATGTTCAATTGTTAATTTTATTATTTTTATGATTAATAAAAAATGAAATCTTGTGATATATTATGTGTCAAGACTTTATTCATAATAAATTGTTGATGTGAGTATAGAGTTTATGATTTAAATACATTCAAATAAGTTTTTAATTAAGTTAATGTCATTAAGGATCATAACATTACATAACTGGCATATTTTGTTGTGTCACTGATTAGTATTTGATACTAAAGTTGGGTGATAAGTCTCATATCATATGATCATAAACATGAGTATTACGTTTGTCAATATATTACTGATCATGATCAAATGTGACAAATCACATGAGTGATTATTCATAGCCAATGATATATCGCATAGCTGTATTAGTATACCATTGGTCCTTTGAGATATCATGACTGCCCTTTACACTAAGACGTATCGTTCACTTGTATATATCGCATTAGGCTAGCTATGTCTGGTGAAAAAAGTTTAATGATAATGTATTCTTATTATATAAGGATAGGTGACAATTAAGATAAAATCTGCTAATTTAGATATTTGAGTTTAAGATCTTAGGTAAGATTATCATACACAAAAATTAAATTTTTGGTCAAAGTACGCATATTCGAAACTAAATTTTTGAATAAGTAGATGCTGTATATGATATGAGTTCCTAATCTTATGATTAAGTTAGGAGTTTGACGAGTTCATGATCTGCACTCAATTGAGAGTCAATAGTAGAAAGACTTTATTACATGAACGTTTGACTATATAGATTTATATAGAATCATTATTCTTCGTGTCTGAAGGTCATGACATCTTGCTAGAGTTTACTTATGATTATTGAGAACTTCGATTATAATGAGTTGTATTAAAGTGATGCAAATAGTTCATATATGCTCATATCTAGCTCACGATGAATCCATGGGTCACACACAAAAGTCAATGGTTGTTGATTATAGTTATAATATTTTCATATAGCGAAAATGAATATGATTTGATATATTGATTGGATAGTATTTTAATTATTTAATGTAAAAAATAAATTTCTCGACAATAATACAATAGCACCTGTATATTTGAGAAATATTTTAATTAATTAATATATCATAAATATAATTTATTGATATATGAAAACATAAAAGAAAATATATTAAAATATAATAGTATTAATAAATAAAATTATTTATTTATTAGTAATTAAATAAATATTATTTAATTACATTGAATTCTAGTATGACAAGTGGCATAATATAATTTTATCATTGTCATAACCCAATTTTGTCCTCTGTAATTTTGTTTGTTGCAGATTTTTATTTTTGTGAAAATTTTATCT
>JAWDEX010000002.1:3708536-3727232 GCA_035221805.1 Trichilia hirta | reverse complement strand
CTAAGAGAAGGAAGAATATTAAAAATATTCAATCATCTTAACCTTTTCTATTAATCAAAAATTTTTTAACCAAGAAAATAGAGAAAATATTACGCCTTCTTAATTAATTTTTCTCTATGAACATTATTGATACCTTTATTTGATTCTTTTAATAAGTAAATTGGGTTTATATTTACACTTTGTGTAAAGAAATTGTCTCCTTAGTTTGTAATTAACATTCCTCCATTTTTGTTCTAATATAAAATTTAATCCTAATACTAGAGGATATATTAGTAATATATATTACAATTATAAACAAGTGTTTGTAGTAACTTCTGATTCATGTTATTTATTTCTATAGGTATATTATTTAAACAATGAATTATACCAATTAAATCTTCATTAAATTGTTTAATATTAACAACATTAGTTATTTCTGTTCAATCTTCTTTATCTATTAAATCTTTATTTATTACATATTTACTAATTAATACCGACTCTATTACTTTATTCATTATTATTTTAATGTATATATATTCGATTATTATGGTTTTTACAATAATTACAATTATATCATAAAAGAATATTATTTAACCTATAGTCACTTTCTTTTAACATATTATATTCTATTATCACTATTAGTTTCTTGTGTCACTCTTTTCTAGTATAAATATTTCATCTCTGGTTATATTATCAATATATTCATAACTACTTTCATTATTTATTTTTATTTATTCTAGTTTTTCTAATTGTTTTATATTTATTTTTTTTTAACGAACAATTTATTTAATGTGGCCAGGTTTACAACATAGATAACATCATGTACATTTAGATTTTTAAATTTATGATAATTTTTTCTCATAAATATGCTTTTGGTATTTATAAAAGTTTTTTATTATTTTTAAGATATATTTTCTTTTTATTTTATAGATTTTATTTTTATTAGCGCGTGCAAAGGTCTTTTTTTTTTTCTTAACATGTCGACTACTTTTAGATAATTATTGTAATGAGAAATTATCACTTAACTCCCTTTAGATTTCAAATATTATGGCATCTATTCAATAATTATCAAGTATCTGATTTTTAACCTCCTTAATAGAATTATGGATAATTACATACATATTCTCAATAATTTATCATTCATAACCTCTAGAATTTAAACTTTTATTATTTAATAATAGTTTTTGATATTTAGCATTTATCTTACTTGAAATTAATAATATCAATTTTAAGATAGATAAATCTGTTTAGTGTTCTCAATATGTAAATTCATTTATGACATAATTATATTATTTCAACTTATTTATTTAAGATTAATATATTATTTATTTAATAATTTTATCTAAAATTTATTCTCAATTGATCATGTGAATTAAATATATTTTTCTAAGTAATTTTAATTTTATAAAATTAATTTATTTATATAATTTTTTATGATAAGATAAAAGGTAAAAAAATTAAATTTTTATTACATTAATATTATTGTAGGATTACATTTATATCATTCTTTATCAATACGAAAAAAAATTAATTACAGTGTATAATAAAAATGTGACATATATAACTTTTACAAAATTAATAAATTTAATATTTGTAATTAAAAAATAAAATTTACTATTATTATTATTAACTAGTTTTGTATAAAATTCTCTGATTAAATATTATAAAAAAATTTTAATAAATTATATCTTAATTAACCATCAAATAATTCTTTATAAGTAAAATGTACATATCTTTTTAACATAAATATAATAATATTTACAATTTCAAAATAAAAAAATAAAATTATAGTTTTCATTAAAAAAAAATAAAAAATCTGTTTTTAATTCCCACAACCATCCCCGCTCAATACCAATCGCCGCCACTCCTTCCTCGTCAAATCCTAGCAGCTAACACAAACAACATCATACTTTTAAAATAAATAAATATAATTTTATTATTTTTCAAATTATTTTATTAAACTATTATTTAAATAATAAAAATATAAATTTTGTAAAAATTTTTAATAATTCTGCATAATTTGGAATAAGCCCAGCCCAACATTTTAATCCCGCGTCTTGAATCTTAGACCAACCACATTCCTCGTTAACAAAGCTACAATTTTGTGAAAAATCCAACCAAAAATACATCATAAATAGAAAAAGCCAATTGGAAAGCTCCAAGAAAGATGCAAAGAACAGCAAGATCAACACGGAAGCAAAAATGGTGGTTTCATCTCATCTGCCCAAATTCACTTCGCTTTATCTAAATCCTTCTCCCATTATCTCTTCTTCCTTGCGCTCTCGCGTCCCCACAAGCAATCCCGGTACTGGAAACACCAGGAAGCTCAGTTCGAGAGCAAGTTTGACCGTCAATGACAGAAGAAGATACGGAGCCGTTTCCGTCCAAGCTATGGCACCTTCGTTCGGGTCTAGGCTCGAGGAGAGCGTGAAAAAAACTTTATCTCAGAACCCAGTTGTGGTTTACTCGAAAACTTGGTGCCCGTGAGTTATATCTTGTCATCCACTTCGATTCATAGGGATGTGTAATTTTGGTGATTTGTGTTTTGGATTTGGTTTGATGGGGAGGAGATTTAGATGAGGTTTGTTGTGAATTTGATTTTCAGGTATTCATCTGAAGTGAAAACGCTGTTCAAGAGACTTGGTGTGGAGCCATTGGTTATCGAGTTGGACGAAATGGGTATGTGAATGTGAATCTAGATCTTAGTAACTATATGTATGTGAGTACTGTGTTAGATAACTCACTATGCTGTTCTTGTCAATTGTCGTTTGCCCTTTTTTTTCCAATATTCCATTTTATTCTTAAGTATTATTTAATTGCGTTTGATGACTTGTATGTGTGATCATGGTAGTAAAACATCAAAAAATATTGTAGTCTGTTAAGACGTTACATAACCTTGTGATGTCAATGCAATTTGGTGGATAACGTTGTTGTGATACCCAATTTCACATAATTTATCATCGTTCACTCTTGGAGATGGTAACAAAAATCACATTTGCAGCTTTAGGATAACCCTTCTTTTGTTATGGTTGATGGCAGAGTTCCGATTATCTTACTATTAATATTAAATTCTATTCCGTTAAGTGAATGAGAGCATTAATCTGTATGATATATGGCACCGTGTTCTTATTTAAATTGATCGAGTTTCAAGATTTCTCTCTTTCAGGTCCCCAAGGCCCACAACTGCAGAATGTGCTGGAAAGAATAACTGGACAGCGCACTGTCCCAAACGTTTTCATCGGTTAGTTGTGTTTTTGCAGTGCTCGTTATTAACTGTGATGTATCTAATATATCATTTGTTTGAAACATAGGAAACAATTGAGGTTTCTATCAATTCTTAACCATTTTTTAATTCTCTGGTACAAGTGGTTTGACCACACACATCAAATGATACAGCCACTTTTCTTTATGATTAATATTTCTGTTTCGCTGTGATGCGTATTGCTATAAAGCATGTACTTATTATGCTAAGATATTAAGTTTTGTGTTCACCTTTCTATCTTATTTTTGGGAGTTGTATGTAGCTTTTATGTGCAACCAATTTATTGCACCTTCTTGTGTTGGATAAGTTCAAAAGCATCACACTTTTGTTGGATAAGTTCTCTTCTACGTATTCATACTTGATTCCCATAAGTTGCAAAGCCCGCATGATTCTGTAAACGTAAGGACTTGGCCAAGCTCCTAGGAGCTTCACTTGTTTCATTTTTGGTTGAATTGCAGTTAATTAAGTCTATCAACCCTGGACGGAATTCATTTATACAGATGAATTCTGGGAAAGTCTTCTTTTGGTCTATTTTGACTTGTCAAAAAGTGCTTTGAGTGGTCTATTTTGACTTGTCAAAAAGTGCCTTGGGAACAGCCAGTTGATGTTACATGGTGGGTTCACAAGGCTGAAGATACAAATTTCCATGGTTGCCCTGGATTTTTAGAGTCATACTGAGCAGTGAGTGGAAGAATTTTCGTCATAGGCCAGATGTAACCCACGATTTTGTAACTTTTCATTGTCCAGGCCTGTTACAATTTCAAAACCACGACCCAATAATACTTGGGTCTCTCTGAGAGTTGGTAATATATGCTTCTAGACTTAAGTATACCTGTATTTGATGTGATTGGATCTCAAGTTATGTTCTGTCATACAGAAATAACGATAGTTGAGTTGTTGACTATATAAAAAATGCCTAAAATATATTACCAAATGGCAAATACACCAGTTTGAAAGACCATACTTGATGTTCAATTCACATTCTTTTATAAACTGACCAAAAGTGTCTCCGCTCTTCTGGAAGAAAGAAATCATCAAATTCTTTGGAAATTAGAATTTTACATTATGCAATTCACTTCTTTATCTACTTCTTTAGATTTGCAGTGTGAATACATGCTCATAGTCTTATTCCTTCCATGACCAGGAGGCAAACACATTGGTGGTTGTACAGGTATACTATACATGCTATTTTCTGCTAAATTATTATTCATTACGACAAAATTTCCTGCTTTTGAGTTTCTTTTACCATGCAACTCTCTAATGACATATATATTACATATATAATTTTTTATCTGATAAGTGGATGTTAATATATCTTGAGATTGTTCTACATGACAATTTAAGCATTTTCCTCTTGAAGTGATTTCCATTCTAATTCCCAACTTTCAGCTAATGCTTAAGCAAATTAATAGCTGGCCATCATTTATTTAAACCTGACTTTCTAACCCTTTTATAAGCTTTTCTGGACTTGATTTCCCTTCTACTGAAGCAGCTAGGAATTCTCAAATCCTTAGCATGTTAAGAACCTTATCACTTTTCGATGTAGGCAATAGTAATTATAAAATATTTGGCCTAGGCTATCTTCTTATATACTGAAAGTAAAAGAAAAAAATAACAAAGGATTTGACTGTTAATGTTTTTTCATACTCTGATGCAGATACTGTTAAGCTACATCGGAAGGGAGAGCTTGTACCTTTGCTCGCTAATAGTAAAAATACAGAGAACTAGCTCCAATGGCAGGTGAATACTTGAAGGATCTCACCCACTTACAAAATTGGGTTCGCCCCATTGACCAAAATTCACTTTCTTTGAAACATGATCTTTACAGATTTCTCCAATCGGATTGTATATTGAACTCAAGTAAGTTTGTTATCGTGTCAGATCATGTGAACCTAATTTATTATTCATCCATGTTCAAACCTGTAAAATCTAGCTGCAGACGGATTTGTTGTGCATGTGGAGATGCATCAGACATACTGTTAATGTAGTTAAAACTGTCAATTCACTGAATATGTATTTCCTTGAGCACTAATGTTATAGATTTTGGAGCTGAAGAGATTCATCTCTACATTTTTAAGTTAATGTGTTATGTGTGATCTTCACTTTTCTTAGGTCTTGTTTTTCTTCCACTTTCTGGTTATCTTGAACTTTGTTCTCTTTGGATTGGAAATCACCCTCAAATAATCTGGCATGAAGTCCGGGCAGATCTTACACTAGCGGATCCAATTCTACTAGAACTGAAAGGAAAGGTATTTTTTGTTCAATTGAACAAAAAGAAGAAAGTCATGAAGCTCTCATCTTATAGACCGTGGCATTCAGTAAATTTGCTTTCCCACTTAACAATAGCAGCTTAGGGTCCATTTTATATTGCGGTATAAAGCTAAAAAAAGGTGTTTAGTTACACCAGTAGAGCTCGCACAATAATTGCAAAATGAAAAAGGGTAGATCATAAATGCCTGTAAACTGAGAAAACACAATTCAATAAATTCCTGTAAATTGAGGAAACACCAACTAAAGGACAGTCTACGATGTTGTTGATGCAACAAACTTGCTCCTTAGGCGTTTGAAGTACCAATCCATTATGATCAGTAATGGTTTCTTCGATGACAGGGAATTCCTTAGAGTTCTCGAATCTCGACTCATGCTTGTAAGCGAGGAAAGCTATCTGCTTCTAGTAGCTTAACTCCAACTGCTTCTTCCATAGCTACAAGCGACCCAGCTATCCATCCAAAAGCTATGTAAGTCAATCCAGTCTTGTCACCAGCAAGAACCTCTTCTCCCCAAGACCTTTCTCTTCCGAGATTTTCAAAAGTTCTTTGGATTCTTGTATAACCTTCTCTTGCTACTCCCCAACAGTATGAAAATATGCAAAAAATGTCGTACTCAGTACCATTCAACACAGAGTTGTAGATCAGAAAGGAATCTTTGAAGTGACCAAATTTCTTGTTAAATGCTATAAACCGAGGATTAGAGCCTAAGATTACCTTGTCCTCGTCAAACTTTATCCAGAACCGAGCAAGAGCTCTTTCAAAAGGATCGTCTGGAAGCAAGGGATTCTGAGACCAGGTTTCTTCTATGTACTCGAGACTGACCATGGGTTCTGCTATTGGTTTTACACCTTGAGCTAGTACCTTCAACTGCTTATGAACTGGGTTATACCGAAGATGCATATCACTTTTGTTATGAATATTCTCTTCCACATATTCATATTTTAGGGCCCATATAACTCTAACAAAGTGAACTATGCCAAGCTCCTGGTGGCCTCACTTCTTCCATGTTGCTGCATGTATTATGATTCATTTGTGTGTTCTGCTGCCGCTCAGGGAGTCAATCAATATGATGTTGAATGAGATTTTTCTTGCTTGAGCTCTACGTTTCTCTTCTGAGGGCAGATTTGACTTGTATCCATTAATGAGACATGACTTCCAGAAATGTTTTGGTTATGACTACATAATTCAGTATGAATGGGTGATGTAATGCTTGGTGAGGAAAGATAATATATCTTATATTCAAGATTGTCTGCAATACATCAATATATTATTACACTGCCTTGATTTCAACAATTACATTAATAATTACATTTGTATTGCAACTTTAAAATTTTAACTTTGGTTTTAACATTCACGTTAGACGTTTCAACTTTTACCTTATTGATTTCAATTACAACAATCTCAAACTTGACCACTAAAATCGATATGCACTCTATGCATCGGAGCAAGGTCGTGCTGAAATAAAATAGCCAAATCCTACATATTCATATCGCTGGAAATACAAGAGAGTTTGAACTTTATTCATAGCTATTTAAATTGTTATTTATTTTTTGACAGAACGAACCAATAAACAAGAGAAATAAACAAATAGAAACATATTAAGCAGCAGGAAACCACCATAAACTACATAAAACCAGGTCGATGGTAGTGTTTTAAGCCATTTTTGGTGCAATAAACATCTCCCTTTTCTGCTTATAGTAAGTAAACATCTTATTCCTATCAGGAAGATGGTGTTTAATGACAGGGTGATTCCAGAAATTCGCAATCCAAGCATTTAAACGAGGGAAGCTATCAGCATCCAGTACCTTCACAGCAACTACTTCTTCAATAATCCTCAAAGATTTGGCAATCCATCCAAAAACAATGTCTACCACTCCAATTTCATCGCCCCCGAAAAACTTCTTCTCTCCAAGCCCTTGTTCTTCTATGACCTTCAGTTGTTCTCTTGCTTCTCTTATGGCCTTCTCCTGTTCTTCTTCTCCAATAGCAATATAGAATGCTAAAAATATAGCAGACTGCATAGCAAAAGACAATTTGATACTCAAAATATTTTTCAACCATACCAGAATCAGAATAAGAATTTATAAATTTTAATCACCTTTTCCTCACAGAAACAAATCCAGAATCGCGATTTGGCTCTTTCATAAGGGTCTTCGGGAAGCAGAGGATGCTGCTGAGGCCATGTTTCTTCTAGGTACTCAAGAATAACAGTAGACTCAATGATTGGTTTCCCATCATGAACAAGAACGGGGACTTTTTTATGAAGCGGGTTATACTTCAAAAGCATCTCACTTTTGTTGGATAATTCCTCTTCTACATATTCATACTTGATTCCCTTAAGTTGCAAAGCCCATATGATTCTGTAAACATAGGGACTCGGCCAAGCTCCTAGGAGCTTCACTTGTTCCATTTTTGGTTGAATTGCAGTTAAGTCAATCAACCCCGGATGGAATTCATTTATACAGATGAATCTTGGAAAAGTCTTCCTTTGGTCTATTTTGACCTGTCAAAAAGTGCTTCGCGGAACGGCCAGTAGTTACGTGGTGGGTTCATAAGGCTGAAGATACAAATTTCCATGTTGCTTTCTGTTTTTAGGATTATACTGAGCGGCGAGGTATCCGCGTGGAAGAATTTCCTCATGGGCCAGATGTAACCCACGATTTTGTAACTTTTCATTGTCCAGGCCTATCACAATTTCAAAACTATGACCCAATTAGACTTGGGATGGACTTGGAGGTTACTAGCAAGAGCAATCAGCGTAGTTGCTGAAGTCCCTGACATTTTGAAAGGTCTTGGCATAGATGTTGCAGCAGTTTCCCTTTTTGCATTCGTTTATTCCAGGGAGAACAAAGCTAAGAATGCACAGCTGGTGAGGCTCTCAAGAGAGGAAAGCCTTTCAAATCTTAAGCTCTGTGTGGATGAAAAGAAAATTATCTCTGTGAATGATTTACGAGGGATTACTCGTCTGGTAATCTGTGCTGGCCCTGCATCCTTCATTATGGAGTCTTTCAAACGTATTGAACCCTTCACTGAGAGACTTTTGGAGCGAAGGGTTCTTGTGGCTTCTTTTGCTATAGATGGAACTTTCCTAGTTTCGAATTTGAAGAAAGTGTGGAGATGATATAGATAACCAGAAAAAGGAGGAGACTTTGGCAGTTGACTCCCATTTATGTTTCTGAGTGGTCGAAGTAAGAAGTTAATGTATTTAGCAAAATGATTTCTCTCTCGTTCTCTCTTCTTTTATTTATTTAAGCAGGTGGTTAAATGAACAAAAAATATTGGCTGGTGTCACCCCTGAATCTCCTGTGTAAGTTTTCTTCCGTGCTAAATATCCTCTTGATCCAGTGATTACATTGTCTTAAAAGCACACAAGTAACGTTTTATTAGCTTGGACCATGCTTATAAAAACTTCACATCCTAAAATCACTGTCGTTCAGTTGCCTCTCAATAATGTTGTGTTTCTTAAAAGCTTAACTTAAAAATCTGGTATATCAGTTCAGATCATCTTCTCTTTGTTAATTCTGCAGGTATTTATCCCCACGCTTGGATGGTCGGGTCTGTGGTAGTGGAGTTGGCTACCCTCCTTGGAATGCTTTTGTTGCTCAATTACCCCCAGTAAAAGGAATGTGGTCAGGTCTTCTTGATGACATCGACGGAAGAGTTCTTTAAGAAAATATTTCTTTTTTAATTTTCTGATGAAGGTTAGTTTTGCCTTCACTTAATTAAGTTATTTTTGCTCTCCCATTTCAGTCCTCTTCTTGAAACTTAATTCCCTTGTAAAGTTAAGGTCTCGGTCGGCCAAAATCATTGGCAATATTTTGTATAATCTTGTTTACTTTTTGTTTAAATTGCAACCAATGTCAACAGCTGTTTGGATCAATATTTAGTTCCCATTTGCTAAGACATCAGACATGCATAATTCAGTTGCTAATGGCAAAATCAATGTGGTTTTGCCCTCATCCTTTCAGAAACATAGTCACTTACTGGCGCTTGAATTGATGGTCTGATTTTTGTTCATGTAAATCTCTCGCAAAATTTTCTCCATGAAAACTGTATCTTGGCATGGTGAATTAGATCATTTTGATCTCCTTGGGATAAGTTTTTTTTTTCTTCACAGAGAGAAATGTACAGAATGATCAGAATCTTTAATGTTATGTAATATTCTGACCTTGGATTTCCCATTGTGAGCTTAGTTAAATAGTTCGAATGAAAAGTAGTAGCAAGAAATTTTGTCTTTAGGTAGGAAATTCATTGAGACATTTATAATTATAGCTTCTACCTCAGAAACACCTTTTAACTTATTCACTTAAACCAGATGGATATTTTGAATCTCTTTAATCACTGATTAAGTAAATTCTTCCCCGTTTCTCTTGAGGATCTATTAGCTTAAGAAAGTTTAGTGCTTCGTTATTATATAAGAGTAAAATAAGTGTTCCGAATTACTTTAGGTTGAGAAATTTTCTAACAAAGAGTTAGCCTCAATATTTTCAATATCTAATCCAAATGATGGCCAGTATGTTATAAGTTGTGGATTGTTTGGAAATTAACATAAACATGGTGGAGAAGAAGACAGAAAAAGCATTCATTGGGAGAATAGAATACACATTGCTGGCACACAAAAGCTTAAGCTAGAGGGGGAAAACCATGCGAATTTCAAGAGTACAAGGCTCTTATTGACTCATTTAACTTCCTGTATCTCATCCAATGCGTAGTTGTTTGTTGATACATTAGCATAGTTAACCTTGTTGAATCTAACAACAACCGGGTAACGAGTCTTAGGATCCTGCGATGAAAATGAGGTCAGATCTACGGGAAATATGAACAAATTTGAGGTAGAAATGGAAAGAAATTTGACCTGGTCAACAGCAACAACAGATCCAATGCCATTGTACCAGTAGGACTCCCTCCGGAGGATCTTCACCTGCTTAGAAAAAAAAACATAAGAAATTTTCATTAGAATTGTAATTTTTCTAAGAGAATGGGGATTCAAAAAACTGACTCTATCTATATCCAAATATCAGCAAAATTTTAACTTTTCAAACCTTTTATTTTACCTATGATCGACTTAATAGCTGATAAACTAGGCTCTTAATACCCATGTTACACCCTCATATTTTTTTAATCTTGCCAGTGCTTTATGTTTTGTATTTATCTCTTTCCACTTGATTATTACTTCTGTATTAGTAGTGCTGTGTGTGCATCTCATGTTCTTAAGTTTTTTTGACAAAGCAAAAGTAATATCAGATAGTTAATGCAATATTATCTTTCTTATCTTACAGAATTTTATTGAAGTAGACCAAATCACTTTGTGGAGCAAGGGAAAGCAGGTTCTAAAGAAGAAGCATGGATGTTTTTTAATGAAAGCGCTTCTACAAACTTATTTAAACAAGTTCGTTCTAACTAATCATTATGACATAATCACTTCCACTTTCAAAAAATTCAACAATAATAGTTTCCTTTCTCTTTCAACTTTCTATGGAAGCTATAACAGATGAATCAACCATCTTTTTGCAATTACAAACAAATCGTTAATCCGCTAATCAATCAATCATTAACCAAAAGAATATATATCAGTTTCCAGGACTGTTGACTCACCTTAGTACCTCTCTTGGGTCCAATCGGTGGTGGCTTGGGCTTCGGAGCTTCCGGGGCTTTAGTCGCGGTGGCAGGTGGTGGTGGACCAGCAGCATCCTCTTCTGATGCTCTTACAACAAGCCTTGAATTGTTGTTGTTGTTTGTGGTGGCGTTCTTTGAAGGGAAAGACAGCATATTGCTGCACCTAGAACCTGAGTTAGCATTGGTTGTAACATTTGGTGTCAATAAAAACCCAGAAGCAGCTGATGCCATGTTGCAGCTAGCCATTACTATTTTCTCTCTTTTCCTTTTCTCCCTGCTTCTGTTTGATTGATGAGGAGATGCAGAAGAATAAAATGTACAAAAGGACAGTGGCTAAGATAGAGATGCTTGGAGTTGCCTAAAATTTTCTGGGTGTTGGGAGGGAGTATTATCTCATTTGTCGAAGTTGTGTCAATCGTTTCCTCCACTAGGGTGCTGCCACCTATGCACGATATCCTTTTTCTTTGGATAATGTGATTACAAGTCATCCTTTTAAGTTTTATAGCTTGAGAAAGGGAGCTCACTCACTAACCCTTTCACTCGGAATAAAAAAATCAATTTCCATTTATGGTAAGCTTAATCAGATAAATTTTTTATATAAATGTAATAATTATCATATATTTTATATAATTTATTTATTTTATTTTTAATAATTTTTATTCAATTAAAATTTAAAATATGTAATAATTATATAATATTATTATTTTAAATTTGTATATCTATCACTATCTAAATTGGTATTCATTTGGTATTTTTTTGAATTAATGTATAAATTCAAAAATATAGTAAAGAAGTTTGAGATTTTGGTAATTAAAATGGATTGGGTTGAGAACTTGGTCGTAAATAAAAAAAAATAATGCAAATATGAAATTAAAACAGTTTACAGTCTTTCTACGGCCATTCTACTTTATCTGATTACACCTCAACTCCAAAGTTGGTCCAGTCATTCTAGTTATGGGTGTATTAAGTAATAGATGGCTGCACTTACAAAGAATGAATTTGTGTGTTGCGCCCTCTATGTCACGTGCTGCTTTCGCGCCTAAATATCTCGCACTCGCTCGCCTTGAGGACCTTTTCTCTTCTCATCGTTTGAAGAACGGAAAAATCGAAGTTCAATTACAAACCGAGAAGATCAACTGATGCATAAAAGGAGAAGAACTGTCCAAGCAAACCCTAAACATTCATCACCTATCCAAGCATCATTTCCTACTGAATTTTGGAGCTCCGAGAATCAATTCAACGCCTCAAAAGGTGTCTCTTATACTTTCTGGACTGCATTTCCGATTCTTGTCACTTTTGAATTCGTGTCTTATCGTATTTCATTCGCCTGATTGGTCTCGATTTGAGAGGTTAATTTCATCGATTCTTGTATATTGATAGAAGATTGAGTCTTTTTCTGCAGCTGATGAGCCTAAAACTTCCGAGTACGCATTTTTTAAGAAATTAAAGACTGATGCTAATCACAAATTCAATTCTCATCCGCTGCAAACGGAAGAAATCCGACCAAATAAATTCAAAGCAAGGGACATTCCTTTAGGTTGTTAATGATTCTTTCATCACACATCGGCTGCTAGTTTTCATAGCTTATTGCACGTTTGAATTTTATCCCTTTTTTTGCTGTTTGGAACTGAAATTTTTGTGTTGTAAATTATTATATATGTAGAGAGGAGTAGTGAGATCAAGAATAGCTCCGAGGAACTAAAATTTTCCACTGACGACGGCACACATGTTAACCGCCGATTATTGCTGACACCAGCAGGTGGTGCATCAAGAACTTTATCGTTAACATTTTTAAGTTTCTTGGTTAATGGCCTTTCATTACTCAATGTTTTCTGCTAAATAACCTAGACGGCCATGATACAGTGTTTCCTTTAATGCTGTGTGTCCTTTGGGGGGTTATGCTCAATTAACTTTTATTTGTGGATATAAGTGTATGTGTTGCATCATAAAATGATAATGGGTTTTGATCATGAATGTTTAGGGTAACATACAATTACGTTCTTAACTTTTTAAACGTTTTCATTACATCCTTCAACTGTAGCATGATCTTGAATTTTTTTTGTCATTTCTTGTTTTGATTGTTTTCTTTGCAGAAATCAATGTCTAAACTGATAAATTTGTTACCGCGAGTAAGTCAGAGTTGTCTTTTCTGTTGGTAGGGGTGGATTTGAAGAGAGCTGGTACAATCTTCCAGGATATATGCAACACAGAGAAAAGCATTGAGGAAGGCAGCAACTCCAGATCAAAGGGTACATTTTTGTTATGGAATCTTGGTTAATGTTTGTTTTTCTCATATTTGAATCCTGTTAGATGGAATAAGAGGTTTTAAAACGGAGTTCTACAAATATTTGGATTTTAGTTTTAACTTTCTGAATTTTTTCCATCTTGGCTGCCCAACTGAGTTCTGGCATTTTGTCTCTCATCAGATATGACTAGTATATTGAAATTCGGTTTGACTACCTAAAATATTGTAGTATATGTTAAAACACATTTCTAAATTTCTTTTCGTGCAAAATTGTGCTATTATGTCAAAATCTGGACTGCTGAACCACTTTATCGACAAACTTATTGAATTATACCATCTTTCCAGGGACTCAGAATGAGCATAAAGATCTGTTTTCCAGAAAAAGACAGAAGCTGTATCAGTGCGTTGTAGACATCTCATTTCCTGACATTGGAGAACTCTGTTCAAAAGGGTTAGACATTTCATTATGGTTATTTTCTTTCTTCTGCTTTATGTATCACGTCATGGACTAGATGGAAATTTTCTCAGGTATGATTTTGTTTCTGTGATCCTCAGTCGTCTGTTCCCTGAAAGCAATGAAGAAAACGTATGCTCTTTTTCCCCTTTCTTTTTTTACAAAACATGAGTTCTTTCTTTAACTTTGACTACTAAGCAGAAGTAATTGCACCGGCAGAGTTTCAGGATTCCCAAATGTTGGAAACTGGAGAGTGTTAGCAAAAACAAGTTAGTTACAACATCATCAGTTCCCACGAAACTTCCTCACAAAAGCATTCTCTTAAACAAACTTCCTCATCATCCCCCAAGAAAGCTTTTGGAGGTTGAAAGTGGCTCATACTTGGAAAATGGTTTGTCAGCTTGTTGGTTAGACAGTTTAAAAGAGAGAACTCACTCAAATCCTGACTCTCCAACCTATCATTCTTGCATTACCATTCTGGATTACAATCTAAGGGAACCTAGCTATAAATTAGGAGAAAGAAATAAAATCTCATGGATTGATAGTGATTCTGCTTTTAGTTTCCCTCTCAAAAATTATGAACATCTTCATTCAAACCATCTCAGCAAGGTCAATGATTTTCATGAACCTAATGATTCTTTATTTGGAAGAAAGCTGCATCCTCTATTGTTAGGGTGGGATTCTGAAAATGTGACAGACGACAGAACTTCTCTTATTTCTCAACATACAAAATTGATCAACTATCCCATGTCTTTAACATCTTGGAGTAGTGATTGTGAGGAGAGTCTGAATGATGAATTCTCATCGTTTGGTGCTGGTGGGTTGTTTGAATCATCTGTCATTTGCAAGCATACTCCAAACTTGTATTCATTACCACGCTCTCACTCAACCAGCTATTGTGAAGATGAGTGCAAAAGACACTTTCTTGAGGACAACAAAGATATAGCAGCAAATTTGAACCATTATCCTTTAACATTATCTCTATTATCAGAAATTCCAAGCTACTGTTGTCTGACTGAATATTGCAATCATGATCCTACTTACAAAGGTAACTGGATCTTCCCTTCTCCTGGAAATTACCGTTGGTTTATGAAGGACGTTTTCAATGAGCAGTATTATGATCCAAGCATGGAAGTTTTCCTTTCGTCCAAACTTGATTATGATTTAGGAAGGAAATGTTTATCAATATGTGAATCTTCAAACAAGCTTTATTCTTCCATTCATCCTCCTCTTCCATCTCCTCAAATGGAAGACATATGTTCACACTTTCTTGCTAAAGATGAGTATGAGAATTTTATGGATGGATTGAATCCCAGAGGAATCCTTGATCATTATTTCCAAGATATAACTAGTGCAGATGACTGGTCACCCTTTTATTCGCCGATGTCTCTGAACAAACAAAAGCCATGTTCCTTGCGGCTTGATAAATCAAGTTGGCATGAATTTGAAGGAAAAATATATGACAACGATAGAAGTGATATAGAATATCTTTGAGACTTTCTTTTCATTGAGATGCAATTTCTGGAGATAAAACAATGCTGCTGCCTTGCTCTCTCGCTGTAAGCTCTTACAGGTTGGTAGATATTTCAATGAAATTGTAAATTTCTGACGTTCTTACAGGCGAGCGAAATATTTGGGGTCATTGCAGTGCCACACTCTCTCGTTTAATGCCCTGTAAGTATAACTCGCTATTGTAATATTAATTGCTTTACTATTTTCAGCGACCTATGGAGTTCATATTGATTCCTTTGTTCTGCAATGAAACAACACAATTAATATTCAACAAAGGCAAGGCTGTCAAGCTGTTGATATGTAGTGTAGATTAAAAGATTGTGAATTTATTGTTTTTGATTCAGTGTTAAACCATTATGATGAATTTACGTCCCATATCTTTTCCCCATTTAAGTGTTGGAAAACATATTTAATAACGACTGAAGGAGGAGACCGATAGTACCCATCGTCTGAGATACATATTGCAAATTGAATGACCTCCACCTAATTAGAGTTTTGTCGTGAGATTTCGGGATGTGATAAATGTACCTATAAATTGGGGTAGGGCTAAGGTGTACGGAGTTGTATGGTATAGTTCTTAATTTTTTTCAATATTTTTGTTGCAATTTCAATTTATGAGTTATATCAGAAAATATGAAAAATACCAACGAAAAAGTTGGGTATTACAATTAAAAATATATCATAATTATAGCCAGAAAAAGATTGCATATAACAATAAAATAAAATAGAGAAATTGTACCGTACAACCTTATTGTTAAAGGTCTTAGATACTCAGGCGATTTGTGTCTGAGAAACCCTTGAAAGTCCTATTTTAGGGTTAGCATTATCAAGAAATCGCGGATGTTCAATTAGTTTCCGCATGTCTGATCATCATCAGGAGAATAGCTCCGCTCCTCACCCTTTCTGTGCAGGGTTCTCTTCTTAATTTCTGCAAGATTTTGCGTATAAACTCAAAGCCCTCTCAAACGTTCAACCATCCAACTATAATACATTGACACTGCTGAATGTAACAGTATACACTATAACATAAGCCAATATAACCAAACAAAACGATGGTTACTGCTAGCCTTTTAGGGCCTATTTGATGAAAGAAAAAAGTCCAAATTATCTTCTATGACTATGAGAGAATAAGTGAATAACCTTTACCTGCTGCCTTAACCTGAAAAAGGAATTTACTCATAGAAGACACCGTTCTCTTTATTACAAATGTTTTAATTATATTTTTGCTTCTAAATTAGGTTGTAATAAAATGATAGAATATCAACAAATTTATTCTATCACTATCAATCAATCACATTTTAAATTCAGCTAACGAATTTTATTAAAAACTGTTTGTATTTATTCTTAATCGATCATTTTAAAATATTAATCTGCTCAATATAAAAGTGAAAACCAAATTATGTGGGAGTGTATTATTTTAATATGTATTGAGTATAATTAAATGTGGGGGAAGATCTCTACATCGATAGCCAAATGAACACAACCAAACCAAGCCACTAAACTAATCAAATTGTTGATGGGAGTTGATCCCAGTCACAAATTTCTAAACAAAAGAAAAGAAAATCATAAATAAACGTGAAAAAAATATTAGTCTTGTTTTTGTTGTCGGTTCCCAAATCCCAATCCCAATCCCAATAAAAGTTGTATCAAAATTTATGAACCGCAATTAAAATAGAAATAGGAGAAAAACATTTTAGTCCCTACATTTTATTGAAACAAAAATGAAGACATACTTTAACTTGATAATAAATCAGACCTCATAAAGAGTTATTAATAAAGGATAAATATACTCTTAAAGTTTAATTAAGTATACATTTAATTCTCATTAATTTTAAAAAAAAAAATCTTATACTCTTATTTGTTACAAAAAAAATTTAATTTAGATTTTTTTATTATAATTAAGGTGATATTTTTTTAATTATAGTTTTTTTAATATTTAATATATTGAATTATCTTTATTTTTGTTTAAATTTATGGACTTTTAAAAATAGTAGAATTAAAGTTTGTATTTGAGAAAATTTTTAAATTGTCTATGTCGTTTTCCCCTTCTAAAAATGACTAAAATTACTAAATTAGGAACTAATGTGATGAATTTAATGAACTATTTTCTAATTCTCATAGACCAAAATGTTGTTGTCCCAAGTACAAGTAAATAAAACGAAATTATGAAAATGACTCGTGGGCAAGACACCACCAACTTCAACGGCTCTCTCTCTCTCTGTCTTAAAATGTTGTGGTCCTTCCATCAACGCGACCATAGGGACACGTATCCTCATGTTTCGAATGGACGAGAGAATAATAAATAAACTCTTATTATTTTTTTAAACATCACTTCCTTCTTTATAAAAATAATTATGATAAAATTTTTTATAATTTTTAAAAATATTATTTTATCAGAATATTTATGATAAGTATATTTTATAATTTTAAAAAAATAATAAATACTCTCTTTATTAAAAATAAAAAATATTAATTTTTATTATATAAATTTTTAATTTTTAACTCATAAATTTTAAATATAAATTATTAAATTATTTTTTTAAAAATATTTTAACTATAAATTATAATTATAATTTTAATAATTTAATTTATAATACTTTAACAAAAAATTTATAATTTAATTTTTAAAAATTAAATTTAAAATATTTTATTTTATATTTATAAAAATTTATAAATTTATTTTTATTTTATAATTTTAATTTATAAAAAAATTATTTTATTTTTATAATTTAAATTTATAAATATTTCATTTTATTTTTTATTTTTAAAATTTTAATAAAAATAATTTAAATATTTTTATTTAAATTATTGAACAACTATAATATTTTATATTTTAAAAAAAATTAATTTATAATTTTATATTTATAAATATTTTTAAAAATAAATTTATTAAATAATAATTTAGAGGTAAAGATTACTCTTAAATATTGTACAAAATATATTTATATTAAGAAAACATATTTTGTATACAAGACATCGCATGAACAAATTTTTAAAAATTATACAATGTTGTTATTATAAAAATTTGTTGCACCCATATGTAGTAATAATAAATACAAAAATTTTGTTAAAAATTAAAATTAGTAATAACAAAATAAATAGAAAAAAATATTATAAATTATGAACTTAAATTAGTCTAAATTATTAAATATGTTATATTTAGTCAAAAAAATTAAATGTGATAAATTATGATTAAATTAGTAATTAAAAATACAAATTAAATAAGAATAAGCATTAAAAATTTTACTCTTGAATTTTAACTTAATAAAAATAAGCAACAAAGAAATTTATATGTGATAAATTATACTTATATATATATATATATATATATATATAATACTTGATAAACTTATTTTTA
>JAWDEX010000002.1:3681283-3707774 GCA_035221805.1 Trichilia hirta | reverse complement strand
ACTCAGTGACCAATTCCCTCGGAATAACGGAAAAAATCTGGCTCATATAAGCTTAGATGCTGGGTATATAAATTTTCTACGTAAATTTTCTGTATAAATTTGTGGGATAGTATTATATTATTATTATATATTTTATATAATTATTTTTTATTTTTAGTACCTTTTATTTATTTTAATAAAAATATAAAGTATGAAAGGGGGATGTACTTAGAATTTGTTTTATTTGGATAAATTTTTAATGACTTTAATTAATAAATTGAAAAAAAGTTTAAATAAATTTTAATAATTTAAAGAAAAATATGATAAAAATAGTTTCCTTGTTAGTATTTCATGCATAAAATTAATTAAAAATAAATTATAACTTTTGTTTATGTTTAGTACCCCTTCCTTTCAAAAGTCGTTTTTATTTTCAAAATTTTTTTTTTATTCCTTATTTAAAATGGGTGGTGGTACAAATCACTGAGAGTGAGTTGGTGAAAAAAAAACCGAGTTTGGAATGTTTAATTCTAGAATTTGAAAATTTATAAGATGAGATGAATGGTATAATGAGATTTATAAATCATAATATATATTTTTCGGAATTTAAAATTTATTAAATTCTTTTGAAAATTTAATCATAGTTATAATTTTGTAATAATAAAATAATTTTTTTTACAAAGATTAAAAAATATTTAAAACAACAATATAAATAAATAAAATAAAGTGATGTTTTAATATTAAAAAAGGTAATAGTTGTCATATTTGTGAGATTTTATTGAAATTTTTTTAATTTATTTTGTTATTTTGTTATCTTTAAATTAATGTATAGATTAAAAAATATAGTAAATAAAATTTTGATTTTATTTATTAGAATGATTTGGGATGAGACAATGATAGTAAATAATGAAAATAATGTAAATACGAAAATAAAATAATTAAAAGTAAAAAATATCAAGCAATGGTCTTATATTGGAGGTTCTCTTTGTCTGATTACACCCCTTTTAAAAAGATTTTTTTGGGCGGCCGATTTAGTTTCTCCTACAGCCCATTGACTTTATCTGATTACTTGGGGTACCACAGTATTAGTTCTTCTCAGTTTTTGGAAGAATGTCACGTAAACTGTTAATATATCCAACAAGTAAATTGTTTATATTTAACGAACATAATTATGATATTACAATTGTTATTACATGATGCGCATATAATATTTCAAATGATTGATGGGACATTTAGAACAAACAGTCATACTACCAAACTTTCTTTATAATACTAACGCGACCAATACAAAATTATGGCACGTAACCCTAACAATTCATCTAAGATCCAACCACTAGTATGCCACAAAATGACCTTAACGAATCAAGTAGAAAGAAAATTGACAAATTAGGAATCCCCGTGAAACCAAAAGGCAAGGAAAAAGAAAAAAAGAAAGTGGGTTATATAACTTTTATTCGGACGATAATTGCATGCGTCCATGCAAATCATTTTGGATTTGATACCATCACCAAAATTTTGAATCCCTTTTTGGCAACTTTTTGTTTTGAATTCGGTCTCTTTCTAATGGTTTCTTTCCAATTACATCATCTCAATTAACTCTCCACATTCTATTAGTCTATTTGCGAATGATATATTAATTAATAATATGGAGAGGGAAAGCAATAGCAAGACTCCTATACCAAAATCAACGTCGTTTTCATTGGGCATGTGCTATATGCTCTACTCGTGGAGATGGCTCAATTTTCTGGACATTATAGATTCGTTGGATTAATTGGGTGGCCCATCAAGATTTTTTTTCCCTATTTTTTCCCCTCTATTATATATAATAAAAGTTGGAAGAAAAAGACATAATTAAACCCCATTAAAATTTAATTAAACATACACATTAGTCCTATTAATTTCAAAAACATTTATACATATCTCGATTTGTTAAAAAAAATTATTAACTTTAATAATTTTTTATTTTTGTTGTAATTACAGTAATATATTTTAAATTATAGTTATTTTGAGAGTTAAATAATCAAGTTGTCATTATTTTTGTTCAAATTTACAAATTAAATTAATAAACTATGGTCTTTGTAAAATTTTTAAAATAATAAATTAATTTATATATTGAATTGATCCTTAGCGTTTGTATATTATTGTTTCAATAATAAATAATAATGAAAGGATGTGGAAAATGAGTGTTTGCAATTTGCAAATTCATGGAAATGGACAATAGAGTAATTTAATTATTTCAGAGCCTTTATACACTTATACAAATTTAATTATCAAAATTTATATTATTATATAAGTAAAAGACATTTTAAGAAGCTTGACCAATACATAAATAGGTAGTTTAGATGGTTATGAAGTCTGTCTATATAACCTGTTGCAAATATGGGTTACCGGATTGTGTTTTATCATGGCTGTGGTGATTGATAGTAGGCCCCTTACAAAACACAGACTTTCAAAAGATCCTGACTCATTAATTTAATCATCACATTAATAGAAATATAAATTTAATTTATATAAATTAACGCAATAATATAATATATTTTTAATTATATAAAAATATAATAATAATATAATACTATCATATTAATTTATATAAAAATTATTAAAAAAAAATTATATTTCTAACATTATTGCATACTTTTTAGCTTGTTGTATACTTCATACAAATCAAAATTATTTCAGAGCCGTTATTCAAATAATAGTGTCATTATATATTTTGGGTAATTTTATTTGAATTCATTACCCAAGGGAGGTGAGAAGATGTGAATCATTTGTCTTCAAAATGTACAACAAAAATTTGAAAGTACGGAATTCATCTAATGATTTAAGGTTTTAATTAAAAGCATGAACAATGAGCAGCTCATAATTGAATCAACTTGTTGCATCATTACATTACATTAAATTATCTTGACTTTTATGGTAACTTTCTTTTTTCATGCACATATTTTATCTTATTCAAATCATTGCATAACTAATTGGGTGATTTAACATGTCACCTACCAAATCATAGAATTGAGAAGGGAGAATTGGATTTGCATTAAAAATGTATTTTCTTTGAGTTCTTTCTTCCTTTTTCACATTTTTTTATTTAATTAGAAAGATTTATTTTATATTTAAATAATTAGAATTTATTTATTTAACAATAATATAAATTTATTAATTTTTTTATTTTTATAAATTTTAACTTTTTAGTAAAATATAAAATAATGACAATTATACAATATTGCTACATCATTTAATAGAAAATTTGTACTCTTAATACTACCATTTTTCAAAAAATCAATTGTATTATTAGGTATTTTAAAACATTAAAAAAATTTAAATAATAAAAATTTTATTAATTTGCAAATATGAATTTTTTTTTATTTGGGGATAAAAATAAGTTTTAATATTATTTTATCCTTATGAATTATAAATATTTAAAAAATTAATATTTTAAATTCCTTATTTATTACTCAAATAAAAAAAAATTGTGTTTAAATTATGAATTATCTTCAAGACTTTAATAGAAACATCAAAAGAAAAGAAATAAGAAAAATAGACCAACAATTTGAATAATTAATCTTAAATTATACATAATTAAAAACAAGAGATTTTGATTTTTGGTAAAGGGATGTCTAAATTATAATTATCCATCAAATCAGAAAAAAATTCTCAATATTTTTATTCAAATGTGTTAAAGCTTTCTTTGATATTATAATATAATCATTTTAAAATAATAATTATTGTACTAAAAAAAATTAGATATTAAATATTAATATAACAATATATAAATTATATTAAAAATTTATATCATTAAATAGTTTTTTAATTTTATTTTTAAAGCGCACCAGAAACACCAAGATTTCAAAAAATGTAAAATCGATGTAACCTTCCCACTGTGCAAATGTCCTGTGTCCTTTGTCTTCTATACACAAACCAAAATAACGCAGAGTGAAGGGGTTCAAATGAAAATATACCAATATAAAGTCATAAATAAATACAACGGGAAAACGACAAATATGCTTTTAAAAATGACATTTAGCCTGTTAAAATATTTGTGATAAAATAATTTCTTAATTTTTTTAAAATATTATTTAATTTTTTATCAGAATATTTATAATAAATATTTTTAAAAAAATAATAATCGTTTTTTAATTAAAAAAATATATATTCCTATTACATAAATTTTTAATTGTTATTATATAATCACTTATTTTTATCAGATAAAATTCTAAATTAAAATAATTAAAATCTTTTAAAAAAATTTAAATTTAATTTATAATTTTAATAATTTAATTTATAATATTTGGTATTAAAAAATTTATAAATTAATTTTGAAGCTCAAGTTTAAAATATTTTTAATTTATATTTATAAAAATTTATGAATTTATTTTTATTTTATAATCTAAATTTATAAAAATTTATTTTATTTTTATTTTTAAAACTTTAATAAAAATAATTTAAATATTTTATTTAAATTATTAAACAACTATAATACTTTACACTATAAAAAATTTAATTTATAATTTTATATTGATAAGTAATTTAAAAAATTCATTAAATATAAATATAAAATTATAAATTAATTCTTTATTTTATAATTCTTTATATTAAAAATATTTATGATTTAATTTATGAAAATTAAATGTAAAATATTTTTTATTTTATATTCATAAAAATTTATAAATTACTTTTATTTTATAATTTAAATTAAAATTTAATGTAAAGTTTTATTTTATATTTAATAACTTTTCTTAGAGTGCTTATAAACATAAAATTATTAATTAATTATTTTAAAGTATAGAGTATTATATTCGTTCAATAATTTGAATAAAAATATTTAAATTTTTTTCATTCAAATTTTAGAAATAAAAGTAAAATAAATTTTTTATAAATTTAAATTATAAAATAAAAATAAATTCATAAATTTTTATGAATATAAAATAAATATATTTTAAATTTAATTTTAAAAAATTAAATTACAAATTATTTTTGTGTAAAGTGTTATAAAATAAAAAATTTAATTTATAAATTTTATATTCACATTTGATAAACTTTTTTTACAAGTGCTTATGAATATAAAATTATAAATTAAATTTTTTTATAATTTTTTAAAAAATAAAATAACATTTTATAAATTTGAATTATAAAATAAAAATAAATTAATAATTTTTTATGAATGTAAAATAAGAATATTTAAATTTAATTTTTAAAAATTAATTTATAAATTTTTTAGTGTAACATATTATAAAATGAAAAAATTTAATTTATAATTTTATATTTATATTTAATAAATTATTTTTAAAAATATTTATAAATAGAAAACTATAAATTAAATTTTTTCTAGTGTAAAGTATTATAGTTGTTCAATAATTTAAATAAAATATTTAAATTATTTTTATTTAATTTATAAAAATAAAACTTTTATAAATTTAAGTTATAAAATTAATAAATTTTATTAATATAAAATAAAAGTATTTTAAATTAAATTTTTAAAAATTAATTTATAAATTTTTTTGTTATAAATTATTATAAATTAAAGTATTAAATTTATAAATTAAATTTTAAAATATTTAAATTTTTATTTAAGGTATATTTGATAAAAGTTAGAGATTTATATAATAAAAATTAAGAATTTATATATATTTTTATTTTTGTGAAAATTTTTTATATTTTTTTAAATTATAAGGGTATTAATCACAATTATTTTAATAAAAAAAATAAATAATACTTTTAAAAATTATAAAAAATTTTATCATCAATTAAAAATAAATATTATTTAAAAAAAATTATAGAATATTTATTATTCTTCCTAAAAACAATTACAATCCTAATATTTTTTTCATAAAAAAATAAAATACTCGAATTTTTTCTCTTATTCATTAATTTACCGATTCTCCTTCGTTCGTGATCCAAATCAATCACAATCGAACAAACTCATTAAGTCCGACGCATTGTCGGTGGGGAGTGGAACAATAAGCAAACGAGCTCAAGTCTCTCTCTCTCTCTCTCCTCCCTTGTTCTCTCGAGCGAATGTTCTCGCTGATGTCAGATTACGACCAATATCCGGTCTCATTCCACCGGAATGTTTGATTTTAGGCTCTAGGTCCGCAGCATCCCAACGGTACCGTTTTGCCAGTGTTCCACGTTGTCACACTTTACAGTCACAACTTTAGAACTGCAAACGGAATCTAGTGCTTCATCTCTCGAGATTTGCTTTGCTTCTGCTATAATTGCAGCTTTTCTGGAAGCTTTTCCTTTTTTGGATGGAGATTCTGTTTTTTGTTTTAGTGTGCCGTGATTTCTTTTACCATGCTGAGCTTTTAATTTGCATTTTTATAATATTTTGACCTTTATTGGTGAAAATTACAGTTTTCTATCAACTTTTGATAGTGAATTTACAATTAAGTTTACGATAACAAAAAATTCATTTGATTTTATTTGGAAGAGTGTAATTGAAATGTATGAAATAACTTTTTTATAATTGAGCGCTACAAGGAGTTTGCTCAGGGTAATAATGACCGCATAATGTGATAAATCATCTGGGAATGTCGTTGAATTTTCACTTTCACTAGTCTGCAATATTCTTTTATTCCTTTTTTTCTTTTGATTTCTTCGCTTAAATCAAGGAATTTGTTGTGATTTGTCTGTCTTCTTCTTTTTTTTTTTTTTTGAACTAGAGCTTATGCTTTCTCCATAAATTGCTGCACTTGTTCTTCATTTGGTATATGTATCAATCATTCTGAAATTTAGTTGTTTTATTCTTTTTTGATCAGCTTGAGGCTGAGAGTTTTGGTAGATTGAAAGTAAATTTTAGCCTTTTGAACGAAAGCTGCCTCTTTTGATTTTCTCTTTGTACCTTCTGTGTTATTGTTTCCTTTTTATGGGTATTGATGGAGTCTTAATTTTCTAAATTTTGTCATCACAGGTGTTAAAAATGAATGGGATTCGGAGTAGAAAAGCGCAGAGTATAAATGTAGATAAACAGTTTCCAGGATGTCTGGGAAGAATGGTGAACCTTATCGATTTGAGTACAGGTGTATCTGGAAACAAGCTGCTTACAGATAAACCCCATCGTGATGGTGATTTCCTTTCTTTATTTTTTTTTCTTTAATTTTTTACATTGTATAATTGATTAAACTTGTAATTATCATGGGAAATGCTTGCCTAGCTATCTGAATTGGATTATGAATGAGACCTGTAATGTGCTTTAAGCATTTGCATCTTGACCTTCTTCATTTATGCCTTTTTTTCTGGTTTCTGTGAGATAGCTGTATTTATTTTTGTCATAGTTTGGAGTCTTTCTATTCAACCCATAAAGATTCTTTATTAATTTTAAAATATAACCATATCATTTCATGTAGAGAAGAGAAATAATTTTTTGTTGCCATCATATGAAAACTTTTAAGACAACTTGAATTACATTAGTGAAGAATTTATTTTACTTCTGATTTTTTGTCTTCAAGACTTTTATTTGGTTTGGATGACAGCTTAAAATTTGTAAGTTTGATGCTGGCTGCTTCCTTGTACAGATATTCCTTTTCTCTCTCTCTCTCTCTCTCTCTTCACAGCCTCTCCACTAGAGAGGGATGGATGTTAGAAAATATTATCTAATATAAAATCTCCTTCACAACTTTTCTTATCCTGTTTTCGGGGTTGCGATTCTCTATAGTGGATTTTAAAATTATTATCTTGATCTAGCTTTTTTTGATATGGATATGGTTGATTGGCAGTTGCTTTGATATCAGGAAGTCAGTCAGATGTGGCAAGGATGGCGAATGTACCCATTGTGGATCATATAGAGGATAAATTGGTAAATTTTGGATATTACTTCTTGGTAATAGCAAATTCCTGTGAAGAAGCAATTTCGAAGGATCACTTGTCTGCATTACTTGCACTTGCATTATAATATAATATTCTTAACTGTCCTGAACTCTCATGCATTTTTTTCTGGGTTAATGCAGGTTGTGTCTGAGTTGAGAAGAATTTCATTAAACAAGAAAGCAAATGATGCACCCATGAGGAAACTCATAGCACAAGAAATGTCAAAAGAAGTAGAATCTACACATAACCCACCTAATGTGATTGCCAAGTTGATGGGGCTTGATGCCCTTCCTCAGCAGCAGTCTAGTTCAGCTGCTCAAAGAAACCACTTAAAAGGTTATTCTAGACATTTGTTAAGTCATTCGGCAATTGCGGTGGAATGTCGGGAGCAAGATCATGGCTTTTTAGACAACCAAATGCAGAATGAAGTTAATCAGTGTCAGGAGCAGAATGAATGCAAGGATGTGTATGAAATCTGGCAAGAGTCTCGAAAGACAAGTTATTCAAGAGATAGGTCAATGCAGAAGCCAAGGTGCAACGAAAACCTAAGTGAGACAAAGATGGCGCTTGTTCGTCAAAAGTTCATGGAAGCAAAGCGTCTGGCCACAGATGAAAAACTTCGCCAGTCCAAGGAGTTCCAAGATGCACTAGAAGTTTTAAGTTCAAATAGAGATTTATTCCTCAGGATTCTGCAAGAACCAAATTCCTTATTCTCTCAGCATCTTTGTGATTCGCAGTCGGTTCCTCCGCCTCCTGAGACAAAACGAATCACTGTTTTAAGACCTTCAAAGATGGTTGATAATGACAAATTCGAAGGATCAGGGAAGAAGAATGATATCCAAGCAAAAAAACCAACCCAGGTGGTTCAAGCGTCTAAGTGGGAAAGGAATAGCTCGGGACATTCTCCGCTATATGCTGATCAGACAGTTAATGAACATCCTGCTCAATCCACACGAATAGTAGTCCTGAAGCCTAGCCCTGGGAAGACTCATGACATCAAAGCTGTGGTTTCCCCACCTTCCTCACCCTCGAGAATATCACACAGTGAAGATTTTTATGAGGAGCCTGAAGAGGATGATGCGCAAGAATCAAGAGAAGCAGCGAAGGAGCTCACAAGGAAGATGCGTGAAAATCTAATGGGTCTCCGAAGAGATGAGACTTTACTTTCTTCTGTGTTCTCCAATGGCTATATCGGTGATGAGAGTTCATTCAACAAATCAGAAAATGAGTATGCAGCAGGAAATCTTAGTGATTCAGAAGCAATGTCACCAACTTCTAGGTATTCATGGGATTACATCAATAGGCTTGGTAGCCCTTATTCCTCTTCCTCTTTCAGCCGTATGTCGTGTTCTCCAGAGTCATCAGTTTGTAGAGAAGCTAAGAAACGTCTTTCTGAAAGATGGGCAAGGATGGCATTGAATGGGAATTCTCAGGAACAACGACATCTTTGGAGAAGCTCAAGTACATTGGGTGAAATGCTTGCTCTTTCTGATACCAAGAAGCCAGTAAAATCTGAGGATGGGGGCGTCAATCAGGACCAAGAAGCAAGGGGATCAACTTCATGCTTAACTCCTAATTTTAATAAAGAAGAGAACTTAGGTGATTCTCCAAAAAATCTTATGAGATCTAAATCTGTTCCTTTATCTTCTACGGCATTTGGTGCTAGGCTCAAGGTTGATGTTTCAGATACTGATACTGGGAAAACACAAGTTCCTAAGGAGTTGACTAGGCCAAAGAACACAAAATCATCATTAAAAGGGAAAGTTTCAAGCTTATTCTTCTCAAGGGCTAAGAAATCAAGTAAAGAAAAATCTACTGCATCACAATCCGAGATGGGATGCGAGGTTGTTACTGCTGAAACACCAGGGTCAGCCGGGCATCTTCCTGGAATGGTTAGCACCAGCACATCTCAATGTGTTAATAATGGTGGCCTGGGAGAGTGCTTTCCTTATGGTATACGTCAATTATCAAGCAAAACTTCCTATTCAGATTTAGCTGGCTTGGGTCAAAACCATGGCAAGATTTCTCAAGAGGTAGGCTGATGTTCTTTTATTGACTGTTCATTAAAATCCTGTTCATATACCCTTTTATTTGGTACTTGACTTTTGTTTACATACGCTGTTATTCTTATCAGTAGGTGAGATAAGTGGATGAAGGTCTAATTGTTTTGTTTTTATTGTTCATATATTTAGCAGTCTTTGTACAATATTTTGAGATTGGTAAGACATAAGATTCGAAAGTGATTATGACTGTATAATGCATATTCTGTCCTCTACCTCCTACCATAGGTTTATTAATTTTATCTAAATAAGAGTCTGACAAACACCGTGCACGTGTTTCTTACCGCTTTTCTTTCAGCAAAGATGGGTAAAAGGGCATACATTCTGTGAAAAAGGTGGAATCTCTGACCATTACCAACTTGGGGGCAATAGAATACTTCTAAGCTTTTAATAAATTGGGAAAATTGTGTCCTATATGATTAGTTCTCTCAAAGGATTTGTAATCTTTGCACCGGTGAATTAAATATGTTAAGAAACTAAGATGGATTTAATTGTGTCGTACATGGAGTAAGTCCACGAAATATTGTCAATGACTGTTGGCCGGGACAAAGATTAAGCATACTTATTGTCAGCCATTCTCACGTGACATTGCTTTAAGCTGTAAGCTCTCCTATTGTATTTGCTAATAGTAACAATGAAATGAATGCAGTTGAATTGGCACTGCACTAATGGCTTCTTAAAACTGAAATTCTATGGATGATTTTGAATCTTTATTTTTGTTGCATGATTTAATTATTTATCCAAGAGTTTTCCTGACATTTTGCAGGCAGCTAAAGCCTTGCCAAAACCTGTTATTCCTGTGTATGCAAGTGAGAATCAGGACCAGCCAAGTCCGATCTCAGTTTTAGAGCCACCGTTTGAAGATGACATTCCATTTCAAGAGTCTTCTGGAATTAAGCCAGACTATCAAGGTATATTCCCGATCAAGTCAAACGGAAAGTTTACATTGTTCACATTATTTTTACAAATCTTATCCTAGTGATTTTTCATTGGTTATTATAACAGGAACAGAAATGCGCTTTAAGTCGAACTTGATTGATAAATCGCCACCTATAGAATCAATTGCAAGGACCTTGTCATGGGATGATTCTTGTGTGGCGACTGCTACTCCGTATCCTTTGAAGTCCTCTACAGTATCTGCAGGAGCTGAGGACGAACAAGATTGGCTGTACTTTGTTCAAACACTGTTAACAGCAGCTGGCCTCAACAGTGAAATGCATTCTGACACAATTTTTGCCAGATGGCATTCACCTGAAAGCCCTTTGGACCCATCATTGAGGGACAAATATGCTAGTGGCCATAAAGAGAAGCAGCCTCTGCACGAGGCCAAGCGAAGACAAAGGAGATCAAACCGGAAGCTTGTATTTGACTGTGTCAATGCAGCATTAGTTGAAATCACAGGTTATGGGTCAGAGTTGGGCAGGAGGACGAGGGATGTGTTGCGTAGTGGGGCCCACAACATACACGTAGAGGGTGAATCACCCATGCTTGTGGACCACGTATGTGGTCAGATAAAGGAATGGTTTTTGGGTGAAGTGGAATGTTTCTCTTGGGATGGTGGGGACAGCAACAGCCTGGTGGTGGAGATGGCGGTGAGGAAGGAGGTAGTAGGGAAAGGGTGGTCTGACCAAATGAGAATGGAGTTGGATAATTTGGGTATAGAAATTGAGGGAAAATTGCTGGAAGATCTTGTGGATGAGGCAGTAATTGATTTGACAAGTAGGGGGTTATGACGATTATCCTTCTTTTTTTTTTTTAATTTACTTTTTGGGTAACTCCATTATTTGGGTGAATTCATGTGTTTTATTTCAACCACTAAATGATCCTACCCTGCATATTTGTTTGATTAATGCTAAGTATTTATTTAACAGTATCTTTGATCTTCATGTTAAGTAATAGATATTTTTGCCAGCTGAGCAGACACTTGTCTTTACTATCTGTAATAAGCTTGTGGTATTTTATTCCATTTGAGGCTTTGTTTGCTCAAACTTACACAAACTCTCACGTGAACATGTTCATTGCAAACATCTGTAATTTCGGTGCCCGTAGTCTGCAGTGCTTGTGCTTCACCTAGGAAAATTTTCCGCTGTACTTGGGTTATCGTAAATGTTGGTGGACTACTGTCATTCTTAAATTCTGGGTACAAATTTGATGACCAACATTTTGCACCATCTCAATCCATGATTTTTAATGCAGATGATAGTGATTTCAGCCACCAAATATCGCATACTAATTATGATGAGAAATATCACGTATAAATAATAATGAGAAGGATTTGTATAAATAATCAAAGTGGGATGACCTAATGAGTCGACCTGAATTAGTTAACATTAGTTCCATAGTTATAACTAAATTGATACTGGCTGATTGGTTCGTGAAAGTTTTATTTAATAATAATATCTGGGAAGATCTTTTTCGTCCCTTTAAATGGCCAAACCTGTTCCAAACATAATAAACCTCCAGCGCAAGATATTTATGTCTGTAGTACTATCATTCATTATCACTTGTCATTTTTTTTTGTTTATACCCATACTAACTGACCTATTAAAGAATGATAATGATTTGAAATGGGAAACCAAGCTATCAATTCTATGATTGAAACCTGTCATTCTACCAAGTGCAGATGATAAAATCTATTATTCTTTTTTCTGGTTCAAATTTCAGCTGACCCAATTAAGATTGTATATAGAAATGCAGTCACCTCAAAGATCAAGTCGGTGGAATCCAATGGAGTATCAACATAAATGGGTATTTAATTTGATCGAAACGAGGCACACAGAATTGTTACTAATGTTGAGTTAGGGTAAGTGTAATAGAAGAATAACGTACAAATAATTGGTGTTGTATTGTTTGTCATCTTTTGGAATGTTTGATGCAGTAATCTGCTTTCGAATTACATGATGGATGTATGAAAGTCATTATTTTAAGTGAAATATCGGAGTACAGAGCATCTCTCAAATAGTAATCTCGTGATTTCTTTGAAGTCATCAACTTGTCGTTTGTCATGCCAAGCGGGTAAACTCCGAATCTAGAATCGGTAATTGGAGAGAGAGAGAGAGAGAGAGAGAGACAGAGTTTCATATTCAAAAAATGGCAGAAACAACTATCAGCCAATACTGTAGCGAGTAAATCTATTAAGTTAAACCTCGAAGCATTGACAGTAGGAGAGGCTTATGTCTCGCGACTTAACGTCGAAATAATTCTCTCTTTGACATTTGTGACCAGAGCATAAGTCGAAGAGTGCGTTCTGTCATTTCTCACGGGGATCCGTAATATGCTCAGGGTGGGTACTGCAACGCTGATTGATGGTAATAAAAAAGGTAAAAAATTATATAATAAAAATTATTATGATAGAAAATATAAAATAAATATAAAAATGCATGATACAGTCGAATACAACTCAAAGAGGGCTCACGTGAAATTTACAGCTACTCAAATGCACTCCAAAACAGAAATTTAGAAAAAAAAATATATATGTATTATTCCACTGACAAAATACGTTGTGACTTACACATCAGCGGCTACAAATTATTACCCATTGGATCCTTGAATTACTGAATTAAAAAGCAAGGTAACCCACCACACAAATCATTTCTACTGAACTCAAGGCCAAATGCTGAAAGCAGAAGCTACAGATCAAATTCCATATACAGAAACAGATCATCAAATACAAACTGGGTTTTGTTGATGATCACACACACACAGAAACTGTTACGGGTGAATCATTTCAGAAAGACGGAGGAGAACACGGAGAATTTGGGAAAACCACAAGCTTTCTCTTTTTACTTGCACAGTTAAATGACTCCAATTCGTACCTGGACTCTTGCCTCTCAACCAAATCCATACATACCAAACAAACAACACCATTAGAACCTTATCTATACACATTCCATCTTCTGTTTATACTCCAAAGCCGGTGTAAGACTTAGCAATGCATACCAACGCACACTTCTGAGTTTCTTCATGCTCCATCAGGGAAGAACTTTCCATGATTTCAATTTATTTCGACTTCATACTCGCTGATGGATTATTTCCTGAAGTGTATTTATCAACATTGTTCAATCCATACTGCATCAAATATTTACAAGAATCCCGTTATCGATATTTGTACCAGGTATTGTGAAAGAGATCATATGACAAACAAATAAAAAATTAGAAAAAAGAAGCTGCAAACAGTGTTTAACAATAGTTGTTCTCCATACGTGAAGCTCAAAAGTTAAACAGTTTAACACCATTGGCCAACACATCCTTTCATGACTGCAGAAACCAGGTTAAAGCAATAGTAATGTTTCAAACGTTTCATTTATGAAACCAAGATCACCAGGTGCCAAAGTTTCCAAAACAGAAAGCATCCTCAATCTATATTTGTCAAAGGCAATCTTCATTAACACAATTCATACATGAGATGAAGAAGTATCCTCTGTACATCACTAGTCACAGCAAGCATCCTCTTTACATCGAACACATCTATGTCAACCAAACACAAAGTATTTAAATCCAAGGAGCTGAAAGAACATTAGTTGAAAAATAATAAAGGTGAAACATTCATCTCCTAGAATTTATAAACAAAAAGGAAAAAGAAAGAACTAACTAGCAAGTGGAAATCATTGATCACAAATAAATGGAACTGAAGGTAGGAATTCTATGTACTCTAGACTTTCAAGTCCAAAATAAGTTACTGTGGCAATCAAAATTTGGATTGAACTAAATCTAAGGCAACGATAGGCAATTAGTGTGATGAAACAAAGGATAAAAAAAACACCCCTCCAAGTATACTTTTCTTATTGAAAAAAAAAAAAATAGCAATGTAAAATATATAATCACCGATGACACTCCAAGTTCGTTCATGTGGTAGTGATATAAATGAGATTGACCTGGTCTGACTTTAACAAACACAGATAGTAGTGGAAAGCATACTGACAGATAATCAGACATGTAATGGTCTGAACAGCACACAGATTGTCCCATTTAATTAATAGTGACTAACATTTCAGATTACAATATACTACTTGGAAAAACCAGAAAAGAACATGACGTTTTAACTGCATTATATTATTAAATATTTGATAGATTGCACAAACCCAACTATGTCACATGATTTAACTAATTTTGCCATTTTGGGAATTGCTTGATTTTCTAGCTTACTTCAAGGAGCCATCTCCACATGCTGACCTTATTTTTCAAGCTAAATCATAATATTGCATACTCAATAGGACATACACATACCAAAATGGGAAAAAAGGAAAGAGTTCAGACTAACTGATTCATCTTTACATTTTTGACAAGATCTTCTTATTGTTCCACCTCAAAATGTTTGAAACACACATGTCATGCAATTAAGAGAAGCCAGCAATTTGAAACAAGATACCTTCTCTCTTATCCATGAGCTCCATCCATCAGAGTGATTTGAACCAGATGTTTCGTTTTGTTGCCGATTTAGAAGTGGTTCCCAAGTTCTACCTCTTCCAGTCTCATAATTATCCTCTTCATCAAAGTGGGTACTTTGAGTGGAAGCCATGGCTCTCAGAATTATTGCTAATAGTAGAGATAGTGCCTTAAAGATGACATCATGTAAAAAGATGTATTAGAGAGAGAATGCAGAAATGCAATAAAATGATTTATTGCAACTCATTTCACACAGATAAGAGAAAACATGATTGTATTATAAAAAATCATCAGGTATAGACAACTTCTTATAGTAATGGCCATAGCACTAGCAGTTTTTCCTATAGTAACGGAAATAGTAATAAAGTGCTATTTGTATGACTTTTACTTCTACTAGAAAAAGCCAAAATTGGGCTTTTAGTAGTACAGCTTTTTGAGACATTTTTAAAAGGTTAAATCATCTTAAACGCCCTCATTTTACTTTAAAAGTTGTATTTTCATTTCTCTTTTAACATAACTTTGCTTAAAAGATTTAAAAAAAAAAATTAAAAATGTCTATTGAAGTATACACAATTCTTACTAGAAAATTCGAGACAACAAACAATTCACAACTTCATTTTTTGTTAAAAGCACTAATTATAAAAGTTCTACACGCAGAAAGTCTGATCCAAGAAGCCTTACTTAAAAACTGTGCCAAACAGATCCTGTGCTTCTCATAGTATGAGGAAAAGACTGCCTCCTTTTCAGCTTCATTGTAGTATATATCAAATCTAATTCTCGTTTTCCATGCAATTGATAACAGTTCAATTCTTTTTAAACCTTACCATGTTCAAGGTTAAGATCTCTCATTTATAGCAAATTTGTTAATTGAACCTAACGATTATTGCACATATTATTTTTACTCCCATCTTTTGCTCTATCTGTTACAACATGTAGATCTTTTACAACCTCTTTAAATCCTAATGGGACCATTCAATTCTATTTAACTTCCAGTATCCAGTACATACATCATATTTCTATCTCCAACAAACTATAATTTCCGTAAATTCAAAATACTCATAATTTAATATTTATCAAATAAATCTGCGGTCAGGTTCCAGAAACTGCAGTGAAACATAAAAAGAAATACTATGAAACTTAATGTAAGAAAATGTGAAAATACCTGAATTACAATAACTGTAATGCCAACCCATTTACATACATCAACATTGTTTTCAAAGAAAGAACGAAGGCTATCAAGTTCTCCAGTTGGGTCAAATGGAAGATCCTGTCAAAGAATGATTTAACAGGTAATTAAATAAACAGGGTAACACCAATGAGCCTTGTATAATTAAACTTGAATAACCAAAAGAATCACCTTTTCCCAATGACGATCAATTGCAATAAATGTCACCAGAGCTGCTTCTAGCAGAATCAGTACAATTTTCAATATAGAATACTGATATTGATTAGGTTAAGGAAAATTGCAAAAGGTAAAGGAGCGAAAGTAGAGCATAGCAATTCTTTTTCAACTTTCAACAGGAAAGATTAGAATAGGATTTTCAATGTCAGTTCCAAATCTTACTAGTAGTACAAAAGGAGTGGTAAGACAACACACAACAGATAACAGATTTGCCGCCAAATTCTATTATTATTCTAAATGAAATCCAAAAAGAGAATGATATTTTCAATCTTAAAATGCTATTTGTTTTTTCTATAAATCTCAGCTCCAATAAAGCAATCTGTTAGTGTTAGGGTTTGTTAGTGCCACTAATTAAGGGGTTATTACTAGTACATTGAATTCAAATTTTTTTCTTCTTCCTTATCATTTCCGGAGGAAAAGTTTATAATACATCAGAAGTAGCACATTATCCGTCAAGTACCTAATAAAATTCCTGAATGTATACTTTTATTTGAAAATGACCAATATGCTAGCAGTTATAATAAATATATAGTATACATAGCATGACATCATTGGGTGGTTGTAATACCTCTGATGAATTATAAACTTTCTCATTCCAGAGACCAAAGGGGGCATTAGTAAATTAAGAACTTACATTTCCCCTTTGAAAACAAATAAACTAACTAACAGTAGCCAAATCTTACACAACATTTAACCTCTCAATTTACAGTACAGTTACTCAGGACGATGGCCTCATATTTTAAGTGAGCAAAAGCTAAAAGAAATATAGACAGAGCCACACAATTGCAGGGTACAAAACAAAGGCAACAGCCACTTATAGCTTCAGCTGCAATGCAACCGATGAAAGAAACACAACTCAACAAAATGCCCACTCCCATAAAAGCATAGATGAACCTGCCACCAAAAAAGGAGCATCAAATAAGCAATTATATGATTGACTCAGACCCCATGCAACATAACACATCAACCGAAAAGCATAATAGTTCAAAGTTGCAGCATAGTGCATTGGTGACAACGTCCCTCATCTCTGCAGCTCTAAATGACTAGAACACAGTCATGCATTATTCATGTGCAAATATGTAATCCCAAATAACAAGAACAAGTGTGATCTGGTATGATCTGCCCATAGACACCTTAAAAATCTAAAATTAAGGGTATATTTGGCATTGAGATGTTGTGGCTTTTAATCCACAAATGTTTTGTAATGAAATCACTAGCAATCAGGTATAAGCGTGTGGATAGGGGGTATATATTACCTACCAAGTAAAAATGGCTATTTACAGAACACTTCAAAGTTTAACTTAAGTACAAAAGTCCCAACAAAATTGAAAATCATTCCTGCGTATATGTTGAAAATCATTCCAAGCTATAACAAAATTGATATAGCTAAGAAAAATATTTTCGATCAAACTATTGACAACACAAACAACTGTATTGTTTAGACAAGAGAGACGTGCCAGAGATAGTTGTCAGCTATCATCTATAAACATATAATGATAACATAAACTCGTATGGTAAGTCCAATGAGTCACTCAACTGAACACAACCAACGTGATGCTAGTACCAAACATACTCAAAGAGTATTTACTCCGAATTTAATCGATTATGTATATCCTTCAAAACGCATTAAAGCCCATTTAAAAGCAAAACCTACACCATCAAATCCTACTATGACATCGATCTACCACAAAAAAGATAATAATCACGGAATTAAGTTCAAGAAATTCAAAGCCAAATCTAACAAGGATAATTGATGACCCCACTTCAATAAAGACACCAAAAGTCAAAAACTTTTAAAATTACCACGGAGCGGGCAGCTTGACTGAATTCAAATCAAACCCGAAACTGGTCACGTCGTCTAACCCCGAAACCATAAAATCCCTGACCCGAGGATGATCATCATAAAGCATCCGCTGTTGCATTGTTTTGGAGTTGAGGAAAAGATGGAGAGATGACGAAGAAGATGAATCTGGAGAAGGAGCTAACGGAGGAGAAGGGGATGGGGTGCTATGGTTCCACTGATCAAGCATCCACACTGAATATAGTATTATCGAAACTCCGATGAATGCCTGAAGGAAATTTAGGACTTTCAAAATGAAAGCGAATGAGATGTGACAACAATTGCGCTGCATTTTTTATTTTTTTTTAATTGAAACCCTAACTAACCCTAATCCTAATCTGTCCACATTTTTTATTATGATTTGTAGTGGAGATTGAATTTGTGTTTATTTTTTTCCTTTTTCTTTTTTGGTTGGTTTTTCTATTTCGTGTTTCTGATTGCTAGACAATGGTAAATGCAAAGGGCAATTCTTTTTTTTAATAAATAAAAAACTGGGCATTTGTTTATAAAATAATATTTATAAAAATTATAAAAAATATTTATTTTCTTTTAAATAATATCTTTCGGTTCTATGCATGGTCATTTAGACATTGATAAGTCACATTTTTTATTTTTATCCATTTCTTCGAATTCTTCACAAAAATACTTTCAATTTATCCTATATATATATATATATATAGGATAAATTGAAAGTATTTTTGTGAAGATATATATATATATATATATATATATATAATTTTTTATATGTCTAATTTTTTTTTACTAACTTAACATTACTATACCTAAAGACCCAACCAACTCCGATGTGATAAGCTCAAGCTATAATTCAAATGGCACGTGGTTAAAAAATTTAAAGCAAATTTTGTAATTTTTGTTTTTACAATAATATTTTAATGATGATTAGATGAATAAAAATATTTTAGCGTTGTATGATTTATATTAATGAGTGAAGTAGCGATGTTGTTAAAAAAAAAAAGAAAAAGGGAAAAGCCTTATTTGATATTTTTCTGCTTTTATAATTTTTAAATCATTATTATTATAAAATAAATATTTTAAATATCAAATAATTATATAAATTTTATTAAAAATTAATATTATTAAATAACATTTATCAACACCTGAGTCATATTAATTCGTGATACGTGTATGCATGCTGTCTATTTTACCACATTAGTTTCTTAAGCACATTTTAAAAGAGTAATGCTAGCTAGATATGTTAAATTTTTAGAGTAGAGCAACTAATATTCTTTTAAAACTTTTATAAAACCCATTATTTTTATATTTATAATTTTAACTTAATTATAATTATATTAAAAATAAATTTCTTACTAAATTTACACATCCTCAATTTCTGGGTGGTTGTTTACCGACCTAATACCAGGAGCAGGGAAAAATAATAAAGGTTTATCAATATTAAAATTAACCTTAAATAAGTGGCTAAAAAATTGTTTGATTAAAAAAAAAAGGTTAAAATAAAAAATAAGTATGAAAATAATTTCCAAAATTCTTTCACATAACATGACAATTGTGCAAATATTTTTTGTAACTCTATTTTATATCATGACAGGAAGCCCAAACCGAAAATGTTAATTTTTTTTAGCATTACAAAAAATTTATATAAAACTCCATAATTTTGGAGAGAGACATATTATGGAGATTTTTGGGATAGAAAAATATATGGTTACTTGTGAAATTAAAGTGAGTGTTGTTAAAGTAATAAATTTTTAAAATATTTTGTTTTTGTTGGGGTATATTTAAAAATTGGTTAATGAAGAATTCTAAAGAATATCAATAATATTATTCAAAATTTTATTTTAAATGATGTAAAATTGGAGAGTGGTTAATAAAATGTTATGCTGTAATTAATAAATGTCATTTATTTAAAAAAAAAAATTAAAATAAGAATTCGTAATATCTAGCATTACTTACATAAAATCTCCCATTAATTAATGTGAAGAAGAAGATAGCAGGTGATTAGATGATAAGTGATTAAAACAATCAGTAAAAATAATTTAATTAATTGGCAATTAAGAGATGCAATGACCTCCTAGCTAGCTTAGCACTACCTGGGGAAGAATATGAAAGCCATCATATTCATGAAAATGGAAACAGGAAACTGTGTGTGGCAGTGCCACAGACTGGCAAGATCAGTTGCCGAAATATGATCCTTTACTGAGCATAAGCTCCAAACCATTGTTTTCTATCAAAAAGGAAAATGAAACACAATATGAGCTGTAAAGAACCAGAAGGGTTTCAACTTAATTTAATTAGTAATTACTAAGTTATTGCTTTTTCAATCTCCTAAAAAACAAAATTGGGTCTCTCACTCAAGCAAATTGTCGAATCGTTAATGGAAATGGAAACCTTTTCTTTGCCAAACCAGCGATATCACAATTAATAACTTGTGCAAGCTCTTTAAAAACTAAACGAAAGCCTCGAAATTTGTGATTTTTGAGAAAGAAACGGTAAAGAACTATCACTGTTCATGTTAATGTCAAGGTTTTTCCTCATGAACACGATGGCTGTTGCCGTTGTGTTGTTGGTATCATTGTCTATGCCACTTCAAGGTGAGGCAGCAGTAGCAGCTAGTCGCCCCAGTGCTTTTTTCGTGTTTGGTGACTCCCTTGTTGATAGCGGCAACAACAACTTCTTAGCCACAACTGCTCGCGGCAACTTTCCGCCTTATGGCATCGACTATCCGACTCATAGACCAACCGGTCGTTTCTCTAATGGCCTAAATCTCCCTGACATTATCTGTACGTTTAATTTAATACATTTTTTTTCATCTAATTGTACAGACATTATGTAAGTGCATGTGTTTTTATGTATAATTAGGTGAATCAATCGGCATTGAGGCTCCATTGCCATACTTGAATCCTGATATCATGAACGGACAAAACTTACTACTGGGAGCAAACTTTGCTTCAGCTGGGATTGGAATTCTAAACGACACTGGAATTCAGTTTGTAAGAAGAACCAACTTAGTTACGTTAACTTCATGAGCTAATACACTCAAAATTTCTCATTATTTGTTCATTTTCCTTTGCATGCAGCTCAACATAATAAGAATCTACCAACAGTTGGAGTTGTTTCGAGATTACCAACGACGGCTTCTTAATTTCCTTGGACAAAATCACCAAGCACAACAGCTAGTAGATCAAGCTCTGGTTTTGATCACATTGGGAGGAAATGATTTTGTTAACAACTATTTCTTAACACCATTCGCTCCTCGAAGAAGCGAATTCACTCTTCCTGAGTACTGTCGTTATCTCATCTCCGAGTACAAGAAAATCCTCCAGGTTTAATGGGTTATCCTTTAGAGTACTGTACGTAAATGTTTATGATAAAGTACTAATTGTTGTGAATGCTACGATTGCATGCAGAGGTTGCACGAGTTAGGAGCACGAAGAGTTATCGTTACAGGGACAGGACCATTAGGTTGTATCCCTTCTGAACTGGCTTTATCAGGCAGCAGAAATGGGGAATGTGCAACAGAGCCGCAACGAGCAGCAGACATTTTCAATTCTCTGCTCGTACAAATGATTGGAGATCTCAACAATGAACTGGGTTCTGACGTTTTCATTGCTTCGAATGCATTTGATGGGAGCAAAGACTTCATCTCCAACCCCAAACAATATGGTTTGTTTATTTCATTTTTGTTTCTTTTTATATTGTAGCATATACATTGATTGATTGATGATGAAGGGTTTTTGATGGACGGCCGTCCAGGTTTTGAGACATCAAAGATAGCTTGTTGTGGACAGGGACCTTACAACGGGCTTGGAACATGCAATATTTTCTCAAATCTTTGCCCAAACAGACGTGAATATGTATTTTGGGATGGTTTCCATCCAAGTGAACGTGCAACAAGGCTGATTGTTCAAACTATTATGACAGGCTCCAGCAACTACATGAATCCTGTGAACCTCAGCACCATCATGCCGTGGACCCCAGGACCTAAAAATGTTAAATAAACTATTAGGCGTTGTTGCCTTTCAAAGTTTATGAATGCTCCTTTATATTACTATTCCCACTATGTCTTGCTTGGATATGAAATCGTGGATATGAAATCGTATGGTTTGTTGACTGATTGATTGGTATCATATTGAACTCGACTTTGTCTTATGCTTACTTGATTTCTCTCTTCGGTTCTTTTAGTCTCAAGTCTAGGCAAAAGATCTTTAGAGCAATGCTTTAACAGTATATGTTTATATGGTGGTATATTTAAACTCTTATTTTTAGTATAATATATATTAATATATGATACAATTGTAAATTGAAAAAAAAAATATATATCAATTGTAAATTGTAAATTGTAAATTTTACCTTTTTTTTTTCGGATACACATGTAACATTTTTTCGGACATGAGGCATTTAGGCATTTTCTTTTAGAGAAACATAAAGAAAGAAACATAAAGAAAGAAAGGACGGTACGAGTACAGTGATACCAGATATAAACAAATAAAAAAACCAATGCGCGATTTTAAACGACGCCGTTATGGCCACTGTTCTAAATTTTGAATCCAAAGGCATTGTTCTTTTGATTCTTGAACAAGACATTGTTCTAAATTTTGAAACAAGACATTGTTCTTCTGCGGTCGACAGTGCTGGGAACGGGAATATGTTCATCGAAGGGGAACGACGAATTGCTTTTGATTCTTGAACAGTTTGCTGGTTAGTCTGTGAGTTTGAATTTCAATTAGTAGTTCAATTGTCTTCTGTTGTTCGATCTAATTATCCTCAGTTACGTGCTTAGATGATCGAGTCTCTTTTAGCAGAATAATAGGCAATAGCTTTGCAATTCTATTTTCTTCTTAAATTAGACTCTGAAGAATGATGAAAGTTCCATCTTTGATAACTCTAGCCCAGCAGGCTTTGACACGAGAACTTCGCTCTGGTAATTTGTTCCGTGGTTTTGCTTATATTTATTGTTTATGCTTGCTGAAATTCAGTTCAATATGTTATATGTGAAGCAAATGATCGGTTTCCTTGCTGTGGTGCTTGGTAAGAAGGTATTAAACCGGATGTATACGAGCTGCCGTCTGAATTATTTAATTCTTTGTTGACTCAGTTACCTCCCTTGGCCTTGGAAAAGTTACCAACAAAAATGTTAGTTGAATTATTTTTTTTTTTGTAATTTTTTGTTTATGGATAGTATATATCTAGATTTTGCGTTTATGTATGAAATATAAATTTTTAATTTTTATTTATGGGTTTATTGTTATGGTTCTAACCATGGGGACAAATTGTAAGACTATAAAATTGTATTTGGTTTTTCCTCTGAGCAGGCCATTTAAGGAATGGAACGACTATGGATCTAGCAATGATTGTTTAGAAAATGGGAGAAAATGCGGAAGTTGAAGAAGGATCACGTTTTTATTTTCCTTTTTTGAATTTATGAAGTAGAGCAGGATTGATCTTAATGCAAGACTAACGATTTTCCAGATACGGGAACTTTGATGCAGTGTGGAAGACGTTATTTAAGTTGTGCTGGCCACTGCTTGTTCATCAAATCCCGGCAATTGATTGGCAGCAACGTTATTGGGAAGAACATTTATGAAGGTATGGGCATTTTATATCAAGCAAACATTCAATTAGTTTACTATTTTGTGCTTTCACACATGACCAAGTATTTTTGTTTGTTTGTTTGTTTCATCTGAAAGACAGATGCCTAGATGAGGCAGCAGCTACTTCCATCTTTCAGTGGACTTATTGGTGACATAAAGATTTCAGGTATTGCTCATTTGCTAAATTTTTTTTATTGTTTGAAAATGTTTGGTGAAGTTTCCTTATAGTTTAGTTAGGTGGTAAAGCCAGTTGACCTCTAATGAAGTTAGTTTTTTGGTCGATTGCATTTCATTGTCACTGGCTGGGTTTCATTTATAATGAGTATCTGAGCTGTGTTTGTAATTCTGCTTTCCATAACATTAGATTTTGCACTTTCTTTCAAGTTGTAGAACATTTGATATGTGCAATTTGGAACCATTTCTGAAATGAGAGTGGGAAATTACGTATTCTATATTTACTTAATCTTGATGGATGCTTGGCTTCCAACAACCTTGCCAATTTGGGCTTCGGAATCACATTACAAAGGCTTCGTTTGGGATTGTAATGCTTTTGCTGTGTTTTAAGAGTAAAGTTGAAAAAATATTTGGTAAAACCAACTTACCATTTTTTCATTAATGTTTGACATCTGGTGCTTTCATCTCACTATAACTATGACTTTGAAGTCGGAATGCCTCAATACCAAACAAGGCCAAAGTCTTAAGATGCAGCTTGTCATGAGTTGAATACATACACATAACAGAATATTTCTTTTCCCCCTTGTGCACTTTTTTCTGTCAGTAAAATGAATTACCCGCAGAAAAAGGTCAGGGAAAATGAGAACTTCCACCTCTAACATGATTTAAGCTTTCTTCTCTCTCTCTCTCTCTCTCTCTCTCTCTCTCTCTCTCTCTCTCTCTCTCTCTCTTTGTGACTATTCTAAATTATCCTACCATTGCCAGTAATTTGGGCATTATGCTAGGTAACATTTAATACCATTTTTTTATGAGGAAGTTGACCATTGTTCATCAATAACTGGAAACTTAATTGCACCCTCACATATCTATTCTATTGTTGGTTTCTGCATATTTTATAATATATTTTCTTAACCTATTTCAATGCAAATAACAATTGCAATTCATGTTACATTAATTCATCATCAATATTTTCTTGAATTTAACTATTTGTATGAAAACTTCCCAAAGTCATCAATAAGTTTTGAACAATGTTGTATGTTCTCAGAAATTCTGTTATTATTGTCTTTAGTATTTTTGAGGTATGTGATGGTTTAGGTTCTTATTATGCTATTATAGACTTCAGAACATGCTTTGTGTCACAGAAACTAGAGTAAGTTTTTAGTTTAAGAAATTGCTGTTAGAAGTTGTGAGTTTGTTGTGTCAACATCTGTTGAAGTATGTATATTTTGGGATTTACCTTTGTTCACACGATGTAAATTTTCCGGAAATGGGACTTGTGTTCTCAAAATGATTCAATAAGATGATGGCACTTAATGCTTTTTCATCAAGAAATGTCTCTAAAGACACTCTTAGTACCAACTTTTATAAGCAGCAGTTTTGTTTTTCTCAACAATATCTTCCAAAGATCAAATGTTATTTTGTTTTTTTCAAATGCATACATGCTTACTTTCATACATAAGTCAGAGAGTGTATCTTCTTTACATTAAGAATGCTTTCTCTCTTCTTTTTCTCTAATATCTTATTTGTGCACAATGGTTCTGGTCACATACTTACAATGTCTGTGTGCATGTCTGTGCACTGTGCGAGCATGTGACATTACTTTATCATCTCCAACTTTTCTTTCTTGTAACAATTATTGAAGAGCAGCAAGCTGCAAATTTTGGTAATTTGGTGGATGAGATCTGAAGAGAATGTAGCTCTTATCTTTTTTTTGTGTGCACTGATATGCTGGTTAATTCACTCCTTTTAAAAGCTTTTTATTTAATAAATATATAATTTTATGAGGGGAATGTGTAAGTGTTAATTTAGTTTGTAGAAAGAAGAAACTATGCATCTGCAAACAACAATAGCAGCAACGGCGTTGCTAATACCATATTTTGCTGAATTGCTTCCTAGACTATGTAATTCAATTATAACCGAGTGAAAAACACAGAACATTCTGTTTTTGTAAATTCTAAATGCTCCCTTTCTGCTGTTTGTTTGATTTTTTAATTGTTTAATTCACTAAGTAACAGGTTCTAGGCTTATGCAAACTTCTAATGGAAAACAGTGAGACATTAACATCACTTGAATTTATTCACTGCAAGCTATCTGCAAGTATTGTTGAGGGAGTTCACTGTTCTCTATGCAATAAGAAGATGCAAAAACACGTGATTCAACACTTCTCAATCAACACATTAAGCTTTTCTGAAAACTGCCCTAGTTCCTTATCTCATTTTAGGCATGGTCTTGTTCCTTTTTTTTTTTTTTTTTTTTTAAATTAATTTGGAAACCACGCCAAAGC
>JAWDEX010000002.1:3665572-3675879 GCA_035221805.1 Trichilia hirta | reverse complement strand
GGTGTAAGTTCTTATTATGCTTTATATTTGTGTAGATATCTGAGACTTCCGAATGTGTTTTGTGTCACAGAAACTTGTGTAAGTTTTTAATCTCATTCGTTTAGGATATTGCTGCTATGAGGTAATTTGTCGTGTTAACATCTGTCAAAGTATATATATTTTGGCTTTTACCTTTGTTCATGCAAGATGGAAATGTACTGGAAATGGAACTCGTGTTCTGAAAATGATTCAATAAGACAATGACACTGGATGCTTTTCATCAAGAAATGTCTCTACAGTACACTCTTTGTACCAACTTTTTATAAGCAGCAGGGTCTTTCTTTCAATAATCTCTTCCAAATACAATACTGTTTTTTTTTTCAAATGCATGCGTGCAGATTTTCATGCACAAGTCAGAAAGCCTATCTTCTTTACAATGAAAATGGTTTCTCTCTTCTATTATCTTATTTAAGCACAATGGTTTTAGTTCCATGTAATCATGTATCTGTGTGTATGTCTGTGCACTGTGCCAGTATGTGATGTTATTTTATCATCCCCCACTTTTTTTTGTCACAGCAATTATTGAAGAACAGTAAGTTGCAAAGCTTGGTAATGTGGTGGATGAGATCCGGGGAACATGTATGTCTTATCTTTTGTTTGTGTGCACTGATATACAGATTGATTCACACCTTCTAAAATCTTCTTTATTTAAATAAATATATAATTTTCTTAGGGGAATATATGAGTGCTAATTTAGTTTGTCAAAAGAAGAAACTATGCATCTGCAAACAAAAAATTAATCATTGATGTTGCTATAATCATATTTTGCTAAAGTACTTCCTAGACTATGTAATTCATTTATAACCAAGTGAAGAACAGAGAAATCGTTTTATGTAAATTCTGAATGCTGCCTTTCCGTTGTTTGTTTGATTGTTCATAATTCACTAAATAACAGGTTGAAGGATTATGCAAACTTCTAATGCAAAACAGCGAGACATTAACATCACTTGAATTTATTCACTGCAAGCTCTCTGCAAGTTCCGTTGAGGGAATTTGTTGTTCTCTATGCAATAAGAGAATGCAAACACACAAGATTCAACACTTCTCAATCAACACATCAAGCTTTTCTGAAAACTGCCCCAGTTCCTTAGTTCTGGAAACATTTTCATTTCTCTTTTCAGGAAGGTATATCTTATCTCATTTAGGCATGGATTTGTTCTATTTTTTTTTTTTTTTTTGACTTAATAAGGAAAATCACTCCAAAAAACATCCTCTTGCTTATAGTGGCTCTTTTCTTCAGGTCATTGCGTTCATTAAAGTTTCGTAACAGCCATCTGGACAGAAAGTTTGGAAGTCTAGTTTTCAGTTCCCTTCTTGAGGCATCCTCCTGTTTATCCACCCTTGACCTTTCGGGAAACAATGTTAGCAATGCATCATTCTGTATTTTTTGATCCCTTGTAGAATGAGCTGGTATAAGACATTGTACATGATTGTGCAGATAGCAGGATGGCTTGCTAAGTACGACTCTACTGGTTCCCTATTTGCTTTCAGAGAAGGCAAGTCTTTGCAATCATTATGCGTACTCAATCTTAGGTATGACACAATTAGTGATGCAGTTTCTTTGTTTTTGTGCTAATTATTATTCCCTACAATTGACTCATGAACCATGACAGTTGTGGTGAATATATTACATTTGTACATTTTAGAGGATTTGAGCTACTAAATAAAGTCATGATTGATGAGATTGTATGGACTTTTTCCATAGAGTTGGTGCTTCATGCTTGGTAAATAAACTTTTATCTATTTTTAGGGGAAATACTCTCCGCAAAGCTGACGCTAGAGATCTAGGATTTGCGATGGTTCATATGCCTAACTTGGAGATCTTGGATGTAAGTGACAATCCCATTGAGGATGATGGAATCAGGTTGGTAGATATCCATTCCTCACTTGTCGTTTGAGTATTGCAGGTATGAAGTCTCACAGGCAACAATTTGAATTTTCAGAAATTTATTTCCCTTCTTCGTAATTGCATCTGAAAGATGCAATCCCTTGGCTAAATTGTATCTGGAAAACTGTGAGCTTTCCTCTGATGGAGTAACTGAACTTCTTGATACACTTTCAACCTTAAAAAGATCACCAACTTCTCTCTCTATTGCAGATAATGACCTTGGCAGGTCTGCATGGCTAACTCTTGCTGTACACTTTATTTTTATTGTATGTATTTTACTTAACCATGATTTGTTTTAAATACTATCTTCTAGCCAAGTAGCAGCTACTTTGGGAAAATTTTTGGACACTTCCATTCAAGTACTTAATATAGGAGCAATTGGGCTGGGTTCATCTGGCTTTCGGGAGTTAAAAGAGGGAATAACAAAACAGTTGAAGCTTGTCAACATCAATATAAGGTTTTAATTGGTTTCTCAATTTCTTTGTTTTAGCCCATCTCAGTGATATTAACACGTTTATGGATTTGGATAGCAAAAATCGCGGCGGAGTTGAAACTGCAAAATTTTTGTCAAAGCTCATCACGTGGGCTCCGAACCTTGTTGAAGTTGACGCTAAATGTAATCTTATGCCACTAGAATCCTTGAACATCATATGCTCAGCCCTAAAAGTTGCAAAAGGTATTCACCTAATTGTTGAACTTGTATTGATGAGTTAGCAATGCTAACTGTTTTTTATTTGCTGGTCTAGATATTTAATGTTATGAGTCCAGACCATCGCCATTCTTGTAATTTTAATGCATGTACGTTTCTTGTTGCACACATGCGCATGCATCATACAATAAAGACGGAAGTTTTGAAACTGAATAAAAAATTTTAATAGTATAAAAACGAAATAATTTTATGTCATTCTATAAATGTGTTGATCTCTATCATGTAAAGGAAACAGTGATCTGAATACTCTGTTACTGTTTAGGTCATCTTGAGAGTTTGGACTTGACAGGGAATAATTGGGACTATCAGCCATCTCATGTTTCCATGCTTTCTGAATTCCAACATAATGGACAGCCGATTTTGATGCTTCCATCATCACTCACCTCAGATGTTCCATATGATGATGATCCCTAGATAAATGAATGGATATCAAGTATGTACTCAACCACTTTTTATTGCTTATGGCTTCAACAAAGCATTGTCCTCAACATGGCTTAAATGAGCCGGTTCTCCCGAAAGGCAGATCTTTCCATTTGCATATCATATCTTTTACTATATACATACTAAATGTATCTAAAATCGATATGCCATATGCCGATCTCTATGTTTCTTCTTGTTAAGGGAGACCATGTGATATCAGGCTAGAAGGGATTAATGACTGTCGTCCCATGCTAGTTATGGTGATATATGAGAAGGTGAAAATGAAATCCGATCTTTGAGAAGATTGATCAATGATGGGTATGTTGGAATTTGATTGCTGCATTGTACACGAAGAATGCTATAAACCAAAATGTTTAGAACTCTAATTATTGTTGTGGTTCAACATGATTTCTTCAATAGTTTAATTGGCATAAATGAACAAAACATGAAAGCGAGTAGGCTTTTTAGGACTATTTGTTTATCATTCCTCAATTATGTATATTTATATAAATAAAAGCTTTTGAATTCTTTTGGTATTGGCCTTACACTTTCTGCCAACAACCCAAATAAGCCAATCTGTAAAGGTTTAACCATGCAGTGCGCACTTAATTATTTAATGAGTGGGTTAATTTCAATTTACCCCTTCATTTGTTAACAATCATCAAATAAACCAATCCTCTATTTTTCGTAAGCCATTGACACCCCTCCCCCTCTAATCTTTATTATCATTTGCCATTAAATGTAACATTTGGTAATAGAATTATATTCTTATCCTAATGCTATAAAATCAATATTTTTACTCTCATAAATCATTGACACTTCCCTTGAGCTAACAGACGAATATTTGTAGGAGATGACATAATAGGGGAGTGTAGATGAGCTACAAAAAGGTTAGGGATTATTTGATATTTATCTGTAAATAAAGGGGTTAAGTTGAAATTAACGTTTAATAAACTAGTAAATTTTATGATGCAATCGTAACATGATTCAACCCAAGTGAAAGTGGATGAACTTTTCTTGGGCTAATTGTATTTCTTCAGAAATGTCCAAAAGGGAGTTGTTGGCTAGGCTTTGTCATGAAGTTAGGCTTTTCTTGTTTATGCTTGTGCCCATCATCCCCTTTTGAATATTATCCATTCTTAAAACTCAATTAACTAACATTTTTATGGCTAATTGATTGACCCGTGAACAAACCTAATGCCATTATATTTTGGTACAACTTCTCATCAATGTTATAATTTAAATGATATTCAATCATTTAGTTCTGTGAATTAAGCCCCATATTTTAGAGTTCCCCCATAAATTTTGAGATAAGATAGAGAAACAATAATTGCTAGACACACCTAAAAATTGTCAAATATATATTTTTTAAAAAAATATAAAAAATAAGAATAATTTGCATTAAGAATAAGTGTATTAAGTATTAGGTTTATAAAGTATTAGTTTATACATGACATTTCGCCTTTGTATAAATCAAATGGTCATTCACTGTGAACCAAAGCAACTGGATTATGTCATCTTTTTTCTTTTTCTTTTTAAAAAACTTTTAAATATATTTATTAAATGTCAAAATTTAAATTGTTGTTACCTAAAACACAATTCATTAACTTTAATGAATATAGAATTCCAAATACATATGAAAGCATCTTTATGCTTTTCTTATATTTGAAAGACAAGATTAATTAAATTTCTAATTTAAAAAAATAAATTAAAGAAGAAAGCATGTATTAATTTGACGTCTAGATAACTTCAAATCCTTTAACATGGCTAGGTACACTATACTTAATCTTTATTACATAAATTTTGTTATTGAAGTATTTATTATTTATAATAATTGTTAATATTTAATATAATAATTAATAAGTATTTTTTATGGCCCAAAGGCGTAGTTAAACTTGTAAATTGACATAAGTTTTGATTTTAAAAATTCTAAATTCGATCTTAAATATGATAGTTAGTATTAAATATTTAGTGTTGTTTGAAGGATTCAAAGGGCCTGATCAAAATCGAAGTTTCGAATTAAAAAATATATATATATTTTTTATGAATTTTAATATATTAAAAATTAAAACTTACTAGAAATTAGTGCTCCAAGGATCTTCATTATTAATTAATAAGTTTGTTGTACAGTTCATTTATTATTGTTCTTTTTTTCATAAATATATATTGTAAAAAAAGTGAAAGACCATTCATTCTAAATAAATTAACATTAATTATTAAAAACAATCGTTTAAAGTTTTAAAATTAATGGATCTCATTAATTTTCAGAAGTAACCAATTTTCTTTTAAGTTCTTAAACATTATTAAATTTAACACTATTATTTAATAAAATTAACTTTTTTTATTTATTTTTATTAGTTGTCAGTGACAATATATTAATTTTGTATTTCTATTAAGAAATAATATCCCCAGTTTGTACATAAAAATTTGCACAAAAAATTGTATCTCTAGCATCATTTATGTATAAAATTTCAATATTTTGAATCTTAATTTTCTATAAAGAAGTCATTGCCATACCTATATATTTGAAAAAAATTATTTCAAATGAAGTAATGTTGTATAATTGTCATATATTTTATATTTTAGAGAATAAGTGAAAATTCAAGGGAATTAAAAAATAAATAAATTATATAAAATATGTATAATTAAATAATAAATATTATCACATCAATCTGTAAAAAAAATTTACATTGAGAATTTATATATCTAGTATTGGATAAGGGTTTTTTAACTTGAATTTTTTGATTAATTTTATAAAAAAAATTTTATTTATTGATTTATAAAATTTAATAATAAATATAATTATTAAATAAATTTTTTTAATAAATATTCTTAGAAAACTTCCTACTAAAGTTTTTATATTTATTATTTATAGTAATTTTTGATATTTAGAACAGTAATTAAATATAAATTTTAATGTATTAAGAAATATAATTTATTAAATGTAAAAATCTTAATAAATGTAGTAAAATTTTTATTAAATTATTAATATTACATCTCAACATTTGAGTGGTATAAAATTAACAGACGAGATTCAACTAAAAAAATTTGAGTCAAGCTCAAGGGCCCCAGTTAGGATTATATTATTTATAATATTACTTCAATTTATCTGTCGGAACATAAACCGGGTCAAATCCACCCGACAACGTCCGTAGAATGTCAACTCGCTGCAATGAAAGCAACAAAATTAAAAATAAAAAAATTAAAACACATACACATCCGTCACATCCATATTATACACGGGCATATCCAGTAAATTAAGACGAAACCAGTGGTTGAAATTCCTAACCGCGCATGCGTTAATCTTCTCCGTCAACTCTACTTCATCTACTATCTCTCGATTAAGCGGCACCCTCCGCTAAATCTCTCTCTTTCTTTCTCAACATTTCACTCTCACTCACTTAACCGCCAACAAAATTTGATTTAATTTCCAATTAAAATACTAATCGCCGTATAAATTATTAACAACAACCGCCAAACGCATTCCTCGTTGTGTTTTTCGGTTGAGAATTCGATCGATATTCGACACATTCTTTCGTAGATCTGAGGCTTGTGGAACCAGATCGAGGCTAAATGGAGGAGGCGCTGGAACTGGCGCGTGCGAAGGACACCAAGGAGCGGATGGCCGGAGTTGAGCATCTACATCAACTTCTAGAAGCTTCGAGAAAGAGTCTGACTAGCGCCGAAGTTACGACGCTCGTCGATTGCTGCTTGGATCTCTTGAAGGACAACAATTTTAGGGTTTCTCAAGGCGGACTTCAGGCTCTTGCGTCTGCTGCTGTGCTCTCTGGTGAGCATTTGAAGCTACATTTCAACGCTCTTGTTCCGGCTGTCGTCGAGAGATTAGGTGATGCTAAACAGCCTGTTCGTGATGCAGCGAGACGGCTCTTGCTTACTCTCATGGAGGTAAGTTTAGTATTCGTTGATTATTTTTTGTTCGCTTGGTTTCACTGCTCAGTGTAGTATTAATTTTTGTTTTAATTTTTTTCTGTTTACCTGTTCATGGTATGGTTACTGAAATCAATGCGATATGGAGTTAGAAATGTCGAAATTAATTGTCGTTTAAGAATTTTCGCTTAATTAGTTTTACTGGCAATTTTTAGTTTTAACTATAGTCTTTAATTTTAATTACGATTGGTTAAATGAGACTATTGGTTATTGCTCTTCCACGGGAAACTAAAATCCGACTTCTGTCAATTGCTTTCACATTTTATATTAATACAATTAATGAAAGGAATTTCTTGTTGCCTAACTGAGGAATTAATTTTCCCCATAACTGGCATTAGACTTAAAACAATGCGATCGTTTTTTTTTTCTTTTTTTTTTTTTTTAAATAATATGGACATGGATGTTGTGTATGAAGATGCTGATGCTTTAGTCATGGAAATACAGAAACATTTTCTTTTAGTGAGTTCCTACTCTTTTTCTTCTTCCTTCCAATTAAATTAGCCTGACTATCTTTATGCCGTTTCCAGCTTCTTTAGAAAGGTGAATTCTGGCAAGTGCATGTCTAATCCTTTTTTTTCTTTCATGGGTTTCATAAAAAAATCTTGATGTTTTGTGAAACTTTCTATTTGGGATGGTGTTTCAATGATTTTTATGTTTTGACATTTAAAAATATGAAATTAAGCTGGTGGTCTAGTTTTATGCATTGTTACATTGGAAGAGAGAAGGAATATGAAAGTGTGGTTGAGAACAACATATTGTTGCAGGTTTCTTCTCCAACAATTATTGTTGAACGAGCAGGATCTTATGCCTGGACAAATAAAAGTTGGAGAGTTAGAGAAGAGTTTGCGCGAACTGTCACCTCAGCAATTGGTCTTTTTGCATCTACTGAGCTACCTCTTCAACGAGCTATTCTTCCTCCAGTATGATGATTAGTATTTCTTAATTAGAGCACATGGCTTTTGTCTCCAGTTGTTTTTCAGGAGTTGAACTGATAAAAGTTTTCTTCAACTATCAGGTTTTGCAGATGTTGAATGATCCAAATCCTGCTGTTAGGGAAGCAGCTATATTGTGCATTGAGGTTAGTGGAACTTGTGGTACGATTACCTTTGTTCTTCATTGAACTTACTGTAAAATAGGTGATAGGGTATCTATACGAGTTACACGTGTTACCTCTATAGCCTCTTCAGTATCTTTTTCTTAAGAAAGAAGCCTCTTTAAGTTCTTAGTTGTGTTCTGGTACTTAAGGTTTTACATTTTGATGGTTACTTTGAAGGTTTTCCCTGAATTGTGTTCTTAATGATTCCTCTGCAGTATATGATGGTAGAGGTTCAAAGATTTGTTATCTGTTAATAATATTAACTTTGGTACCCTGATTGTCAATCAATGCAATAGCTTAGCTTGTGTGATCTTTGTGGAATAATTTAGGCTACTGTTGGGTTGAATGATAAGTATTTCTAGCTTGGAAGGTATAGTAAGTGCTTAGTAATTGAAATTATTAGTGCTTTGCTGATTGGAAGACCGAGGAACGTTATCCTCCTTCCTTGCACGAGTGATTTTGAAGATATTTTTTCCTGCATTGGGGATGAACTTCTAACCATATTAGTTGGCTTGTTTCTTTTTACAGGAAATGTATACGCAGGCTGGGACTCAGTTTCGTGATGAACTGCATCGCCATAATCTTCCCACATCTATGGTGAATATCTAGCTGAGAATAACGCGCCTTTATTTCCAAGTGTTTCCCATGTTTTCTAGGACCTGAGATTTTCTTGCTTAGTTCTACTCTAATTGCAGGTTTAGTATGGTAAATAGTAATAATTCCAGATCTTTAATTTTACATTACTGACTGACAGGGAGAAAAATAATTAAAATTCAATTCTTTCTACAATCATTTTTACAACTTGATTTGTGATTGCAGATGAAAGATATTAATGCCAGGCTGGAGAAAATTCAACCGCAAATTCGCTCCTCAGATGGACTAACAAATACCTTTACTGCTGCAGAGCTGAAGCCGGCAAGTTTTAATCCCAAAAAGAGTAGCCCAAAGGCCAAGAGTTCCTTGAGGGAGATGTCTCTTTTTGGAGGTTAGCATTATTTAAATCTACAACGTGGATGTTAAAATATTTTCTGACTTTTGCTATTTTTTGTATACAAAGTTCCTGAGTTCTCCTATTCTTAGAGTGGCACACTTTTGAAATCATGGTTTAATTAGGACAATATATTTGTATGGCTGTTGGATTAATAAAATCTGTGATGCTCTGTTTAGTCATGTTTTATTGCTTATCACATCATTTATTGCAGGAGAAGATATCACAGAAAAGCTCATAGAGCCAATCAAAGTATACTCTGAAAAGGAGCTTATTAGGGAATTTGAGAAAGTTGTTTCTACCCTTGTACCTGATAAAGATTGGTCTGTCCGCATTGCTGCCATGCAGAGGGTTGAAGCCCTTGTCCTAGGAGGTGCCCATCCTCTTCTTTTCCGATGTGTTTGTTTTTATGTTTTTTGTATTAGTAGGCACAAGTTGGTAAAGGCGTAGAAGTTGTTTGCAATACAATATCAATTTTTTAATTCATTAAGGTCATCCATTTTTGACCAACGATGTTTCCTTTTCTTTGGGTTGATCAATTTTTTTTTTTCCTTCATGTTTCTATCTCTTACTTTCTGCTTTATCCTCAGTTAATTTCCTTTTTCTCTTTTTCCCTTTCCTGATTAACCTATTGTATGCACATCATTTTAGCACGTATTCTTTATTTACCAGAGAAAGTTGCTTGACATTACTTTAATGATTTATCAATTGCTTCCCATAACTTTCTTTTGATTCATGTATTTTGAATTACAAGATAGGTTGTTAATTTCACTCTTGTCATAATCCAATCATAAATTGAATTAGCAATTAGGTCTTTTATTGCTTAAATAAATTACTTGAATTTTCATTAGTTTAATGATGCTGATGGGACAAAATCATGGCTCTGCTATATTAATCCAACTCATTTTTTCTTATCAGGTGCTACTGACTATCCTTGCTTCCGGGGCCTATTGAAACAACTTGCAAGCCCTTTAAGCGCTCAATTATCCGATCGAAGATCCAGCATTGTAAAGCAGGTGTGCTGCATTTTCTTGTGTCTACGGGTGCTTGTTTTTAGTGTCCTGATTGTCTCTCTTATTCCCTCATTTGGATATTGTTTCATGATTGCTTGGTTTATCTGTGCCTATTGGTTCTTAGTGTTGCTAAAACCGTTCTTTATGCCTTGAGACCGATGTTTCTTGATGTTGGATTGTAAACAAAGTGCTGAGTTGGTATAGTA
>JAWDEX010000002.1:3623211-3640610 GCA_035221805.1 Trichilia hirta | reverse complement strand
AACTTTATATTTTTTTTTTTTTTTTTTTTTTTTTTTTTTTTTTTTTGCATTTAACCATTTCAATCAACAAAGTAAGAAAGATTACCTTCTAATCTTTGTTAGAAGTGCAACAAATCGTCTCCGATTTGCTTTCAAAAGTGTTCACACATTGAATTGTCAAAATAATTTTAATGATTCAATAAAGACTAAGTAAGATAGTTTCTCTAAGCTTTTTTTCAAGTTTTATACATTTAAAAAACTTATAGATGAATACTAGAAAGATGATAAAAGCTTGAAAACTTCTTTTCAAGTTATAATCTTTCCTTTCTCCCTTTCTTTTCTAAGCTTATTTTATGGGAAAATGGTGGAAAACAAGATTTTTTTTCTCTCAATTTTCATTCAATCCGTTTTTGTCTTAGGAAGAAGAAGACATAATATATTTTTAATCCATCAAATGAATTACCCATGTCATCCACTAAGCTACCATTTCATTTGTCCAAATTTACAAAAAAAAAATTAAAAGAAAAATGAAATAATAATCTATGCCACATGTCAAACATTTGGCAATGAATTCTAAATATTATTAATATTTAGTAATTAATATTAATAAATATCAATTAAATAATAATTAAATTAATATTTTAATTAAAAAAAGAGAGATATTAATAATTAAATATTATAACAATTATAATATTTAATATTTATATTAAAATCAACTTTTAATTTTTCAAACAATAATAATATACAATATAATTAAAAAACCAAAATGTCCTTTTAATTAATTAATCAAATTAACTAATTAATTTTAACTATTTATTTATTTAAAAAATAAATGGACAAGATTCAAGAAAATTTGAACAAATGATAAAATCATATTTTGTCACTTATCATTTAAAAATTTACTTTAATTAAATAATAATTATTTAATTAATAATAAATAGATATATTTATTTATTAAACCCATGATCTCTATTTTAATACATATAAATACTAAATATAGCGTAAAGTGTTTTGATAAATTTTAAATTTAATAATAATAATCTATTTATTTTTACATTAAATATTAAATAATTTTATCGTAACCAATTGTAGCTTAAAAACCTGTTTGTCTTTGGTCCACTATTTTGCCAAAATAAAAGGAATGAACCGCAAACTATAGCTTCAAGTTGACGCTTGAATGTCCCTATGCTTTCTTTGGAGAACAAATTTATAATACGGGGAGCTTAAAAAAAAATAAAAAATAAAATTAGAATTACAATAAAAAATAAAATTTTAAATTATGACAAGATTATTAAAAATTAGAATAATACAACAAACAATAGACATGCACAATTTATGGGTTTAGCTAACACATACTATAATTCTGTTATTTCTAAATATTCATAAATTCTTTATTTATTGGTTTAAATTATGAATTTAGAAAAAATAAATATAATTTAATATATTTAATTTTTAAAATATTTATAATTAAAAAATAATATTTTTTTTTCCAAAAAAATAATATTTTTATAAATATTTTTTAAATTAATAAAATTAAATTGTATATTAAATAAAACTTTCGAATTACCAGAATTGAAGAAAATTTAAAAAATGTACGGTACATCTGGATGTACCCTAACCTTGTAATTATATAATGGGAGACAGTTTACCGTTAATTGTCATTTTCTGATAATTAAAAGCAAGTAAACGCACTGCAACAGCACTAAGGTCTCGTCGCGTTGCGTGTAATGAATTAAATTATTTCTTTGTATTGTTTCAGTTTCAGTGATTATTCTAAACCAAGTATTTAAAGATTTAATACTAATCTTATCCATAATCTTTGTTTATTTAATTAATTTCTCATTATCTCTTAATTTAATAAAAATTTTATTACACTAAAATTATGTTTCCAAAAAGGGAAGCATGGAACAACGTACTAACTATAAATAAATAAACATTAATATATTTTCTATAAACAATTTACCTGTAGAACAACCTTTTCCAATAAAATAAATAAAAATAAAATTATTATAATATTTCAATTAACTTTTTATATTAATATTTAACATCTAAAATTTTATTTAATGACAATTATAATTTAAAAATCGCAATATATAATACGAAATAAAGATTAAATTAGATTATTATTTTTATTTAAATAAAAAGGTACAAAAAAAGTCAATATTGTGCTCTATTTTTTTATTTTTATTAATTACATTAAGTTTTGTAATCAATAAAAGATATTATATTAATAATTTTTTTAAAGTTAAAATGGAATTTAATATAATAGTGTGACGGCCACCGTTATTGTCATAAAATAAAATTTTAAAATATATATATATATATATTATAACTTTATATTATTAAATATTTTTTTAAATTTGTTTTTAAAGCACGATAGAATTTTCATAATATCAAATAGACCCTAATTTTATTTTGCTTTCACGTTACCTCAATATAATTTGTATCGGTTTTTTGGTAAAAACAGTTTATGTGCGTTTAATCGTTATTTTTTTTTAAATAATAATAAATATTTTAACTCATGAAATAAATATAAGAATGCTTATAATTATTTAAAAAATTGATAATAATATAAAAAATACTTTAAGTGCATAGTTGATATTGAGGTATTATCTTTATATAATTGTTATAGTTTTACGAAATTTATAAAATATATATATAATATTTTATATAAATTTAATTATACAAATTAATATAAAAAATATATTATAATTATTATTATTTAAATAAAATAAATTAACCTCAACTATCCCGGGTCATTTTTACTAAAATTATGTTTAATTAAACAATTTTTAACAAAAAGACGTCGATCCCAATCGGGTCATGCCACAGTGCAATTATAAAACCGTACAATTTTTTAAATCTTTGTCTCAACTTCCCAACAATTTTGTCAAATTCTTGCGTTATAAATAATTTAATTTTCTTTACATAAAATTTATTTTTCATTTTTTTCAAAATTAAAATAGCGTGGACGGCTGATGCATGATAAATGTAATGTAATGTTAGATCTTGCAGGGCCCACAAATCCATTGCCGTCAAATTTTATAATTGTACGGGCAAAATGCTGTCCCTTAGTTATCAATGAACATTCATGGGGTCATGTTACTCGGTTTTGTCCCATTGTACGCTACGTCCACTTATTTTATTCAAATCTTTTACTATCGTCTAATATTTTCAACCTTTAACTTAATATTATAATATTTAATTTTTTTTCTTTATAATTAAAAAATATGCAAAAAGAAAAAAAATAAACAACATTGAAAATACACCGAAATCTTAATAAGAAAGATTTTGCACATATTAATTTTAAGTGAGAGGCATTAATTAATTCATATTATGTTATCTATCTATTTATTAACTAATAATTAAAAATAATTTGTAATGACAAGAAACGGCGTAACTCGGAGAACAGTGAATTTGAGAAAAAGAAAAAATTAAAAAAGAAAAAAGAAAGATGAAAAAAAGCAAGCATACATTAAGTACAATTACAAAGCGTCAAAATGGATTTCGTCTTTTAGATGGTCTTATTCGCACAGAGAGAAGAAAGAAAAGAAGAGCAAACCAAGAATACCTTATCTTCGGGTCTGGGCTGGCTGGTTGGCTGCCTCGTCTGCCTTTGAAAGAAAATATTAACACAAACATCCAACATAAGTATCTTGGAACAAATATTTCCCCATTTCCCATCATCACATCTTCTCCTCACACACAAGAAGAAAGAAGAAAGAAGAAAGAAGAAAGAAGAAGAATCAGTTACCAAATAGAAAAAACCTTACCGGGGATAGTAACAACTATTTTGTTCTTTGTCCCTGCCGTCTGTAATGAAGTGTACTTTCATCCATCGTCATTTTCTTTCCATTTATGAGTCCTAATGTTCAAAGTTCGAAGTTCAGTTAGTTGATTGTTGATTTATTTTCAGTCTGGGTAGGTATTTCAAAATTATAGCCTTTCTAGTTTGTTTATTTGATTAGGCTCTTGTCCAGTTTTAACTGATTTCTGATCTAATAATGAATTGAAATTTGATCAGAGAGGATGAATCACAGCGTTCCCGATTTTGATATGGACGATGATTATTCGATCCCGACTTCTTCAGTTCTAACTCGACCGAAAAAATCACTCGTGTGAGTTGTCTTGACTTATACGTTTCAATTTTTTATTTACTTGGATTTTCTGAGTAAATTGAATGAAAAACAACAGCGCGGAGGATGATCTTATGGAGCTGCTATGGCAAAACGGACAGGTGGTGTTTCAGAGCCAGAATCATAGATCTTTCAAGAAATCAACAACGGCAAAATTTGACGACCATGTAATCCTGGCCGACCAATCAACTCCTACAAAGATCCCATCGTCGCATCATCAGCCCCACCAGCAAGAACAACAGCATCAACGTCAAGAACACCTGTTCTTGCAAGAAGATGAAATGGCTTCCTGGCTTCACTATCCACTCAATGAAACGAATTTTGACTCGGATTTTTGCGCCGATCTTCTTTATTCGGGTCCCTGCATCACTTCCGCAAGCACCACGGTCAACGCCACAGCTCCCATAGGCGCAACAACGCAGGTGGCCGAGTCACGACCACGGCAAAACACTGGTACTGCAGTTTCAGCTTCGGTTTCGAGGCCTCCAATTCCTCCTCCGAGAATAACGGAGAATTTCGTTCGCTTCTCCAAATACAAGCCGAGGATGGAGTTATCGGCACAGTCCTATTCAAAGAACGTCGTCATCAGAGAATCAACGGTTGCGGATTCCAGCGATACTCCAGCGGCGGCCCCCGAATCTAGGGTTTCCGAAGCGATGAAGAGTACCGAGGAGGCCTCAGGAGTAAACAACCTGCGCGGGAACATGAGCGGCACTGCAGCGGCGGGTACTTCATCTGCTGGTGTTGGCGGTGAAGCGAGAGATTTAACCACGTGTGAAATGACGGTGACGTCATCGCCTGGTGGCTCCAGTGCTAGCGCTGAGCCGCCGTCTCTGAAACCACCTGCTGAGGGTCGTAAACGTAAAGGAAGGGAAAATGATGACGAATGTCACAGCGAGGTAATTCGCTCGCTATTTTTTTACCGCCGTCAGTTTTGAAATTTTTTAAGTTTTGTTCTTGACTATCGTGCGGGGGAGGGTGACGTTAACCAACGTGTGCACACACTCATACTCTCTTTCCTTGGGATACCGAACGCTTTTCGGTGCACGTTGGCCCCTGGCCGTTTGTGCAATGAGAATGGTTGAATCATCAGTTCATTTCTCTGCCGGCTCCTTTTCAATACACGTAGCAACACACGTCCCCTGTCTGCCGCTTATAACTTCCACGTGTGTGGTTGGAAATGGGAATGGCAGAGTGTAAATTGTTTTTAATGCTAATTTTGATGGCTGATGTTGGTCGAAGATATAGGCTGCTATAGAGTATCAATATTTTGATTGGCAGTTCGTTAAATGACGGCGCTGATAACGGCGCTGGTTTCTCGTCCTATTTCCCGTTTGTCAGTCGGTACTATTATTATTTTTCTTTTCGCTGGGTTAGGTATTGTATTGGTGAGCTTATTTCACGTTTGACCAAAATTTAATTGGAGAAACAGAGAAAAAACAGAGGATAATTCTTTTTGGATGATTTAACTTTTACTTTTTCTGCTTGTAGCATTCGGTCCTCAACCTTTTATTCTCGGTGCAATGGAATTGAACCGATGGTCAGTTAACTGTTTATATGCATAAAAGAGTATGAAACTTTGAGCTTGAAGTAGTTAATAGCTAAAAGTAAAAGATGTAAGTAGCACTACGATAAAAATTGTATGAATGGTAGATAATAAATTTGGTGATTGATGCTGTGGGAGGTGGGTGTGCATTGGGGTATTATATATTTGTCATTGCTGTTGGCGGGAAGGATGGTGATCAGTTATTTCGAGGGTAGATGACGAAATTTTTTGCTTTGGATTCTTTTATTGGTGTCGGTAATTAATGGTGGATGTGGATTGTGAAACTTGTCGCTTCGGATCCTCTTATTAATCCAAAACAATTGATGCCGAATTAGACACGTAATGCTGGATATATATATATATATATATATCTTACTGCAATTCAAATGCAAATTGTATATTGATTGTGAAAGCCATAATTAAACTAGCGATGGGGAGCAGTAGTATAGCGTTCATTATTGTGCTTGACATACTTTTAGCAGCAATTAAGTTTAAATAGGACAAAATTTTTAACATCTTCCACTTTAGAGGTGGAATGCTGATTATTTGAGACACAAAGTGGAGCGTCGTGATTTTGCAGTTGATGCTTCATCCTTGACAAAGTAGTTGCAAGTAGTGGATGTAGTTAATAGTAGTATGCCAATTACTCCGTAGATTCATTGTTCATGAAAGTTGATAGAGCGAGTTTGCTATGTTGATATTGGAATAGAGTTTGTCAAATGGATGGCTGCTAACATTCCGGTTCTATTTTATGTCTCCAAAGAGATGGCTGATGCTTGCATTCAGTAGCTTTGGGTAGGGGCCAGCTAGAAGGCTCTGCATTTGCAGGTGCTTACTGCTTAGTGCAAGAATACTAGGATATGGTGGTGCCCCTAATTTATTATCAGGAAACCTTACTGTTATTATAATGAAACTCTACTTTATTATTAGGATCTAAAAAAGGTGTCAAAACAAAGGATCTTTCCTTACCAAATTGACAGATTGCATATGTAATGTAATGTTATGTTGCTTGTTGCTCTTCATGTTTGAAAATAAAATTCCTTAATTTAAAGTCATCCCTTCTCGCAATTAATAATACATAATTGTGTAATTGACATTTTTTTTTCTCTCTTATAGGATGTTGAATTGGAATCTGTTGATGTAAAGAAACAAACTCATGGATCGACATCTACTAAGAGATCTCGTGCTGCAGAGGTCCACAATCTCTCGGAGAGGGTTTGTAATCTTATTGATGTTAAAGCTTGTTGAGAGATTTTACTATTCGTATGGTCTCCATCTGTAAAAGGAGTAATTTTGCATTCATATGCAGAGACGCCGGGATAGGATAAATGAAAAGATGAGGGCATTGCAAGAACTAATCCCTCGTTGCAACAAGGTAGTCGTGTATATTATTAATATTTGTGTTTTTAATTAGCGTTGACAATTTGTTTACTGGATTAAAGATTTTATTTCCTCTTCTTTCTCTTAATTTTTTGTTCTCTTTTTCCGTGTTTCAGTCAGACAAAGCTTCAATGCTGGATGAGGCAATTGAATACCTGAAATCTCTTCAGTTGCAGGTGCAGGTATGTATAGTCCTCCTCCTCCTCTCTTTATTTTTAATTATCAGAAGTTGTTTGACATTTTTAAATACCTGATATAGACTGTATAAACTACGTTCCAGGGATTTGAGATGTGTGATGACTTTCCAATTTATTTCTTCTTTTTCTTATAACTTTATGAAAGATATGACTCTGTACAGTGAATTGATGGAGTCGTTAAACTCTTAATGCTGTCTCTTGCTCGTACAACATGCCAATATTGGATGTAATTTGTTGCAGGAACACATATAGATCATGAATTTTTACTGCCGCCATAACAAAACTATATCTAACAAAAAATCTAGTCTCATTTTTTTAATCCTGCAAGGCAAGATCAGTTTTACTTAGAATTTGTTGTTCATTTGTTCTAGATTAGTGAAATGTTTCCTGGAAGCATATTTTGAGTCTTCTGAGTAGGACTCTATTGAGAACAAGACTGGTGAATATGAACGCTCCTGAGTGCCAAATTCGATGATAGGGTTGGACAAAAGGGGATAAGATTCGGCTATATTCAACATTGTGTCATATTTGGCATAGTATTAGATTGTATATATAATATTTTTAGAAAGCTAATTAAGAAATTGAATAAACTTTAAACTAAATATTTAAGTGTTAATTTAAATTTAATTACATAATATATAAATATCACACTATTAATAATAATACATTTATGGATGTTTGTTTATTAGTTTGCCTAAACATTAAATCTATTAATCATAAAATTAATATTTAGTACCATACTGTATTTGGTTGGAGCTCATAGTCCTAAGTTTTTGTTTTCTTAAAGCAAGAGGATTAAATTTGTCCCAAATAATCCCAATTTCTTATCCCACATGCCATTTGTGCACCCCAAGGGGATTTGGGAAATAACCAGCCTGTCCTGGATATTTTCTGGAAGTACATATAAGATAACATAATATCCTCCAGATTGAAAATTTCGGAGGAAGAAATGTGCTTTGATATCTATGTAAGAAAATCACGTTCTTATCTAACTAGCTAAAATGGCTCAATCCTTGATACTTCAATTTTTATAAATAACAAGAGAGAGATGCTATGCTGTTTCTAGTAGTTTTCTCCAATGACAACCCCAATAAAAAATAAACAATCTTCTGAGACTTAAATAATATCTGCAGATGATGTCAATGGGATGTGGCATGGTTCCGATGATGTTCCCAGGTTTCCAGCAGTACATGCCAAACATGGGGATGGGAATTGGGATGGGCATGGGCATGGGGATGGAAATGGGAATGAGTCGGCCTATGATGCCATTTCCTAACGTTTTAGCTGGTTCAGCCTTGCCGACACCAGCTGCTGCAGCTCATTTGGGTCCAAGGTTTCCAATGCCGGCCTTTCCTATGCCACCTGTCCCCAATCCATCCAGAATCCAAGTAGCTAACCAGTCAGATCCCAGATTAAATTCATTCGGTATGCAAAACCAAAACCAGCCACAGGCTACAAATTTTGCCGATGCTTATCAGCAGTATTTTGCTCTCCACCATATGCAATTACCTCTACAACAGGTAAATTTGTATCTTCTTCTTGCACCTACAGCTAACAGCTTAATGTGTATAGTACTTATTTTTCATTCCCCACCAAATCTCAGTTGCGGTAATAGCAGTAGTATGCAAATGGAGCAGATATTTTCATGCAACTACCATTATACACCACCTCTCTGTCCATCTCCACCACACTTCATTAACCAAACCCCTTCAAAACTCTGGTGTTAGTGGGATTTAGATCCCTGGACATCTTGTATAAGATACCTTGACAGTTGAGCTAGCTCTTACCCACAAATTCAATCATTTACTCTCTGTTCTTGTCCTGTCACATGAGAAAATAATTAACTGATGTACGGGCTTAGGCTTGAGCCTGGTCACTTTTAAGGACATGGTAGTTAAGAAAACATCATAGGCCTTCTTGAATCTGCTCTGTCATCTTTGTCTTTAGGAGTTTTCAGTTAAGACCTCTTCTTTTTACAGAGTCAAACAATGGTCCAACCAATTGCTAACAAACCAAGTACCAGTGAGGGAGCCGAAAATCCTGAAAATCATCCATCGGGTAAGTGCTTTTACATTATTTATATCAATGTATTTGCTATAACATTTACTCAGTTACAGCATGAAATGAAAGAAAAATACGGAATTTTCTCGTCATTAGTATTGCATGTCACATCAGTTTATGAATTTCCGAACATAGGCTTGCATAGCGAACACAAAATTTCCTAGGATAAAGATGTCACATTTTAAAAACCGAAGAGTCTCCACTTCAATTTATAGTAGATGGTTTATGTCAATTTTATTAAAGTTTGTGGTGAATAGCATCATTCCATCTAATTTTCACAGTCCAATCTTGCACATTATTCTGAATTTTCTCATTTGTTTCATTTTTTTGGATGATAACGTTAAGGGACATGATATGATAAAAGCTTAATCATCCTGCAACCAAAGCTTGGAAATTGCGATACTCTATTGCATTTTGTATAGTGGTTTGAGTTGGGATTGCAACTAGACTGGCATGGAATCCAAACGAAAGATACATGAACGAAGGGAATCTCTGTGAATTGCAGGTTGAAATTATTCGGCAAATATCACTTGTAAAGGCGGTGTAGCCTGCCAAGTTTTGTAGTGTAAGAGATCTAAACCCCCCACCTATCTGAAAGCAGCTTTTGCTAAATTGATAAATTATAACGCAGCTAAAGTGTAATTATTATACCCAAAAATGTAAAATTATTTTTATTTGCCGGCTTTTGATTCTTGACTAGCCTCCTTTTCTCTCTGTTACTCCCTTTTCCCTTTTTTATTTGAACATAATTTAGTCATTAAAATTGTGAAGATTGCTTTGTGGGAGTCAATTCATTTCATGTCGGCAGTGCCAGTCCCTTTCTCTATTCTTTCGTTTCTCTAGTGGCTATCTATTTATTAGAAAATGGTAGTTCTTTCGCTTTTCGAAAGTTCAGAAAAATAAAGATAGTTCTTTGGCTTTTCGAAAGTTCGAAGAAAAAGAAGCGTAGATTCCAATATTAAAGCAAAATATTTTAATACAGTTTAAACAGTATACGAGAGGATGGATGAGCAAAAAATTGAATATTTCTTTAAGTTTGTCGATAAGATTCGCATAGTACGAGTTATAACTGTTATTAATAAAATTTTAAATATTAAATATTAATATAAATTTTATTAAAAATTTTAAAAATATATTATTAAATATTTTATAATTTTATTTCAAATCAAAAATATTTATTTTTTATTTAAAATATTTTAAACCATTTTATTATAAAAATTAACTCTATCATCAGCATATATTGCAAAATTTAATTTAACGATATTAAAGAGAATCAAATCAATTTTATCAAAAAATTTAAAGATTGATATATAAATAAAATTGAGTATTTTTTAATTTAATAAAATTAAAATGTTATTTTTAACTAAATTTCAAAAATTTAAACACTTATATCTTAATTTTTAAAGCAATGTAAACCACCTTCATGTCAAATCCACGTGGGTCACTTTCTTTTACAGATTTATTCCTGGGCATATCTCCTAATCGTGATTCTGATTGGGGCCAATCTCTGTGGCGCTCGTATATAATGGTGCTGACTGCTGCCCTGCCATCGTTGGCAAGCATTAATATTCTCCATTAAAGTATGCTATTATGCTCTATGTTTGGTTGCATTTCGGATTTCACCACCAAGTCAGAACAATACAACTAAAGTTAAAATTACTCCTGCGTTTTTCATTTTTTTTTTTCGCGCGTGTGTGTGTGATGTATTGAATCTCCCTCCACTTGACCCGCACGATTTTTCAAGTTCAAAAAATTGGACATTTTAATTATGGTGAAGGTCAAATTATCATTTTAACAACTTTACAACCCTTATTTCTTAGTCAATATCCCCGCTTCTAATAATATTTGTACAAAAGATAACTTTGATATCGTCCCAGCCACTGTTTGTGTACACACGAATCCGACAACTTTCTGAGGCATAATATATTCGGTCACATTTAGTATGCCTTTCAAGTATTGTGTAATATGCATGTGTTTTAATTTAAACTCATTGTACAATGTGTTGTTTTTTATTTATATTTTTCTTTGATGATGAATTTTATTGAATGAGTTTGAAATTGTGGAGAGATTTTGACGTAAATGGATTAAAGCATAATTTTTGTGAATGTGCGCACAAGTCATTTGACAAAATGCTCGAAAGAGCATGACACTAATGAGTAGAAGGAAGGTGCTGGCAATAGCCCTAACGCCTATCCTTGGGCGATGGGCCCTATCGCCAGCAAAGGCGCTGGCAATTGTGCCCATGGCCCGACGAGGGCCTTATCGTCGGTCATTTACATCCCGGGGCTAGTCACAACGCACTAGCTCTTTTTTATTGCTGTTGTTCTTAAGAATATAATAGGGCTTGACTTGTATACGCATGAGTACGCTGTTGTATTTATGATCATTTTGGGGTGTCTTTATTGTTGTGTACTCCACAGCTCTGACTATCATTCATATGGTTGTGCGTATTGACTGTTCAATTTCACAAATTTAAATCTATTTGTCCACAATGAGACGCCAACCCCCAAAATTGATGCCTTTAATTTTTATTTTGATCACTTATGTTATTTGCACTATGTTGTAAGCGAATACTTCATAATCAATCATCAAAATAAGTATTCATTTTATATAAATGATTGGTTTGTGTTGTTACATACTCGTATCCTATATTTGTATATTAAAATAACTGTAATTTATAATTGGTATGCCATGGGTTATTTTGATTTAAATGATTGAATTTGTTAAAAAAAAAAAGGAACAAGACAGTGCAGACTTAAGTCATCGAATCATCCTGGAGTATTTTCAAAATTTAAAATCTCATAATAAATCATGTAAGGGTTAAAATAAAATGTATTTCTTGACTTTTGTGCGTAAAATTAATTGTAATTTTCAATTGAAAGGTTGTATTATTAAACTTGGCACACTTGAATTTTTAACAAAACAACAAAGAAGACAATATGGACTGAAGTCTCAAAATCTTCCCCGAAAGGTTTTACAATTCACAATCTGGTTACTTATCATGAGAGGCCTAAAAGAGCACGTAGATTTTGACATTTGTGTGTAAAATGGAGAGTAATTTTTAATTTGAAGGTTTTATTGTTAGAATTTTGGTATGGTTGGATTTGTCAAGGAAAAAAAGAAGAAGAAGACAACGTGAATTAAAGTCACCGGATCATCTCGAAAGGATTTTGAAATTGAGACTCTATTCTCTTATCGTGCGAGGGCTAATGGCTAACTTGGCAATATGCACCCGACGCTAGGCCAAAGGCAAGCCAATGTGCACGGGTCATTTGTTCGCACACAAGTCATGAAAAGTCAAATTTCAAAACCATTTTGAAATGATTTGGCAACTGCACTCCGTATTGTCTTCTTTGTTTTTTCGTGACAAATTCACAATATACTAAAATTTTAACAATATGAACTTTAGATTGAAAGTTACGCTCAATTTTACGCACAAAAAATCAATACCTAATCCCAAGAGTGTATGACTTGAGAGGTTGGCGTTGACTAGAAATTCAATGGAAATCACGTTATCGAATACCCTAAAACTTTCTCCATGAAGGGGGGAAACTAACCCATAATAAGCAGCTAAATAGGCTATAAGTCCTCGAGCAAGCGACAAGGTTACTAAAAGGGTTCAAGCCTTATAACAAAGCGATTAGGTTGGCTCTCGCCATAAAATCAAGCCTTGATGTGTGATCGTTACTTAACGACCTTGAAGCGAGGCTAAGTTCCTAAGTGAATAAAGCGTAACCTGAATATAGAGGGACACGAATCTTCAACGATCCTAGAAGAACACTTTATAGTTAATAGAGGACTATTGTTTGAAATAAAATTTGAAGAAATACAATTAGGAAAATTGATAGAAATGACCCTATTTTAATAATTAATTTCAAAATGAATCTCATGCAAAATTCTTTCCCATATTTAACAAAAAACAATTTTTTATACTATTCTACTCTCAAATATTTTAATTATCAAAAGCATTGACTTTGTTCATTTCTCATTTTTGAACTCACTTCAACCATAGCAATCTCACATTTTTTACCGTCAAATTCAAAAATTTTCACTTGCATTCACTTTCAAACTCAACACCATCATGACAACAATAAAAACATTTCTTTAAAGTCATAAATTGTGAGTTTTAAATTATTGCTTATTTTTCTTTTGTTTTGCAAACGAAATACACATGTAATAGGTGTTGTATATTCATTGAAATGTATAAAAATGAGAATATATGTGTAAAGGGATATTTTCTTTACTTGAAATTATTGCTGGAGTTGAACTATCACTCTCAAAATAGGTTGTAACCAATTTCAAGTTTGGCTATAACTAATTTTGAGAGTAACAGTTTTGTTGAATTGAAATTGAGAGTTTTTAAGTCATTTTTCGAGAGTTTAAAATTATATTTGAGAGTGAATTCAAGAGTGTAGACTAGTGATTTTCGAGTGTGTAAATGGCAGATTTTGAGAGTTGTTTTTAGAACTATTTAAGAATTTATTATTGAACTATTTGTGAGAGTGAAAATTATAAAATTCGAGTGCGATAACGAACAAATTTAGAGAGCGAGTTTTAGACCTATTTGAAAAGTGTGAAATACATTGATTTTGAGAGTGAGATTTCTGTGTAAAGAGCTCGAGAGTTTAGATGTTTAGAATAGTGATTTTCAAGTGTGTAAATGGCAGATTTTGAGAGTTATTTTTAGAATTATTCAAGAGTTTATTATAAAAATATTTGTAAAAGTGAAAATAATAGAATTCGAGTGCGATAATGAACAGATTTCAAAAGTGAGTTTTAAACCTATATTCAGAGTTAACTTACTAAAATATAATTTGAATTTGAGAATGTTGAATAAAACTATTTGCCAGAGTGTAATTTTGAATATTTTCAATAGTAAAATTTACACATATTTTAAAAGTGTATATACTAATTTTGAGAGCGTGAAATACATTAATTTTGAGAGCGTTGATTATAGAAGATGGGTTTAGCATAATAATATCTGTTTTTGTTCTCTTATTTTATATTATTATATGTGAATGTATATGATGTGATATCTAAGGAAAAATAATGTACTAGAAACAAAAATTTGATAAATATGTAAGAAATTGTTTCAAAAATATATTAATGTAGTTATATTACTATTGCAAATATTTTATTATTATATTTTTTGAAGTATTATATCATTTACATTTGGACATTTCTTAATATTAATCATATATGATGTGTTATGCGTGAATATATAGGTGTGTTAAAACTATATACTATGTGTCATAACCTAACTTTGTCCTCTATAAATTTTATTCATGTTCGATGTGCTGAATTTGTGATAATGACATGAGACTTAATTTTTAAATTATTCTGCCAAAATTATTTAATAAGTTTGTTTCTTAACTCAAGGTGTCGAATTTTGATAGTGATGTGTCTATATTTTCAAACTAACAATTAGGATAATTTTGACAAACTTGCCAATAATGTAGGTATTTACTATTTTCTTTTTAACTTTTACTAAGCTAGTCTACATAGATATTACTATTATTTTAACCTTTTATTTACTATAAAAATGTAATTATTTTCTTTAACTATTAAAAATTATATTAATAATCATTTGTTTAATTTGCATGGAAGTTTTGTTATGCTTAGATAAGTGGCTAATAACGATAATCTGTGACATTTCAACTCAACATATCTAAGTATGGATGAAATTTTACTAAAATTACATGAGCGATTTCCTGCTCCTTCTGTCAGTAGTCTGGTAAAAATATATAAAATTAGAGTGACAACGTTAAAGATACTTACAGATAAGGGTATTCCTCAAGACATAAGATGACTGATTGAAGCAAAATTTTGACTAGGTGAACAATCTCCTAATCTCTTTATCACTCATATGCTTGGTTTAGGTAAGAGTTCTTATTCTAAAAAATGATGAGCAAATAGATTACAAGTTTGTCACAGGTGTACAAGATGGAATTGTAATAAGCGATGTCGCTCTTTGGGATATCTTTCTAATAATCGTGAGGACAAAATTCAATTCATTAAGAATAGATTGAGTAAAGAGTCTTTAGATAATGTTTATTGACTTTTCAGACACATTCTTATGGATTAGTCTAATGCGAGCTTTTGAAATTATAGGAACTATTCTAAAATGAGCATAAATATTACAGTATTGAAAATCTCATCATAAATGACTATATTTGCCAATTTTTAAAGAAATTAGAGGAAAAATCCATCATTAATTCATAAAGGATGCTTCAGCTATTTTTGAAAAATGATGTGAGCTATAGTTATTGTATATATATATGTTTATTATTATTATTATTTTTGTTTTGTTACTTTATTTAGATTATTTATTAATAGTTAGCCTACCTACATAGGTATTATTATTGCTTTATCTTTTATTATATAAATTATTTATTATTTTATTTTTACTTGTACAGTGATTATTATTTCATTTATAAGTATGCATCATCATTTTTCATTTTTGCAGAGTCAAGTTAGGTAGAAATAAAGAAGATGTTAGTTTATCAAATTCAAAATATTTGCATCTTTTATGACACTAGTCCAAAAAAGTACAAAGAGTTTATAAATAGTGTGAGTAATTTGGATCAAATTTTAGCAAAGAGAAAGATTTATTTGGTCTATAGAGGAGTAATCTTGGGTTAATAAGATGCGTGTTAACAGCAGCATATTTAGAAGGTAGTCAAGTATTGAATATTATTTTTACACCTTTAACTACAGGAAATCTTATTAGAAAAATAGTTGGTGATGAGTTAAATGTGTCTTCTATGCATAAATGTATTGCAAGAATAATGTGTAATTCTGATATTTTTATATGCTTTTTAGGTAGTTTTGGTGCTTTAGAAGAACTTTTTCAAGTTGCTTCATAGGCTCAATTGAATATTCACAAAAAACCCATTGGTTTGTTAAATGTTAATAATTTCTTTGATCTTTTATTATCTTTTCTTAATTAAGCTGTGGAAGAACAAATTATCTCACTTTTAACACGTCAAATCTTAATCAGTGCTTCAAATCCTGAGCAACTAATGGATCAATTCCAAGATTTTGTTTATGAATCTAATCCAAGAATAGCTTAGATAAATTGGTCGATAAAAAGTAACAAAAAGTGCGAATTAAATCTAACGCTCTGTCTTTAATTTTTCTTTCTTATAGTTTGTTGCAAATTTTCTTATGTAAAAATCTATCTTAAGCAATATTTTTTATACTTTATCTTTTTATATTAAGACATTAAAATAATGTCTTATATTAGATGAGATAAGAATAGTTGATGTCAAATAATGTTAGAACTATAAGTACTATTATGTATTTATATGTGTTTATTATGTTGTAAAAAAAAAAAGCAAGTGTTTGACTTTTGTGTGGATGGCTGAGTAAGGGGTTATTTCTTCTCCTCTTGATCCTTGAGATGCATCTTAATAATGTTATTATTATTTACATATGATTTTAAATTTATAATAAAGTCCTGTTATTTGCTTCTATTTGAATTATTTAAATTTTATAAATTCTCATAATTTATTTATTTCTTTATAAACTTATTATATGATAGTTTTATGAATTATTCTTATCACACACACATATACACACACACACTTTGACACATAATTATGTGTTGTAAGTAAAAAATTTCATATAATTTATTTTGACGATTTCATTAGAATTAATATCTAAAGGGCATTGATAAATTAAAAAATAAAAAAAATAAAAAATTAAATATAAGCCTCATTAGTAAGGGCTAGGGATGAGCTGTACCTTAGTGGTACACTTAGTTATATAGAACAAATTTCATATTCAAAAGAAAAAAAATACATACAAGTGTTGTTGGTAAGGGTTAGAGATGAGTTGTATCCTAATGGCATACTTAGCTATATAGAGTAAGAAATGTATTTAAAAGAAAAAATAAAAAAAATTAAATACAAGTATTATTGATAAGGGTTAGGGATGAAGTGTATCCTAGTGGCATTCTAAATTGTATAGAATATTTTTATATTTTAAAAAAATAATAATAGTAAGCATTTATAACTTAAAAAGACTCATAGAGGTGTTTTAACACCTAATGCCCTAAGGCTGATCAGTTTGGGAGTTATTGGTCAATGAATTAGGTAA
>JAWDEX010000002.1:3605808-3617802 GCA_035221805.1 Trichilia hirta | reverse complement strand
CTTTGTGTAGTAATATTTTTGGGCTAAAGTCATTATTAAGTTGGGCTAAATAATATATTAGTTCGAAACTTATTAATAAGTTGGGTTTGAAAGTCAAACTAATTGGACTTAAGAGTTAAGCCAAATTCAAATGTTTGAGTCAAACCCAAAACCCATTACAACCTTACCCCTAAATATTGCTTATATATATAAGTATTATATTCTTGATTTTTAGGGTTTATGTGGGTGTACACTTTTATTTTAGGGTTTTGACAAACCCAAAATGCAAAAGGAACACAAAGTAATCATTTGAGGAGTTAGCACTCGTTTCTCATCATTCTAATCGTGTGGATACCATAGAGACGCAAAAATCTTTTGCATTTGTGGTTCTTCGTCATCAATCAACGTAAATAAGGTATGAATATTCAAATTCATAATATAAAACGATGGATTTGTCGCATGGATCCTGTGAGAAAATAAAAAAAAAAATTGTTTTCCCGTTATATGTATGATCCCGATTTTCTGACATATTACACAATCGTATTAGTATACAACTAGTCTTTTGACTTGAGCTATTATGGTTGCCCTCTATATTGAGATATATCATTAACTTGTGTATATATATTAAACTAGCCACGCCTAATAAAAGAAACTTAATAGGAATGTGTTTTTATTATATGAGGATAGGTGGTGATCAAGATAAAATCTTCTAACTTAAATATTTGAGCTTGAGATATTAAGTAGGATTGTCATACACAAAAATTAAATCTTTAGCCAAAGTATACATATACAAAAATAATTTTTACAAATAACTGAATCTTCATATACGATATGAGTTTTTAATCCTATAACTAAATTAGAAGTTTGATGGGTTCATGACCCGCACTCAATCAAAAGTCAACAGTAGAGAAACTTTACTACATAGACATACGATTATATGAGTTCATATAAAATTATTATTCTTCGTGTCTAAGGGTTATGACATCTTACTAAAGGTCACTCATAATCATTGAGAACTTCAATTTTAATAAGTTGTATCAATGTGATGTGAAAGGGTCATATATACTCATGTCTAACTCACAGTAAATCTAGGAAGTCACAAACAAAAGTTGGTAGTTATTAATAATAGTTATAATATTTTTGTAATAACAAAAATAAATATGATTCAATACGTTGATTGGATAGTATTTTAATTCTTTAAAGTAAAGAATAAATTTTTTAACAATGACGTACTGGCACCTGTATGTTCGAAAAAATATTCTAATAATTTAATATATCATAAATAAGATTTATTGAAATATAGAGACTTAAAAAATATATATTAGGATATAAAATAATTAATAAATAAAATTATTTATTTATTAGTAATTAAATAATTGTTATTTAATTACTTTGAATCCTTGAATGACAAGTGACATAATATGATTTTACCATGTGTCAAATTTTTCTTTAATCTTGTCCATCAATTTCAAAATAAATGAATGGCTAGGATTAATTATTTAATTTAATTAAATAATTAAAAAAATAAATATCTAATATATATTATATTTTGTTAAGTTTGAAAAGTTAAACTTTTACACTTATATATATATTTAATATTATAATTATTATAATATATATATATATATATATATATATATATATATGTTCTCTTTATTTATTTAATTAATATTAATTTGATTAATATTAGTTATTATTCATTAATTTGAATTATGGATATTAAATTTACATTTGGAATCCATTGTTAATATGTTGACATGTGTATTCCTTGATTTATTAATATTTATTTTATTAAATAGATTAATCAAAAAAACTGATATGTTATCAAAGTGGAGTATGCGTGGGAATTAGAGAAAAATTGTTTTATTTTCTTCCTTCTCCAATCTTAAGCTAAGGTTTAAAAGGGAGAAAATCTTTAAGCTTAATTATCATATCATTTTCCATGGATTAGAAGGAAAAATAAAGCGAGAAAAGGGAAGATAAAGAAATAAAAAGTGTTTTCAAGAATTTTTTGTCTTCCATGGTGTAATATATAAGTTTTCTAAGAGTAGAAAACTTAAAAATAACTTAGAGAAGTTATTTAAAAGTTTAAGTCTCCAAATTGAACATTTAAAATTATTTTTAATAATCCGACGTATAGACACCTTTAGAGGCAAGTAAGAGACTACTTGTTGAATTTCAATTGAAGTTAAGAACGTATATATTATGTTTATATTGATAAAATTATAAAATACATTTAATTGTTAGATAAAATTAAAAAAGTTTGCATACATTAACCGTATAAATGATCCTTATATGTATGACATGCTAAACACTTTTCAAGTTCTATAGCTGTTCAAAATATCTAAATTTTTAGGGTATTGATTTAAATTCGAAAATTTAGTATTTAAAAAATCAGTCCCTTGTTTAAACAGGACCAAATCTTAACTAAAAAATTCAGATTTAATTTTAACCAAATTGGGTACCGGCTCGACCAAAAAGAAAAAGAGTAATCAATCTGGTTTCAGCTCAAAATTATTTTTATATACATTTATTTTATTTAACATATATTTTAATTATAATGAAGTAAAATAAAAACTCATAAAAAATTTTAACCTAAAATCAAATTTTAATTATTATTATTTCTCATATAAATATAATAATGAATGTTAGAATTAAAGGGCATGTAAACATAAATCCACACTATATTAAATATTAAATATATACAAATTTTAATTTGTACCATGTTTATCGATAATTTAATTGATTATATTGAATAAATTTATCAATCAGTACAGATTTTAGTATACAAAGTTAACTTGCATTTCCCGCCCAGTGTTTTAGAATAAGAATAGAATTTATTATGATTTATTTAGATACAATTAAATCTATAAAAAATAATTTTAATGTTAAAAATTAAGGGAGAGATTATTACTTATTATTAATTACTTATATATATTTTTTCTTATTTAGTTGTTTGAAATTGAAAAGTATATTAATAATTTAATTTTAAATTTATTTATATTTATAAGGATAATTTTATTGTTTAATTATTAGAAATTTAATTGTTATTATTTGAATTTAGATATTTATTTATTTTGTATGATTATTCATATTTTTAAAGTCTTTTAATATTTTTAAATTTCTAGATTAAAATGTAAGACTTCTAGAATTTATTTAAAAGAACACGGATTGAATGATAAGAATTACAAAATTTTTATTTTTATTTTAAAATTTTAATTATAAAATGGGTATCCGGTTTGAATTGGGTGTTGGTTCAAAAAATAGATTTCCTATTTAAATTAGACTGAATCTAAATCAAAATATTTAAGTCTAATTTTAACTGGATCGGGTATTAATTTTGCTAAAAAAAAAAAAAAATTAGTACTCTATTTGATTTTAACCCTAGTAGGTACACGTCTGATCAAAAAAAAAAATATTTTAGTTAGAAAGAAAATGTAAGTAATGTAAATTAACTCAGTTTTATGCATATAAACCAATTTATAGAAGTTTCTTTCTTTGAACAGGACTTAATAAAAAATTTGCATGGAAGGAGCAAGAAACAGTAGAAAATTGAATGAAAAGAATAGTGCTTAGTAAAAAATTGCATGAAAGGAATAATGTCGTGTTTGAATAGTTCACGGCTGACAACTTCCTCTATTAGTTCATGGATGACAATTTCCTATTAGTACACAAATAGGGGTAAATTTGTAGTCGAACAATCAGTTTGTGTATAGAACATGAAGATAAGGGCTGAATTGTAGTTAAACGATAGTTTTGTTTTTAGGACTAATGCCGATGGATGTTAGAAACTACTTAATGCAAAAAGAGTACGTACCCTACTCGACTTAAAAATAATGTTAGTTGAAAGAGAAAGTATAATAATTATGCAAATTAACTAAACTTCTTTAAGCCATTCATTGAAGTTTCTTATAAATAGTTCTTAGTAGAATGTTGCAAAGAAATAACGTTTGGTTGCAGTTTCTTCCATGAATGATTAGCAACTTTTTTCGTTAGTGTAGACAATAATTTTCCTACATAAATAGTAAAATTTTTTATGAATAGGATGTTTTTCTATGCCTCTTAGTAATATGAGAAGGTTAGTCATAGAAAGGTTCAACAAGTCAAATTTTTACTTAAGACTGATCAAATCAACCATTATAAATTCTAACTTCAATTACAAGTGTTAGATTAAAAATTGACATGACAATGGATAAGTATGGTAGAGTAGAACTAGCTAACCCTCCTTGATGTTCTACAACTGCTTTTACATTAATTACTCTCAATTACTTATATCTCACTAAATTATCTTTTAAGCACAATTAACCAGATTTTTGAGTCATAATATATGTAACTTTTGTCTGGCACCACTTCTCTGACAGATAATGCAACAAGAAGGTGACAAGCTCGCTGCCACTGTGAAGAATGAAGGCAATATCAGATTGCCATAGCATACGATTCATGCAGAATGTACTAGTACAACCACCTACGAAATCCTGAGATGCAAATTAAGATCCTTAGGGCATGTTTGGTATTATTGAGATACTGCAATCACACGATTGTTAAAGCTTCAAAATTGCTGTAAAATAAAAACTAAAATATTAAATATTTGTAAAAATATTAAGTAGAGTTCTGCTATAAATTAGTGTTACTAAATACTCTCTTATAACTTTGTTTTCAAAATTAACTAAAAGCCAACAATACCAAACACTAGAATAGGTTGATTCATAAAATAATTAGGAAAAAAAAGACAGTCAAGAATGCAAGTACTAGAAAAAGCAACTTGAAATCAAGCTGACGTCTGATACACAAAACAAAATGATTACCGATGTTCTAATAGTACTGAAGGTGTGTTCCCAAACGGAGCTATCATTACTTGTAGAGAACAACTGATAATAATCTTTAAAACCGAAACAGAATGCGGCAGCTTCAGGAGTACCAATAATTCAATATGGAAATACAGCATAGGCTGCGATTGACGTTGTAAAGAGTACATGTAGGACAACCTCTCACATATAAAGCCCTTCTGGCACACCTTCTTTCTTCTTGAACATCACCTTTTCCTTTGCTTTCTTGAAATCTCCGTGGGTAACCTGAAGCATACAAGAAAGTATCAAAAACAAAATAACATATTATGAAGATAAACAAATATTTATATTCAAGCAAGACTCAGGCAAAATCGACTTAAAATTCTACTAATACAATCTCTTCTAATATTCTCTCTTCTAATATTCTCTGACAGATGCAAACACTAAAAGTTTCTGACCTACATAAAATATCTACATATTAACATTTCTAACAAATCTAAACACATAAAAAGTTATTAAGTTAATATCGGTATGATGCTACAGTTTCCCACAAATCATAACACAAAGGATGGTCCAAGGAGGATGCCCCTCTCTCTAAGTTTACCCAAGGACGTAGGCAGAAGAAAAAATTTGACCAACTACTCATTCTCTACAGAAAATGCCTGTAGTTATAGAGCTTTGTTACTTCGCATACCAAGGACCTCCAATCATAGGTACTTTTGTAATAACTTCGTTTCAGAACAAGCACTCAGGTATATGAATTAATGTAACCAAACTTACGAGTCAACAGTTTGTACTTCCCAAACACAGGTATGAAACAAGGACATAAATGTCACACCAAATAGATTTGTTGTAAGAACGTTAAGCTCACCTTCATGCGGCGCTCTCTCAAAGCAAGTAAACCAGCTTCCGTGCATATAGCCTTTATATCAGCTCCAGAGAACTCATCTTTGGTCATAACAAACTCTTCCAAGTTGACGTCATCAGCCAAGGTCATCCGTGATGTGTGAATCTGAAATCCACAAAAATAGAGATCAGCATCAATCAAAGAAGCCGGCCTTAGAGATTATTTTTTGAGAAGCAAGTTTAACAGATTCATCTAGCACATAAGAGAATTGCTTTCACATAGTCAAGAAATATCATACACACCTGGAAAATACGCCTCCTTGTTTTAATATCAGGAAGAGGAAATTCAATCTTTCTATCTATTCGACCAGGACGAAGCAAAGCTGGATCTAGACTCTCAATTCGGTTTGTTGCAAGAATAACTTTGACATCTCCTCTTGAATCAAAACCATCCAACTGGTTCAACAACTCCAACATGGTCCTTTGAATTTCACGTTCACCACCTGAATGGGCATCGTACCTGTAGGGCATACAGTATATCCATTGAACAACAGTATTACCAAGAACAAGTTTACTTCAGTCAGAAGTGTGTCAATAAATAATTACCTCTTTGTACCAACAGCATCAATTTCGTCAATGAAAACAATAGACGGTGATAGATCATCAGCGACTCTGAAAAGTTCTCTCACTAATTTTGGTCCATCTCCCAAGTACTTTTGAATTAATTCACTACCAACAACACGCAAGAATGTTGCCGATGTTGAATTTGCAACTGCCTGAAAGAATAGGAGTGAGTGATATATAAGTTCCAAGCAGAGTAGAAATTCAACCCTAAAAGGCAATACAAAACAAGATAGAAGTCACCATCAATATTTAAAATACAGCTATTATGAACAAAATGAAAGAACTACAACACGTCAACATACCATACTAAACAGAAAGTACAAGTCCATAACACATATGCACACCCAAAGGCCAGAATACAACATTCCTCATGTTCATTTCTGCAAGTCCCCCAAAATAGAATTAACACCAACAAAGCTCTCTGTCCTTGTGTTTGGCACAGCGCACAAGGTTCAGAGTATCTAAGATGACCAACAATCTTACCGATGACTAAAGAAGCAGCTGCCAAACCAAATTATACAAGAAAACATAATCCTAAAAGCACCACAAGCACAAATTACTGCTTACATGTATGCTTCAAGATTCACACTTGCACAGAATACACTACCACATCAAGATGGAAAAGCAAATACATTGATTTAAAGTTTGTAAGTTAAGATGAATAGAAACCCAGCTTTGTTAGTATGATGAAATTTACTGCTGAGATGATCATTTGTGCTCTTTGTTTTGTTTCTTTAGAAAAGAAATAAAAAAATATACATAGAATAATAGTGAGAGCAACTATACAATTGACATATAATCTACTAGAAGTAACGACCACAGTCACATAGGTTCACACAAGTCAAGTATACGGAAGATAACACATTCAGGGAGTCAAGCTATGTGGCAGATTGATAAAGCAACAGTCTAACAGTAAATACATTAAAGTACACACTTTTGCAAGCAGTGTCTTTCCTGTTCCAGGCTCTCCGTACAATATGACCCCCTTAGGAGGCTTGATACCAATATCTTCATATAGCTCAGGATGAGTCAGAGGCAGCTCAACAGCTTCTTTAATTTCCTGTATCTGGGCGTCTAAACCTCCAATATCAGCATAAGACTCCAACGGAGCCTTCTCAACCTTCATCACAGACACCATTGGATCAACTTCATCTTGCAGAAGCCCAACAACTGAAAGAACCTGATCAAAGGCCGTAATACAATGTTAGAATTTGCAAATTCAAACCACTTTCTACTTCTTTGATACCACAAGCACTATGTCATGGCAAGCACTTCAGCAAATTCTAAATCTGAAACTTCACACTAAGATAACAGGGGCCCACCAAGCTGGTAAATTTCAAAATGTCTGCATTTTAACGTTCAAAATGACTGTATATCTTGTCACTTTTGTTATCAAGTGAGTCGTTTGGATTAGTGAAATATTATACCAACCACGTCAATGTGTTACCGTGGAGACACTAATCCACACGACTCACTTGATAATAAAAGTGACAAGATAACAACAGACAATATCAAAAATGAATTTTATTCATTGAAAAATTGATAACAAGCAAGGCCATTAGGCTAAGTTTACTCTAAATTGAAATAAGTAAAATAAAATTACCTATATAAAAACTTATATAACCTACCAAACATGAAAATAATCAAATAGAAAAATAATGAAACCTCTCTAAATTTAATTGGCTCTACGTTGTCCTAAATCAGACACGATATTTAATTTTTCTCAAATCTATGGACTTCACCACACAACAAATAAAGCCTGAAGGCAAGTGAAATATCTAAGATTAACCCAGTGTACTTAACTATTATTTCCATTCAAAAATCCATACCCTTAGCTCAATCAAATTCAACTTCATTCAAAACCTTAACTTCATTCCAAATTAACATCTCACTGCCCAACAAAACTAACCACCAAAAACACTAAAATTGAAATTGACATACCTTGTTGTGCATCAAAATAGCACACCCAGGCTCTAGCTGATCTTTATCCACGAAGGACAAAATGCCAACGTAGTATTCGGGCCCCACAGACGACGAAACAATGGCGTGATTCTCATCAATCAGCTCCTCCAAATTCCCAACGCTCATCGGCGACCCTCTCAGATCGTCAACCTTAGACCGATCTTCCTCGGCCTTCTCTTCTTGCGGCTTCAACCTCTCCTGATTGGTAACGAACTCTTCTTCCATCAGCAGATAATCCTTTATCCTCTCAAGCTTTAACAGTCTTAGTTTGCACTTAGTCAACGGCGTAACGGTCGGAAGTCGGGCCGCCGCTTCAGGTCCCTTCTGTTTCCTCTGTTTGCGTCCGACTCGAGCAGGTGGCGCCGCCGGCTCAAACTTTTTATCCTTCTTGTCGGCTCCGTCTCCTTTCCGGTCACCTCCTGGACCCTGCCGGTTCAGACCGCCCGGCGTTCCCTGACCCATGTCTGGAAAATGAAGTTTCGATTTCGGATTCGAGAGAGAGACAGAGAAAGAGTTTGCTTTGTGATCAAGTCACTCTGCTCGCGGCTTGAAGCTGAAAGATCTTTTATCGCGGACAAACAAACATAGAGGAAGTTGGGTCAGTGGGTGGACCCAAATCCAGTGGGCCATTTTGAATATTTTAGACAAATTTTTCTAAAGAAGCCCGACTCAAATAAAATATAAACATACCACTTAAGGCCCATTCAAACTATCCATTAGCCTATCGAGGTTTTGATAGACGGGAATATGGCATGGTTGGAAATTCGAGACTTTATTAAGTATTTGTCACTCATTATATTATTTTATTATTTCTTAAAGAAACAATTCAACTAATTTTCGATTGAAATCTTTTCCGATAATTGATGTAATCAATTTAAAAAAAGGATTATTGACATTTGACCCCTATTATCTAAGAAAACACCAAATACAGAATTAGCTAGAGACTTGTACCCCTCATGTCTTGAAAAGCAACAAATAGTAGTCCCAATTAATTATGAGATAAGATTATTTTATAATTTTTATAATTAATTTAAATAAAATTATAACGTCTCAATTTTCAAAATTTAATACGTAATAATCACTACATATCCTCAATTTATTTTTTATTAACCAAAATACACTTTAGGATATGCAAGGCTAAATCCAAAACAGATTTCTAAACCAAAGAAATATAATACCATTCCAATCCATTTTTAACATAAACCAAAAATCTATAAACAAAATACCATTCTAGCCGAGTATTTACATAAACAAATTGTTTAATCCAAAATAAATAAATTAATTTGGACATAAATTCTAAATTTTTAGATACATATATTGATTTGGAATAAAATCAAATATAATGCCTCGAGAACTACCTAATGGACTAAAATAAAAAATAAAGTCAAATACTTTAGCAAAAAAAAATGGATATCCAAATATAACGTTGCACTCAAATGAAGTTCCTTCTACTAATATTTGTGATAGGTAAAGACAAATGAAGAAAGGTGGGGTAGGGGGAATGAAGGGAGCTAGGAGTACACAACTATATTCAGTAAGTTAACTATCATTATATAAAATTTAATTGAATTAGTATTACTAGAATATCAAACCATCTCGTGTGTGTATAAAACATAACATTTTAAATATATATATATAACAACAATTATTTCTAAAAATTCAAGTATTCAAAAATAAGGTTCAAAATTTATTACTTGGCCTATGTTAGTTTTATTTTGAAAATAATTCGAACTGACCTCTTATTCTTATATTCATTTGGCCCTAGGTGACCATCTAAAATTTCTAGTGAACTTTATTTTTTATCATATATAAAATTCATTAATATTGAATAATACAATTGATTATTTTTAAATATCATAAAATATTTTCCTTTTTATTTCATAAAAATGATGCCCATCACCTGTAGTGTTGAACCAAGTAACGACGTGATAACGTCGGGACTGTCCTCAACATATCTCCTATAGGTAAGTTACTCCACAACATCATTCTCCCTTATACTTGTTGTCTATATTATAAATATGTATACCTAAGTATAGGTAGTTTTGTTATAGTGTAATTTGGTAGTCCAAGTATCGTATTCACAAAAAGTATTTTTTCTAAGATGCAACAATTTAATTTAATGGTCTAAAATCAAGTTCAATGGTCTAATATCAAGTTCAATAGTTTAAGAAAAAGTTTAATGCTCCAAAACCAAATCAACAGTCCAAAACTAAAGAAATTTTAATGATTGATTAATTTTACAGTAAGAGTTACAAAATAAAGATTAAAATACAAATTAAAATACTAACACTTTAAAAATTAGCATATTTAAAATACTGTAAATTAATCTTAATCTTTTTTAAAACTCAATTCAATTTAACTAAGAAATTATCTTAATTAAAAGATGAAAATTATTTATATCTCATAAAATATCTTTTTTATAAAATAAAAAGATTGAATAAAAATTCAGCTTTTAATTAATTAAAAAAATATTTGAGAAAAGTATTTAGGATATGTAAATTTTTTAAAGCATTCTTTGTCTATACATGTAAAATGAATCAAGAAAATTATTTTCAAACATTCAATATGCCAAATATTTACAAAGAACCAAAGATTTTAAACATACCAAATTATATTTAAAAATAAAAATTTCAGGTAAATAGAAAAAATAAACATTAAAGTACAAGAGTAAAGTCAAAAAAATGTACTACTATTCATTAATATTAACTCCTTAACTTTAACCAAGAGATTAAAAATATATGAAAATAATAGAGAATGAAAAATAATTACAAAGTAATTTCTTCATATCTTGAATATGTTTTGAATATGTAATGAGTAATAAACAAGCCTTTTATTTATCGGCATAAAAGAAAGTTCTAGAAATACAACAAGAGTTAAGGCACAAAGGTGAGCTCAAGGCTAAGGGCTAAATCAATTAATGGGGTAATTGAATATTTTGGCTTTATTTACCAATTTGATATTAACACATAATTTAGCATCTAGTATTGATAGATTTTTCCTACTATATCTGAAAAAGAGTTGTTAAACTTTGTCTTATTGTTCTAAAGAGACTTAAATTAGATTAATCTGAGTTGTATAGCCTAAGTTATGGTCTAAAAAATAAAAAAAGGTCAAACTTGGCTAGCAATACTAATGGGCCTTGGTTTGGGCCAGTTTTAGATCTTTAAACATCCAAATTTGATAGTTGTTGTGTAATAAACATTTTAATCCCAATAAATTTTCTTTTTACAAAAACTTGAATCATTATAAAATTCATCTTGGTTAAAATGTTATATCATTTTACCATCCTCAGGTCAAAGTTAAAATTAAATAGTAATTTTAAATAAAATAAATTTTAAACACAAAATTAGAAATATATTTAATTGAGAGAGTTAATCATACTACAAAGTGTAAAATAAAGAATTTAACTCTTGATAAATATACACTTTTAAGTACTTATCACACCTTGTCTATGTCTTAAATATGTATACTCAAGTATAGGTAGTCTTATTATAGTATAGTTCGATAGTTTAAATATCATATTTATAGAGAGTGTCTTTTTCAAGATGCAATGGTATTATTCAGTAGTCTACAATCAAGTCTAGAGGTCCAATATTAAGTTTAATAGTTTAAGAATAAGATTAATAGTCTAAAAGTAAATTTAACGGTGTAAAAGTGATGAGTACATAAAAGTGTATGAGTATTAAGGTTTAAATTCATCATTTTAAACTTGAATATATTTAATTCCCTCAAATTATGCATATTTCTAGTCTTTGGAATAAATTTTAAGTTGTTGGTAATTTGTGTTTATTTTTGT
>JAWDEX010000002.1:3531657-3560088 GCA_035221805.1 Trichilia hirta | reverse complement strand
AGCCAAGAAACAAACTTATCAAATAATTTTTGCAGAATGATTTGAAAATTAAGCATCATGTCATTATTACAAATTTGGCACCTCGATCATAAATAAAATTTACAGATGACAAAATTGGGTTATGACATATTTTACTAAGGATCCAATTAGTTTATATACAAGGTAAGGTCTAATATCAAGTATCTAATAATAAAAGTCTAAAGTAAAAGTAAAATAAATGGTGGATATATTTTAAAAGAATAATTATCAAATATAAATTAAATGCAAATTAAATATTAAGACTTTGAAAATTAATATTTTAAGATAATGATTAATAAATTAGATTTTATTTCTTAACTTAGTAAAAATTAACTAAAGAGTTATTAGAATTGGAAGACGAAAATTATTTTATACACAAAATATATATTTTCTTAAAAAAATCAACATTTGATTACAAATATGTCTTTAAATTAATTGATAAAATCATTCAAAAAAGTGTTTTAAATATATTAAATATCAAAGTATTCTTTATGCTATTTATCTATAATGAATTAAAAAATTTATTTCCAAGCATTCAATGTTCTAAATATTTATAAAGAATTAAAGAATTTAAATATTTAAAAATAATTTATAAAACATAAATATGCAATTAATGAAAAGAATTTATACATTAAAATCAAAATTGAGATCTAGAAAACTTACCATATATCTTTAATATTAGCATCCTAACCTCAGTTAGTAACTACGAAATACATTATATAAAAGGAGAAAGAATATTTTTATAAATAAAAATATATTTCAAGTTTATTATTGTATGATTACATAGCACAAAAAACTTTTATTTAAAGGCAAAAAAGAGAGCCAAATATCAAATTTGGTAGTTGTAATTGGTGATAAATCTAGATAAAAATTTTGACAAATAAAGTATAATAATTCTAACTGCCAACAAAATATTATAAATGATCTCAAAGATCAATGATTCAGACTTAGTGATAAACATGAAAATTATAAATAATTGTTTAAGTTTTAATCTGCTACTTGTATCAGGTAGATGCGAAATTTTTATAAAAAATTATCAGTAAAATATTAAAATAAGTTTTTGCTGAACTAGAATAGTAAATAGACTTATTTAATAACTTCAAAATACAATTTAAAATTTAAATTGATGGTTGGTTTAAATATAAAAATTTTAACTCATTAAATCAGCTTTCTATTAGAGCAAAATCACTTTAATAATTCTTTTGATTAAAAATTTACGGCCTTTATACTATTATTACATCAAAATCGAAAATAAACAAAAATTATAAAAAGTTAGAAATATACATAATTTAAGAGAATTAATTATATTTTAAAGTATAAAATTATAAATTTAAACTTTAATATTTATATACTTTTATATACTCAACAATAATATTGAATAAAAATTTTATAATTTTTAAATTTAAAAGTTTATATAAAAGAGAAAGAGATAAATTTAAAAAATAGGACATTTTAAGCAATTTAATCTTTTAAAAAAAATTTTAAAAACCCTATTATCAAAATTCAAATTTTAAATTTTTCTAAAAATAAAATAATTTTTTTAATCTTTTAAAAGTATTTTTTTAGTAGCAATTACAAGATATAAAAAAGTTTTTAAATAGATTTTAAATTTAAAAAAAAAGTCAAATCAATTGTACAGTAAATAAAATAAACTAATCACAAAATATTAACTTTACTAATTAATAAATTAAATAATCAAATTAGCATTCGCCAATTAATAAATACGTGGTTCGTCCCACTCAAAACTTGCATGCACAGACAATGCTCCTTCCTCTAAATCTAACTGCATGCATTTGAATTGTAAGCATTTGAGCGCCATAAATGTTCTTTACCACAGGATTTAAAACTGAGTTGTACGGTATGAAATCCATTCTTCTACGTTAACTTCATTTACTTCTGATGTATCCAATCTACAATCTGCGTCATTCATTATTTCGTCGTTGACTTGGTTTCTCTAACTAAGCCAGCCTTTGCAGCCACTAATTAATATGTTTTCACCATGCCGGACAAACCATATACCTATTGAATGAAAATTGAAAATTTTAGTGTCAACTAAGGATTGATACAAAATGATGATGAAATCATAACTGAGGTTAGGTGGACTTTGAATTTCAAATTTAATTTGTCCGCGATGCATCATTCTTCTTTGAAAAGTTAATAAGATTTTTTTATATACAAATTAATATAATTAATTATTATTAAATTTATATTTATTTTTATCATTGCAAAAATATATAACACAATACTAATGTAATTATATTATATTTATTTATAAGATTAAATTTATATATCCGACACTACTTTAATATATAAAATGCATGCATTGTAAGTTATAATTCCTATCTCCTAAAACTATGATTCTATATGCATAGAAGCTCTTTATTAAAAGCTAGCCCATGACATGATTGTACTTGGGACAAGATCTTAAGACTTGGTTGTCAAATTTTGGAAATCTTGATAGTTATTTTTCTTTGTCTTTCAAATAATGAAAAAAAAAAAAAAAAAAATAGTTAAGGTGATTTTTAAGCGTGTTAGATGATTGAAGCATACATTGATCTTTCATTTGGTCTAATAGACGCCACGATTATTAAAGTAATGGAGATTGATGTTTTTCATTGTATAAAAAAAAAAAAAAAAAAAATTTCAAAATTTAAAATTTATTGCAGTATATTTATGTATTTATATATTAAGATACTATTTAAAGTGTATTCGTATAATTTTAAATTTACGTATAAATAATATCCCAATATATTAATATTTTGGTGCTAAATTCTCAAACTTTTGACATGAGTTTAACACAGTAGAATAGTCACAAATATGTTATTTTTATGCACTAAATCTTTAATAAATGCAATTGGCATTTTTATCATAATATCTCAACCCCACCTGCTCATTCATGAGAGGGAGAGGTCCCTCTAATAAAGTTTCTTCATAATTAAAAGAAACAATTATTTATATTATGCATAACTTTTTTTGTTAAAATTTTCACCATTTGTTTTAAATTTATTAATTAAAAGTACTTATTTATCCTTTACTTTGCTTTTCCTCTTATCCCCACATATCAAGTCAAATTATAAAATCTTTAGACCCACATAATATGTATGAATGTGACCCTTTGTACATTTGCATGACACTTTGAAAGAGACCCTTTGTGGAATGAGGGTAGTTTTGCCGTTTAATAAAATCCCACATTACATGTTCATTTATTCATAATAATATTTGAAAGTAAATTGATCTAAAAACACTTTAACAAGAGTAAATCATATCGATCTAAAACAATCAAACCCGTAAGAATTTAATATTAAATAGTGCAATCAAATCATATATTTATATATATGATTTGATAACAAATAAGGCAAAAAGAATGTAAGACAAAATAATCTTTGAAATAATGTTTATGGTCAAAACTTATTTTATTTTTCATTGCTTGTTTGTCATTGCATTATATATCTAAAATTTATCTTCTCTTTATATTTAATATAATCAAATTTTATCATAATATTTTTAAAGAGATCGCTTGTTCTAAAACTAAAAAGTCATAGAATTGATTATGGGATATGAAAATACTATAAAAGTTCTATAAAAGGGAGACACTCAGTTCATTTGTTGAAGTTTTACTAATACATTGGAATTCATGACTTATCCCTACTTTCTCTAAACTAGGTTCACCTTATACAGAGAATAGTTCTAAGATTTTCTAAGCATTATATAAAAGAAGACATTTAAGAAACCATTATTTAGAAAACTACAAGGAGAAATAAGAGCCACTTTCTTTTCAGTGATAATGACCTCTTCTTTAATGAGAGACCCCAATATTGTAATAATATTTTATACTTACAAAATTAAAATCCTTCTTTCTTCAAGGTCCCTATGCTATTCACAACCAAACCTTGGGACATTGATTCTCCTTTCCTTTTCTAATTCTACTTTATGGCTCTTAAACATGTGGGCCCATTGAAGACTACAGACTGCTTCCCCCAACAACATCATCAAGAAGTTACACTCTTCATCTCCACCGTTCAATCATACAATCTGATTTCATTAGGCCCATTCAAGACTTCAATCATTGATCACCAATAGTATTAGGGTCAGTACATATGCAGGCACTTCAATAATTAATGTCAATCTTTCGGTTGATTTGGAGAACACGCGTAGCATGATAAAGTAAGGAACATCATATGATAAATGCACCTTCCCTTAAAAACTTTTACTTTGAAAAGCAAAATAAACCTCTCTTTTTCATTCTCAAAAAGTGCAAAATAAAATTTTAAAATATGTATTTAAAACAAAAAATTTGCAATTCCAAAGGTGAGCGTGAAGAGAATTGAATAATATTAGAAAAGCAAAACCCACGATAATATATTTTGCACTCATTAACTCTAAACGGTATGTGATTAAGGAGAAGTGATATAGTCTAATCATGACCGTAGAATTATTGGACTATGAGATTATACATTAGTCAACACTCTGTCAGCTATCCCAAAAAGAAGACTCTTTCATAGAAGTTCATAAAACCCACACTATCAGCATTACCTTTACTTTCTTCTTCGTCTTCTCCTCTGTCTTTGCTTCATTAATGGCGTTTTTGAAACTTTACTCTCCCTACATTGTATTCTTTGTCTTCTTTTTCCTTGGTACAGTTTTATTTACTTCACTTACTGAGTCTTTATCTTCTTCTTCAGATGTTATACTTCTCTTAGGAAAGATCAAAGGTTCCCTACAAGGTAATAATGAGAACTTACTCTTGTCTTCATGGAACTTATCTGTCCCTTTGTGTCAATGGAGAGGGCTCAAGTGGGTTTTCTCAAATGGGTCTGCTCTCTCCTGCGGTGAAATTTCGGCACCACAATGGTCTAATCTTTCTCTTTATAAAGACTCTTCTATTCACCTTCTGTCTATTCAGCTACCGTCAGCGAACCTCACGGGTTCACTACCTAGAGAGCTTGGTGAGTTCTCTATGCTTCAAAGTTTGTACCTTAACATCAACTCACTTAAAGGAAGCATACCTCTTGAGCTTGGTTACAGCTCTTCGCTATCTGATATTGACTTGGGTGATAATCTTTTTAGTGATGCTTTTGCTCCATCAATTTGGAATTTATGCGATAAGCTTGTTTCTGTCAGGCTTCATGGTAATTCACTCTCTGGGGCTCTCCCTGAACCTGCGCTTCCTAACTCCCCTTGCAAGAACTTGCAGTTTCTTGATTTGGGAAGCAACAAGTTTTCAGGGAGTTTCCCTGGGTTCGTTACTAGGTTTGAGGGTCTTAAAGAGCTTGATCTTTCGAATAATATGTTTTCAGGTTCAATTCCAGAGAGTTTAACTCGGTTGAACCTTCAAAAGTTGAATCTTTCACACAATAATTTTACTGGGATGTTGCCTGTTTTTGGTGAATCAAAGTTCGGCGTGGAAGTTTTTGAAGGAAACAGTCCTAGCCTTTGTGGTTTACCTTTAAGAAGTTGTAATGGAAATTCTAGTTTGAGTTCAGGTGCAATTGCTGGTCTTGTGATTGGATTAATGACTGGAGTGGTGGTTTTGGCTTCTTTGTTAATTGGTTATATGCAAAATAAGAAGAAAAAAAATCGAGGAGATAGTGAAGAAGAATTAGAGGAAGGAGAAGATGATGAAAATGTTATAGATGGAGATAGTGGTCGTGGTGGTGGTGAAGGGAAGCTGATTATATTTCAGGGTGGTGAGCATTTGACATTAGAGGATGTGTTGAATGCCACGGGACAGGTTATTGAGAAGACTGCTTATGGGACTGCATATAAGGCGAAGCTTGCGGATGGAGTGACCATAGCTTTGAGACTGTTGAGAGAAGGTAGTTGCAAAGATAGGAGTTCATGTTTGCCTGTGATAAAGCAATTGGGAAGGGTTCGGCACGAGAATATGATTCCTTTGAGAGCTTTCTATCAGGGAAAGAGAGGGGAGAAGCTACTCATTTATGATTATCTTCCCAACAGGACCCTTCATGATCTTTTACACGGTACGAACTTTGTGTTGCATTTCCTCTGAATTTGATTTATGTTCGTTAAAAATCATACCACTTAGGAGTACTTTATTGCTTTATATTCCTGTGTAAAAGTTGAATCTCCTTTAACAGTCAAAGCACTTTATTCAAATCGATGCTCAAATATTGCCACGTGTTGAGGCTTAATTGATTAAGCGACGAATAGTTACAATAATCAAACATAAGCAATTGCATTATTCATACTGCATTTAGCCCTTCAGGAAAGATAATTGTGGAAGATGTTTCTTTGTAGATATCTTATATGTTTTGTAATGGTACCTCGGAATGATTGAGAAAAAGAAAGTCCTTTAGTGTTGGAAATTTAAGAGCATATGTTTTATTCCAAGTTAATATCTCAAACCATACGGTAGAGATCCAATAATAACTTGGCTGCCAGTAATATGAGAACTCCCTTGGAATTTATCTCGTGTGGTAGCCCAAGCATTCTATTTAGTGAAAGGCCAAGGGAATTTATCTCATGTGGTAGCCCCAAACATTCTCTTTAGTGAAAGACCAATTAGAGTTGTACGATCAGCTGACACATTCTAGAATAACTTCATTCTCTTTAAGCAATCGTACATTTTGCAAAGTTATTAACAAACTAGAAGGTATTTGATTAACAGAATTGTGCTAACCAAACAAATTCTGGGTATTTGACAAGCATTGTGACATTTTGGAAAATACTGATATTATAGGTTCTTACTTGAATGGTGTGTAGGCTTTTCCATGAGAAAGAGGGTGCATTGACATTTGAACCATGAGAAAGTGATAGGTGAGATGGGCATGCAACGCCATCCATATACTCATCCGATAACTTTTAGACACGTATGCATTCATTTTAAGATTTACCATGGTTAACAATAATTATAATGAGAGAGAGAATTTATAACGCATGGTGTATTATTATTGGATGGTTAGTTTTGGGGGTTAATTCAAGCTCTATAGGGGTCAATAGTGTTGACCTTGCAGAGTGATGCGTAACAATCATTTCTTTAGTAGTATTCTTAATGTAGTTTAACATTGATATATAATTGATTGTTGTTGTCTTTTTAACAAGTTATGCTCAATAAGTGAACTCTGGACGCATTTATTAGTGTGGACTATTGTCATTTTTTGTCCCAACACAAGTCTGGACCAATGGCCAACCTTCAACCGTCACACAATTAAATTTTAACCCATTTTGTTGTCCATTCCTTCACCAAATCAAGTGGCCCAATTGTGCCTTATCATACTGCATATTGATCCGGTTTTCTGTGAAATTTGGCATCCTTTCACACAATTTATTTTTGAATCCACCATACCCTCTTTTTAGATGCCAAGAGGCATCTCTAAATTTTTCTTGGAGCAATAGGAGGTCCCTCCCTGTGATGTGCATTTTGCAAAAAGGGAACCCCACCTTCTTATAATGATGGCCTTTTTTAGGGTGCAGATGGATAACAAACAAAGCAGACACCATCAATGAAGCTCAAAATACAATCCAATTTTCCCCACTGACATATGACCGAAAACATATTTGAAAAAAATAATCTTCTCTGATTGCATAGTTATTTCACCTAAACAATTCAGAAATTTTTTCAAGTGTTTATATGAATTTGGTATGTTACCAATTGTGGGAATGGAAAGCCAGTTAATCATTCTTTTATCTTTTTTTATCTGCTTGCATGCAGATACTAGAGCTGGAAAACCTGTGCTGAATTGGGCTCGGCGACACAAGATTGCATTGGGTGTAGCCAGGGGACTAGCATATCTTCATACTGGTCTTGAGACACCCATCACACATGGGAATCTAAGATCCAAAAATGTTCTTGTGGATGACTTTTTTGTGGCTAGGCTCACTGAGTTTGGACTTGATAAGTTAATGGTCCCATCAGTTGCTGATGAAATGGTAGCACTTGCGAAAGCTGATGGTTACAAGGCACCAGAACTTCAAAGGATGAAGAAATGCAATTCTAGGACAGATGTTTACGCATTTGGGATACTTTTATTGGAGATTCTGATAGGTAAGAGGCCAGGAAAAAGTGGGAGAAACGGTGAGTTTGTCGATTTGCCTTCAATTGTGAAAGTGGCAGTATTGGAGGAGACAACAATGGAGGTTTTCGATGTGGAAGTCTTGAAGGGGATAAGAAGCCCGATGGAAGAAGGATTAGTTCAGGCATTGAAGCTTGCAATGGGATGCTGTGCTCCAGTAGCTACTGTTAGACCCACCATGGATGAAGTTGTTAAGCAATTGGAGGAGAATAGACCACGAAACAGATCTGCTTTATATAGCCCAACTGAAACAAGGAGCGAAATTGGTACCCCGTTCTAAGCTTTCTTTTCTGACATTTTCTTCAAATTCTGTTTTCCAATCATTCTGTTGCCTCTCTTCTTAGATAGGTAATTGTAGTGAATGGTGTTTTCAACAGAAGGTTATATTTTTCTAGGAAATCAGTGCAGTTCTTAGTCTCTTATGTAATTCATAATATTGCATTATGTAGTGTGGATTTTTGGAATTATTAAGCATGTTAAGATATTGAACGTATTCATGTTCTCATATCCGAGTATTAGATAACACGACCAATTTTTCAAGCATAGTACGCATTGGAGAACTAATCCTTGCCAAGGCATAATGACAAAAACAGTGGGTATCATATATTACACCAGATATATGAGAGAATCTTTGTTTATAACAGACTTACGCCGTCCAAATAGATTTTAGTGCTAGAAATAAAAGAAAAAGTAGATACATAGACTGAAAAAGTGAAGTAGCCAATTGAGACGGAGATGCGTACTTCTAAAGCAAAAATAAAGGAGATCAACAATACTGCAGCAGCTGAGTAAGTACGCCGAGGTCGAACATTCTGACAAGTGAAAGTCGTGTGTTGGGCTAACATGTGACAAATTTCGAAAAAAATTTTGTACACTAGTCAAATATTGGTTCGGACTTGAAATACTACGCAGAATGGCAGCAGCAAGCTCGCAGGATAATTCTCTAACAATGATGAGAGGGAAGAAAAAAAAAGATTCTTTTCATCTCTTTTCATTGTTATCTTTTTTCTTTTTATAGTTTTTCTTTCTTTCTTTTTTTTCTTATGGGAATTGGGATTGACGATCAACATTGGCGAAGAGGGCGGCATCTAAGGGCCCCGGCATTCGAGGTCAGAACTCCAACCAATGAAGAAGATTTGGCCCCTAAGCTTGAGGCCCTAGCATAACTTGCTGCGGAACCAGCTCCTGATGGAGTGAAGTAGGCTCCATTCAGCATCAGATCTCCCTCTGATCTCCAATTCCAGTGCTTCCATACACCACTTGATGTGTCAACCCTCTTAGTTACCTCTTTAGCAAACGGATTAACTGGAGCAAGATATCTGTTTCCCTGGCTGTTGATTGTGGGCTCAGCGCTTCCACCAATAGCATACATTTCCCAATGTGTGTAGTCGTTGTTAACCACGTGGAAATACCCATGTCTACACCTGTTAATGGCAATTGTAAAACATTGTTGATTTGAATCACTGTAATATAATTTGCTTGAAACTAATGAAAATGGTGTCACTAAAGAAGTATATATATGGGCTGTTGTTGGTTACCTTGGCATTCTCTGGATAAGACCTTCACCAAAATGGTTGTAAGCTATGGTCACTTGCATCATCTTGTCTCTGGTGTAGGAATCACTGTGTCCCAATAGCATAACCTCATTATGGTGAGTAAAGTAGTTGTTGGAGATAGTGATTGCAGTTGATCCCATAATAGCATCTATAAGACCATCAGCACAATTAGATAAAGAATTATGATCTATCCAAATATGGCTTGATCCGAAAATGGAGATGCCATCTCCATCAGCCATCGTCCTCCATCCATAGTGACTCGGTGAGCTTCGAACCATGGCATTACCAGTAGGTTTGCAATCATGGATACTTATGCCATGAATAATCACATTTGTGATGTATTGGATAGTAATGCAAGCTCCATTAGCAATGTGGACATTGACTCCACGACCATCAATGGTCTTAAAACTATTCATTATAAGCTCCTGCTTGAGTTTTATTACCATATCGCGCTTGAACACAATCCACAAAGGCCTATCTTGTATGACAGCATGGCGGAGTGTACCAGGTTTGGGGTTCACCGGGTCATCATCACTTGGGTCACTAACGACGTAATACTTGCCATCACGGCCGCCCACAGCGTTGCGTCCAAAACCAATGGCACAGTTAGCAAGGTGCTTCCGGTGAAAATGCCAGTGAGGGTCACAACGCCAGCAATCATCAATTGGATTGCCGGTAGCACATGAGAAAAATCCCAACTTTCTCCTTTCAGTACTATTGCGAATTGTCCTGATAAATTAAAAGAAGTTCTCAAACTTAAATCACTTTTAAAAGAGTTTAAATTAAGCATGTTGCTTCTAGTCTGGCCAAGTGACATAGCAATGGAGATGTATACGACTATACGGATAGATGGATACGGTTCATATGAAAGTTGATATTATTGAACCCATTCTCCTGTTAGAAATAAATGCTAAGTTGACACTGATCCCTCTCTGGTACTTGGTTTCGTCGGTGGACATTAAATATTTGTCACATTCATTCAATAACTTGGTAATGTCACTGGCAGAGTAACTATTATTAGATCAAGATCAGGATCACCAAAGAATTGGACTAAAGTTTTCTTGTATATATGAAACCAGATCTGTGATTTTGTGGTCTGATTCTGAACCTCTTTGCCTCTTGACAGGCTGGAAAAAGGGAGCACCATTTAAGTACACTACCCCACCCAATAGGGATACAAAGCATAGCATGATATCATCGAGTGAATAAACAGGGCAGACAATCTCCTCTCTTTTGTTCTACAATTAGTATGAAAGAATCCTAGCAAAGTCTAGGAGTTGTAGTTTGGTAATTTAAATAGTTATTTTATGTTTGATTTCTTATCCAAATTCGAATATGGAGCAGCCCGAATAAGGAAATAATTTCAAAAAATCATAACAAATCTATGTAAAAAAGGCCTAATTAAAAGTTTAAATTAAAATATTAAAAAATAAGAAAAAGAAAAAATATTCTAATTAACCATTGCAAATTGATTCATTCTCATGTACAAACTCCTACAAACTAGTAAACTAAGACATCAAAGCAAATATGGGCATATGTGGGAAAACGAGTGAATAGTAAAAAAGACTTTTAATTAAGCTATTGCAACCACTCAAATAATCTTTTGAAGTACTATAATTTAAGCACGAATACAAACTAGTAAACTAGACATCAAAGCAAATATGGGCATATGTGTGAATACGAGTGAATTTTAAAAAAGACAATTAATTAAGCAATTGCAAACCACTCAAATAATCTTTTGAAGTTTTAAGCAATGATTAAACACGAAAGCAATGGAAAAAGTAATTGCAATAGAGATGATAAGTTACAAAACCATTGGCTGTCAGGCATGAAAAGCTGTTGTACTTGTGGAATGATATTTGATCCTTGGAGAATCAAAGCAAGCAAAGGACAAGAAAGTAAAATAAAAAAGCGTGATATGCGGATCTCAGGACATGGGCATGTGTGTAGGCTGCCATTGGCAACTATAAAATTACAAGAGCAGCCGGGGAGGGAGAGAACATGGTTGGAGATGATTCCTCATGATCTAAAAGGATAGAGAGAGAAAAAACTCTGAACTCATTCATTACCTTCGAATAATCAATTGGACGATGGTTCAATTTCGGTTTCAATAGGATAATATTGATAATTTGGACTGAAAATTCTTTTGGTAAAAGCAGTGTGACGACTAAAGTAGCTTATGGTCATATCACATGGGATTAAGGAAAAGGCTGAGAGGTAAAAAAGACGTGAAAACTAAAACTACACTTGTTTGGTTGAAATGTCCAGATTATGTGAGCCTCTTATTCTATTTGATATTATTTAAACAAAGGAATGAATTAATTGGGAGACTCACATGTCAACCATAGAAGCAATTTCCTCTGGATTATCAACTCCGTGCTCATTAGTCCATGCATTAAATTCCGTCCTGAAAGTTTACGAAAGAATGCAAGCATTGGCAATTTTCTCGAATCAAATAAGAGGTGATAATAAAAAAACCATAAAATAAATAACACTCAAGCACACACGACGTCGTCAAACTTGAGGCCCCCTCTCGATTTCATCGGTCGACTTTTGATTGAGTGAATCAGTCACCAGCCGCCAATATGCGGAGGTCTCGATTGTTGTAGTATGTCAAATGACTAATCTGACCTCCTGATATTTACCAATTTACTAATCTGGCACTATCTTTTTGATTGAGCGGCAACTGCCAACACGACATATTAAAGGTATTTTCGTACATTAATATAACCTACGGAATTAGAATGGAGGTCATGGTCAGCTATATTCTCGAGGGTTGAAACGCTAACGTAACGGAAATAACGATCCAGATTTTTCAGATGTATAAGATCAGATCGTACGGCTTGAGTGTCTAAACTGTTAGAAAAATGTTAATAACCAACCCCACTTAGATTGGTTATCTAACGATCGTTAAAATAGGACGATTATGATTCGTTAGAAAGTACAGGTAAAGGATCTAAAACTCAAAATGCTGTAGTTGGTACGACTCGTTGTCAGTATTCATATTAACCTGTCCGCAATTGAAGAGTTGTTCGAGCTCTGCAACTGCTCTGTTTTCAGAAACCTGATACACGAATACAATGAATGCAAACAAACAGTAAGGATCAAACTATCTGACCGTAGAGTTTTGAAGAATGAGAGTACGCTCAAGCATACCTGGATTCTTGCTCTTGCTTCTCTGTTGAGGCTTTGACGATAACAAAGAGGCACAGAATCAGGAATGCAGACACAGAGGATCGTCTTTCATAAGAAACCGCCATTGTTGCAGCTTCAGAACCTCTTTCACAGTGAAAACAGAATCTCTCTCTTTGTTTTTTTTTGTACTCAATTGGGAGAAGGAAAAATTGAATGATATTGAGTCAAAGGAAAAGCCATGAGGAAGCCGTCTTTATATAGCCAAAGGCACGTTGGATACTAACCTAATAGTGCCTAACTCCGTTAAACTCGGCTCAGTGTAATCGTTAACCAGGGTTGGGTTTCATTAACCTCACCACTGAACCATCTCCCTAACTGCCATAACTGACTGTCTTTTTCTCTCTCTCTCTCTCCTCAATGAGACTTTACTACTCACACGTGTCAAGTGTGTCGGTACATCACGTGCTTCACCATCTCCTACTGACACCTCGGACATTTATCTCTGGGCGAACCACATATCCAACTCAGCGGCTCAGCTTATCAGCATTTTCACAATTACTGAAGAATGATTTTTGTTTTTATATCAGCGGAGGACCTGGGCCTGAATGCCACGTTGCCACGTGGATAACGTTGACGATCTAATTACGTGTAAAGACACCTCAGTTTACCGGTTGTTCCGGTTAAATATCCGTACTGAAACCGGATCGGCCGCTTATTTATTATTTCTTTTTGTTTTTGTATACCATATCCGATTAACTTTGATGTATATTACACTTATCGTATTTTTTTGTTCTTATATAATATCATATATCCGATTATTATTAATTTATTTAGTGGTTATCATTTACATATTATAAATTATAAGTATCTGACCTTATCTTAAAATGTATGAGGAGGTTTACAATTTTTAACCCAAGGGCTAAAAACAAGATTAAAAATTTTAAAATTTTCAATAAAATGAAATAAATATGACTACGGCTTCGAAAACTTTGATGATCCCATCCATCTTTCGAGATGAGTAATGTATATATCTACTGGAAGATTTTTGTTTTTGTTACTTGTATATGCAATGGCAATGTCTCTTGCCCATAACTTGAAGGGGTTCAAATTGTCGTTACCAATTCATTATGAATAGGAGAATAAAAATATTTTCTATGATTTGATTAAATAATAATTTTTTTACTTTATATTTTATTAAAAAAAATTTTAAAAATTAAAAATTGTGATAAATACTCATAATTTTTATAAAAATTTAAAATTACATAAAATTTAATTAATAAAATTAATATTTTGAAGAACATAAAAAATTTATAAATTATATTTTAAATTTTTTTAATTTTTATATTTTTATAAAATTAGAGGTATAATAATTTTTATACGACAGAAAAAAATAAAAAAAAATTGATTTGAAAAAATTATTTGTCACAATTTTTAAATTTAAAAAAAATTTTATCACAAAGCATAAAATAAAAAGAAAATTGTTAATTAAGCAAACTATATAGGTACATTTGCCATTCCCCATTCATTAATATTTGTTTCAATATGCATCACTAATTTATTTTATCCAACACATTTTAAAAAAATTAAAAATAATTACAATATACATAAATAAATAAAAATTTCTTATATGATTTCTGAAAAAAAAAAAAAAAAAAGGTATTGAATTGAAAAACTCATAAAATTAAATATATTAGTGATCCTTGATCAATGAGTAAGAATAAGTTTTGGACTAATAACTTTTATTTTATTTTAAAAGAGAAAGTAATTTTTTTTATAAATATTAATTATATTAAATTGTGGAAAAAGCCATCATGGCTGATCCCTGTAAGTAAGCTTCATGTTTTGTTACCAGAAAGCTGGCCGGCTTCACTCATTAAGGAATTAATTGTTGATCAAACTGTTTTTGTTTCCTCAAATTTCCAAACATTAATATTGCTTAAATCAAGGGATCATGTTTTAGACAAAATCTATTAAAACCAAATCTCAGTTATTCTTTATATAACGAAAAATTCAAATTTTTAATTTTTGTAAGTATATATATATATGTATATATATATATATATATAAAGAATTTTATGAGCCATTTGTGGTTAATGCTCTAATCGTTGTTTGGAGGCATACCCATCATCAAGTGTCAAATGTATAGGCTAAAAATATTGATTGAAAAAAGTGAAAAATTAAAATTTGAAAAATATCATAAATTGATGGAAAAAAAGATTTTTGGGTCTCTAAAATTTGATTAAATATATAAATAATCCTCTAATTTTTAACTAATAGTCATGAGTTAAAAATATTTATTAATTTAAATGATTTTATTTAATTTTTTATTACAATTATAATAATATCATATTATTTTTATTTTTGTCAAAAATATATTAATTAAAAAATGAATTGGATCTTTGTAAGTAATTTTAAAAAATAATAAAATTAAAATATATATTTAATTAAATTTGAAGGATTCAAATGTCATTTTTCTTAAATTTATTAATGGACCCCTAGATTGAAGTCATTAATAACACAAACTCCATTAATTCCCCCGTTGATTCTCCTTCCTCTCAAGCTTTGAAAATAAAGCCAGATGAGCCGCCTACTAAATGACAATTACGATATTTATTTATTTATTTATTTATTTCCTTTTATGGTCAAAACCCAATTATAGAATTATTGTTCAGCAATTGTTTTTCCAAAGTCTACACTTTTTCAAACACCTTCCACTTCCATTTATGAAAGGAACCACAATTGAATTCAATGGATAGGTTAGGAAGTCGTTTAATGTTGTAACCTACTGCAACAAACAACTTCATAAAAACCATCAAATCACATGCTTTCTCGCCGTTGATCAAGGGCAGATGAGGTGAGCTAATACTAATTTGTTTGCCAATTTTATTTTATGGGTAGTGTCAACGGATATAGAATTTTTTGTACAAACTAATGTTATAGTTTATATCAATAACCTTTTTTTAATATATACATTTTACAGGGTTTTAAATTTTATACACTTGTAATGGTTGTGATTGAATTTTATTTTTATATAAATTATAATGTATTTACTATATCTTAAATTTAATCTTACCTATTGAAAGTATATAAATTTAATAGCTAGTAAAGTATGGAAAAAAAATATATAATTGATCCTTCTTCTTGTGTTATACTTACATATCCCATATAGATTCCAAATAATATGATAAATAAATTGACATATATTTATTAAATAACAAATTTTTATAATTTTTATAATTATTAATTTTTTTTTTTTTTGGCACTATCTAATGAATAAGTACTAATTCATTTAAAATGTATTTTTTGAATGAAAAATTTGAAATAAATAATATTACTTTATTTTTATTAATATCACTAAAAATTTATTGAAATAAGAGAAAAATAAACTATACAAAATATATAATAATTATACACTATTATTATATGAATTTGTAAAGAATTTACATCTCAACATTATTAATTTTTTTTAGTATGCAACAAAATGAATTGTATTGGTTTGGTTGCTTATGTGGGCTATTATTTTTGCCAGGATATTATCCCACGTTTGCAAGTGGAATTGTTATAAGTCACGAATGTTAAAAGTGTTTGGTGAGAAAGAAAATTTAGTGGAAGAAAAACAAACACTTGAGAGTGGAATAATTATGGGGAAATGAGAAGACAGAAGAAAATGAACTTGACATTTTGTTTTCTGCCTTCGATTCAATATAGGACACCTATACCTCATTTACTATATATATTTAATTTAACATTATTATAAATATAAAAGGAATAATTAATATACAAATTAAAATTTCTTATTAAGATTTTCCTACTTAAAACTTTCTTCTCCTCCACTTTTACCAACTCTATCAACACCTTACACAAGAAAACAAATTACAAGAACATCATTAATAAATTAGTCGAAATAAATATATAATAATATCATGTTTAAATATATTTAAAATCATGGCCTTCTTGTATATTAATTTTAAAGAAAATTTCTTGTAAATACTAACCTTTTAGTTTATACCTAATTTTTATCAATTTCCCTGCCACTTAACATCATGTAACAACTTTAAAACTAGTAAAAAAAAAATCTTCAATTTCAAACCAACAATCATAATCTTCCTTTTGAAATTGGAGTCGACCTTGGACGAAAGATAATTTTGTTGGGAGTCTTTTCAAGAATATCTTAAATTCGTCAAAATTATCTAATAAATTAAGTATGACAATTTAGTTATAACAACAGTTTCTTTTGGTATTGTGGTGCTGATGTTAGTGCTAATATAGGTGTTGTACCATACAAGTTAAAAATGTGTTTAGCAATATTAATTTTTAATAAAATTTATATATTTTTATATTAATATTTGATATTTAAAATTTTTTATCTTAAAATAATTGTACTTTAAAAACTATCAAAATTATCTCACCACAATACTAAACAGAACCATAATAATATATTTATTAACTCCAATCACTCTAGCTATAGAATTACTGTAATGTTTATGTAACCCCCATGTCATATTTCATTGTGATTAACCATAAGTTGGAACATATATCTATATTCCAAATTTGAAAGGATAAATTAGGGAATTAATATTAACTTTGTCATGAATTAGAACATTCGGCCTTTGACATTTTTATGTGCATGTTTAGATGACACCCACCAAAAAAATTATATTAAGTATCAAGGTATATATACACATACATGCATATACGAGACAACAATCTTTATTTTGTTCTCCTTTAACTTCACCTAACAATCATGCATACATGTATTATAAAACTTCATAAATTTTATATAGTAAGATTGTATACATGAAAATATGCTTGCTTTTATATTTTATTGAATTTGATTTTGTTGATAGACCTTGGGCTTATCAATTATCGGGACCTTTCATCCTAGCACGTAGTTTTTATGGTCATGGCATGTGACTAGCTCTAACTAACACGCCCCTTACAAGTTTTACTTGGCCTAATTGCATGTTTATATGTATCTATCATCTATCTATATTATTATTATTAGCTATAATATTTATACTTCTCCATGTGTCAAAAGCTAAAGAATGAAAGTTTCTATATCAAATTAAAAAAATGAAAGAAAGAAAGAAAATGATAAAGCACTTCAATCAAGATTCCAAATTATACCCGATAATCAATCATGTGATTGCCTTATCCAATGTAAACAAACAAGGCACAGAAAAAAGAAAAAGAAAAGAAAAGATTGCATGGTTTGATGCAAGATACCCATTTGCTATTGGTGGACATATATGCCAAAATATATATATATATATAAAATAATGTTAGCATATAAAATTTTTTATAAATTAATGCTATTAAGTAATATATATTTAAATATACAGAAAATAGTAATATTAAAAATATAATTTTTTTTTACAAATTTAAGTGAAAATTCACAAAAATAAAAAAGAAAATTATACAAAATATGTGTCAATCACATAACACTGTTACATTAATTTACATAAATATATAAAATATATATCTCTTTTTTAAAAGGAATTATTATAAAATATAATTTATTTTCTATTATAATTTCTAACATGACCACGATTGACTGCCTGCCTCTCCGAAATTTATCGGGTTGGCAACGGAGCTTGTGATCATGCACTCCATTCCATCGTCGATTACATAATAATTAATATTTTAAAATTATAATTTTTTATAAATTACATCCTTAAACTGTATAAAATATATATATATATACCGTACGTCGTATATCTTTGGAAAGAGTGTTATGATTTCTATCGTATTTGCTTATGTCATGTTTGAACATTTAGACCTTAATTTGTGAATTTTGCCCAAAGGGCAATTGCTTCCCCACCATTTCAAACTTTCTACCAATTACAAATCAAAAAGAAATCTCTAAATGGCATATCAATGTTATGCTTTTAAATATTTCTAATATTTTATTTTTAAAATTTTAAAATTAATAATATTTGTAGATTTTTTTTCCAAAACTAAGTGCAAAATAGAATTTTCATGATAGGAATATGCTAATTTAAACGAGAGAATTTATCAAATTTGAATAAGAAATTTCTTGATTACTTTTTTAAAAATTAAAAATTTTATATTCTTAAAATCTCAATATTTAATTTCTTTTAATAGAGATTTCTTAATCTTACATAAACTCTTCTATAAGAAATAATCAAATCAAATCAAATTTAACATTAAGAAAAGACATTAAATCCTTTCTTTGTTTACAAATCATGGAACATTAAAAGGAAGCAAAAAAATCAGAGACAACTTATGAGATGGAATTTGAAGTGGACGACGTTAATTAGCCTGATGAAAGGAAGTGGCACGAGTCAGCACATCACCAATATTCAATGGCCCAATATGCAAATCATTTTCAATTTGGGAGTAACCTAAAGTAGTATTTGACTCGAAATTTGAAGGGAATTTTGGTGGAGAATTAGTGGTTGAATTGCATATTGCATCTATATATAATAATGTCATATTCCAAATTTATTTTTTTTCTAAAGACTTCAAGTATATTTCTTTTCCTAAAGATTCCAAATTTTGGTTGGCATGTTGGAATTTCATTTGCTTCATTGCTTAGGCTTTCTTTCCCAATTTACATGTGTACATTGACTTGATAATAATTGGTGGGAAAGTATGAAAGCAACTAGAAGAAGAAGAAGAAGAAGATTAATCATGAAAACCATATTATGGTTGATTCGAGTGCGGCATTTGTGGCTGGAACTCAGCAAATCCATATCATTCTTTGTGGTGTATTCCATTATTTCCATTATTAATCTTATTATGCTTCTATAATACAGCAATTATTAAACTTTAGACTTAAGGAGAGGAGAAGAAACAAGAACAACAACATATTTGCCAACAAATCCAACCTAGCCGAAAAGGATATATCATGTGCACATGTATTTTATATTATAATTATAAATTAATATGCAATTCTTATTGTATTATCTTGTTTATTCACCATCGAATCAGTAAGGCCAAATGAAACAACAAGAGTGTGACACGTGTGATAATGTTTCTAGGGTTCTTTTATCGACCAAGATTATTGACGGGCACATGGGGTATTATGAGAAAATTAAGTGAATGATACATCCCAGGTGGGTTTATTGCGTTGCTGACTTGTGCCTTGTTTTGTCCACAATTTGACAAGCTGGCTGCCCCAAGCCTAGCTTCTTCTTTCCATCTCTCCTTTTGTTGGGTGGTCTAAGCCCATTAACGTCTATATGGAAATGAGATCGTCTCGTTTTTGCATCAGTTTGATTTTGTTTAACTTAGCATTTTATTCAACCCAACCCCAGTTATAAAACCCAATTCAACTATCCAGATATCAGCCTTCGCTTTCAATGCATAACACAATATCATTTGGCTCACCATCTCCCTCTCTCTCATATACCGAACATGATATATTATCATCAATAGTCAACTGAATATTTTTTTTTTTTTTTTGTGGATTAGTTTTACCACCAGAACATCATTGTATGCTAACCGGGGGATTTTGAGTGTAAGTGCAGAAGCTTGGAAAGTCGAGAAGGGTCTCAGCCAATTTTGCACAAATTATCGAGAATTGCAACCGTTTTCTTGATGAGAGTGAGATAGGTTGAAATCAATTGAACACTTGCAATGATATTTAGAGGGCTGACCTTTCAGTAAAATATTTGAGAGTGACTTACGAACAAATTCACTGTGAAAATTTGAAATCCGTAATAATTAGTACTGTACATCTTAAAAATTTGCTTTCGGAGACATTATTTAATCGAGCTTGTTGAAATTCTTTTTAGTCCTAATATATTAAGTTGGAAGCCCACCATAAATTGATATTAATGCTGAGGATAACATACACAAAAATTGAGCACAATAAAAACGGTTCTTTAGTCTCAATATTTGAAACCCAGCAATACTTTGAGAAACTTGAATCCAAGTGAATTGAGTTGAGAAGCTGAATTGAAGTTTGCATAACAGATTTATTTATTGTCTGTTGAGCTTAAAATGGTTGAACAATACCCGCTTTTTCTTTTTAAAATTATTACAAAAAATTGTCTAAATTCTTTTTCAACTTAACATGAACAGAATTGTTGAACTTTAAGACCCTGGGACAACCTAAAATCTTTACAAATTGCACAAACTGGTATCCAGATTTTTTATATCATTTGCAGAGCATTTCTTTGCCCATCGTGCGTTGATTATATTTGAAAATAAACCACAAGCAGATTGTATATGTTGCATAAATATAAATATTTAAGCATGAAAATGTTGTGAATGGGTTAACACTTCAAAATACAATTATTAATGAAGAAAGAACAATTTGTTGGTGCTTATTTTTATCAAACAAATGTCGAGCAAGGTGGATTGCTGTGTTAACAAGGGATGGGCCACCAAGTAGTGAGTCATCGGCCTCGACAATAGACCCAATTCATAATTGTATAAATTTAGGACAAATGAACATATGGTAGGCTATATCGATCAAAAATGAGATTTTAGTAGTAGCCCATATTTAGAGAACGATTTCTTTAAAAATTACTAATCTACATACAAAGTTGGTATTCAAATTAATGTAATAATACACTTGATCGTTAGCATTCATCATAAATATAAAAATTAGAGAGATGAATATGCCTGGCACTTTTTTTTCCCTTATATACTGACAAATTAAATGCGAATATTATATTCTAAGTTTGGAAGTATAGTGCATAGTACAGCGTATATAAACATTATGTATACAAAATCTTATATAATTTCAGTTATATAAATTAATGTATAGGTATTTTATGTTATTGCTACATGTATCGTAACAATTTTATTTCATTATTACCAAAACAATATTGGATTACAAATCTGGTCAACATTGCCCGCCATAAAACGGTGTCTGTATCAAATGGATTGAAGTATCCCATATGCAAAAATACTTTGAATGCTATTACAAAATGATATGCAAAACTAAAATGAACAAATTCTTGGTTAATAATATGATTATTGACCACTTATTAATTGAATGGAACAAGTTATGCACAATGTGCACACACCAAAAAAATCTTTATTGTAAAAATCAAAGACATGCGATCGATGCTATTGTGAAGAAATTACTCAAGAAATTACTATTCAATAATATTGGAAGCCAAATCGCATCTCGCATGGCTGTTGGCTAGCTACCTCTCTCCTCTAACTACCCTTATTTTCTAAATTAATTTCTTCATAAATGGAGGGATAAATCAAGGTTTGAATCTTTACCCTTATCACCATTTTCAGTACTATTTCCAATAATTCGACTGTTATCCATTTTCACTGACAGATTTTGGGACAACGTACCAACTCGATTAAGATCACATCGTATGCTTCTTTGCCAGTTCGTTAAACATCTCTCATCCTGATGATCTTGATCAAGATGATAATTATGATGATATTGATGACTGCTTGAACAACTCGCTCCGTAAAACACAACATTGTTACTATGATCAAACCTAGCTGCAACGTTCGATTTAACTCTATCTGATGATGACGACAAGTGTTGGGGAGGATAATAGCCAAAGTTGGAGCTGTGTGCGGTCATATACACTGCAGGGTGATTGAGACCAAGATGATGGATTGGAGCAAAAACCATGTTTAATGATGAAGTTGATGATGAGAAGTTAATTGCCTTTGTTGTTGTTGTTGTCGTTGTTGCATAGTGATGATCTGACGCACGTTTAGCTTTTCTTGCTGCTGTTCTTTCCTTCTTGTGAGCATTTTGGTGACCTCCTAAGGCTTGAGAACTGTAAAATTTTCTTGAACAGAATAAACAAGGAAATACTCTTGATGTTGAATCATCTACAATATTGGTTCCCGAAACTTTCTGATGATGATCGTCTTCCATGTCTGCAACAACTTTATAAGAAACATAAGGAGAGAGTGAATTAGTTTATGGAGTATGTACTTACAGTACTATATCGAACTTGAAAAAAAAAACAGAGAATAATCTTGGGTAATTTGTTAATAAAAAATACCCTGAAATGGAATAGAGCAAGTGCTCGGAGAGAATGGCAGCGGAGAGAATTGTAAAAAAAAGAACACAGAATGCACGTATATATATATATATAATGTAATGAGTCTTGAACAAGTGGTGATAAAAGGCAAGAGTAGTAGTAAAAGAGGATATATATATATATATATATAATGTAATGAGTTTTGAACAAGTGGTGATAAAAGGCAAGAGTAGTAGTAAAAGAGGGAGTTCAATTCAGAAGCTAATAAAGATTCTCAAAGAGTTGGAAAATGTGAAGTGAGTCAGTGTAACTAATAAATAAGAGAGTTGCTTGAAAGTTGAAACAAGGAGATGTATGGGCTTGGGAACAGAAGATAAGAGAGAGAGAGAGAGAGAGGAAATATTCTTCGGTATATACGACATTTTCTGTATGTGCCCAAGTAAGCAAATTGATTGGTTGAAAGAGATGTTTGAATTGGGAAATGGAATCACTCTTTCTTCTATGCCCATCTGACAAAAACATTACGTTTTTTCATGGGTATTTCGTTTAAATTTCCATGTTTTGTAGGAGATGAGAGTTAAGAGTTTAACTCTTTGTTTCTCGGTTGCTAAATATTTATTTACTTATTTATTTGTTTGGGGCTTGAATGAATCAGTAAGAGTCAGAATAAGTAAAGCTTGGATGATCACATACGTTATTAATCTTCAACGGCCAATGTAGAAGGATTGGGTGACTTTAAAGCTAAAGTCAGTGCGTCAGTGAGTCCCCCTCTTGAATCTTGATCATCATCAGAAACTATGAGACTGTATTCATGATGATCAGAGGGTGCATGGATGGCCGCAAATTATATATACATATACATTTATATCATGTTTATATGAGCTAGGGCACGAATTCAAAAGGGTTCATTTTACTTTTGTGATTCCTCTGTACATTTTCTTATAAATAGTTATGGGTGCCTGCATTCTCCACCGCCAATCCAAATGCAAGTTTTTACTTTTCACCATTAACAAAGAGACCAGTAACTGTCCATGGTCCATTTAAGCGTAATAATTTTTACATTCAATATAGTAGAATTTCACTTACATTTTTTAAGTTTGAAGTTTTATCACTTGAATATATATTATTCTTAATAATTGTTATTGTTTTTTTTTTTTTTTTTTTTCCTGAAGTTTGTAGTCTGTTAAACATCTTTAATAGAATTATGAAAAATTACTTGTATACTCTCAAAAATTTATCAATTATTAATTTTCAGATTAAGAGTTTTATTATTTAGATAATATTTTTCTTTTAATTTCATTTAAATTCCCTAAAATTCTGAAATCTGAAACATGTTTAGTTATTTTTCACTTAACACCCATCAATATATGCAAGAATAAGAATGTACTAGTAAAAAATTATTATATTTTGGTGTATTTTCAAACGTATAAAAAATTTAAAACAAAAATAAAAAATTATAAACATGAAAATATTATTTAATTTATATTCTTTTTTTTATTTTTTCTCGGAGTTTTGTCTTGATTTGTTCATTATGGAAATGATAGGTTAAGCATTTTGGCTGTTCCTCTCTTTAGGCCGTATAAAGTTTACATTTTCACATGGCAGCCTCCAAAGTCAATATGGATGGCCTTTGTAATTCAGTTCGACTGGCTTGATAGCGAGCTTTTACATTATCGGAGGACTAAATTATAATAATTTTAAAGTTACAAGAACTAAATAAGAAAAATATTTACTTAATAGGACTGAAATGCATAGTTATATATAAATTTTGAAAAATTTTCATGGCCTTGAAGAAGCTCCGGCTTGCGGGACTGTCTTCAAGAATGACTTATGGGCAGTTCATGGGTGGTTTCGGCATGCCTTTGGGGTCTTCAAACAACATACTTCATTAAAATAATGGCAACTATTCTAGCTCTCGAATTGCAGCCTGCTGTGGTTAGACAAACTTGTGGATTAAATGTGACTCTATTCTCGTGGTACAACTATTTTCCAATATTTTTTAATCATAATTTGTCTTCTCCTTAATTCCTCTGCAATCCATTAATCAATTATCTTCAATATGTTGATTTTACAAATTTTAAAATTTTGCATACTTTCAGAAAAAAATGTGACTTCTTCGAAATGATTTTAGGTATTGAGAGTATCTTCTTTCCTTGATCAATAATTTCTTGACTAAATATGCAAATCAATTCCCAAATTACAAATTTTATTCTTCTTGTTTTGTTCAAAAATTATGGATTTTCTTTAATTTATTGTATTTTAAAATTTTCTATCATGGCGTGATTTCCCCTTGCTTAACCATCTTTCTTATTTGTCTTTTGCTTTAATAAAATTTGCTCAGTAGTCAAGCTTATAAAATAAAATAACGTTGATGTAATCACTGACATTAGTATATTTTTAATATCTTGATATTATATATTAATCACTGATATTAGTATATGATTAATATCTTGATATTATATATCTTACATTCTTATCTCATATCTTTCTCATGACAAATAAAAATAGAAATACATATCCATTATGATATCAATGTGAAAAGAATTTAACTTTATATCCTCTTATTTTTACTAAAAGATTTTTAAAAGATAAAATATTTTTTAATAAAAAAGTAAAGATGATTTTACAAATATATATTCAATTTATACGAAATTGAAACACAATTTTTTATATAAAAATATCAAACAAACATAAATGGGTATTTATAAATTTTAATATAAAAAATAATAAGAAAGGGTAATAAAATTTTTGATAAAATTCAAAAATTTATAGATTTTAAATGTTAAATATGGATACCATTAGCTTTTATATAATATTTTTTTTTTCAATCCAACCTTATAATGATGGATTATTAGCGGCTAAATCCTTACTTTATAAGACAATAATAAGAAAGACATGAACTATTTATTTGTAACAAAAAAGTCCTAATATTAAATACTAATATTAAGGACCTATTTGTTGAAAGATGATTAATAGAATTAACGGTCAATTAGGGTTTAACATGCATTAAAGTTCATTTAGCGTTCCAATCATACAAAATCATCAAATTAACAATTGAACAAGCTAACTTTTAGTTTGAATTGATGAAGAATAACCTTAAAAAGACAAGATCTCCAAGTTTCAAACCATTGTCCTTGGATTCTTGCTTGGCCGAACGCTTCCACAGAGAGAGAGAGAGAGCTTGATTTCTTTTATTTTTGATAATTATGCACAATTATTAAAAAATTAGAAACTTACTCTTTTATATATTATTGCCTTATTTACTTAAATGCCATGACATTTTTGTTAAAGACAAATAAGTTTCAAAGTTTGTCTAACAAACTTTGTAATAATATAAAATAAAATTACTATTTTTTTTTATTAAAAACTTTAATGCCAAAATGATCCAAGACCTAGTCAAACAAATTTTGACCAAATCTCATTTTTATCTATAAATATTTATATAATGTTGTAACTTACTTTACATTACATTCGAATCAATTTATCAAGCTCTTGATTTCAATAAACCATTAAAATTATAAATTATTTACACTTTTCGTTCTAATGTTATCTCTGAAAGTGTTACCTCTCTTTCGGATAATATTTAATCTCTCAAAAAAAAAAGTATAAGATATTAGTTGTGATCTCTTGGGTTCACTGTAGTGTTAGTTTTAAGTTAAAAATAATTTCATCGAATCTATTTTGAGCTATTCGAATACTTAATAACTATAATTAATATTTTGTAATATACTATAGTCCTTAAATCACAATGAAAGAAATCTTCATCAAACTTTTTATGTCTGATTATATGACTGTATGAGTAATCTCTTTTTGTTTATATAATTTTAACGAAGTTAGGATTTATAAATGTCAAAATTCTAAAATCAGTTATTTACAAATAATCAGTCGATACGAGTTGAACTTGTCACTACGAACTCTTTCTATGAGTTTTAATGCTTTGACCAAAAATTTTGATTTCAACTGTTTACTAATATTTGACTGAGAACTTAAATCTAAATTGAGTCAACGATATTTTAAAATCCTATATATCTAGTCAATAAATCCCTTTTATCAATTATTTGTATCTTAATATAAATAACACATAACCAAATTGGTTTCTATATATAAGACACGATTAGTCTCGTATTTATACATCATATAAATTATGTACATCTCTACCGATTAACAATTATAATATCTCAGAGTTAAGGAGTAATTAACACATTAGCACAATCATATGATAAATTATTGATAACATACTTCCGTATGATTCATCGTAATTTTGGTTATATTTAAAAAATAATTTTTTGACTATTAATCTACACTAATATTCTAATAATATGACTATTACGTTACCCATATTAATATCATCTCATAATATTCATTAGAGACATTCAATATGCCTATTATATAATATCGATATCTGATCGATATTATTTTTATAGAAATTAATTTTGATAATTAAATTATCTAGACAATTCATACGTATATTCAATCAATAGTATGATAAGAATGAGAAAGCAGCATATACATAAAAATAAAAAAATTATTAATAAATATATACTATATATATTACAATAGTAATTCAATATAAAATGTCTAAAACTAATAATACGAATAATTTTAGGGCATATAATACTAATATTTGTAGCAAAAAATTAAAATATATTTTTACTTGTTATTGTACCTAATATTAGGATCCAATCTATATTTATCCCTTAATATTACTTTTTTTTAGCCCGACCTAAACCTAACAAAGTTTGTAATTGCACAACTTCCGCTAACTTAATATATTTATAATAAAAACTTTTAAGTTAGAATATTGATAGTGTGATATCCCGCTTACAGCCAGGATGCTACCGACAGGAGATAGGAGAAAACTCCCACCTCCATAAGCCTCTACCTATCTCTTAATGCAAATATGTGACCTGGAATGCGAATGTTCAGATGCAAATGTAATCTTATATGACTAATTAATAATAACAAGGGCTCTGCCCATTCTCATGTACAATCATAAATCAATTAAATGTATACAACATGTGTCCTCGCACATTTCAAACTATACATATGTTCAAAATAAAATATAATAAAAAGATATATTGGGCCCACTGACATAAAAACCAGGACCATATAATTGACTGCAACTGGGATATTCTCTGTCTTGTACGCTTTTTCTTTAATAAGCTAAAGCAGCACACTAATATGGTTGCTAACCTGCAAAACTGAAATTATTGTTAGGGAGTGAGCTATAAAGCTTAGTAAGTAATCACATGCCATATACAAACGCATACAACATCTATCTAAATAGCATATATAACACATTTATACATATACATATACATTTATATAAATACAAAAATTTCATCGAGATAAACTGTATCAGATTCTCACTCAAGTTTCAAACTTTCCTCATTACCTATTTTAGAATAGGTATAGGATGAGGTCTGTCAAAACAAATTATATTCGATACCTCTAATACAAAAACTCGTATATAACAAAATTAGTTTTAGAAACTTATTTAGTCTTAAAAACTAAAAGTAAAATATATATGAACTTAAGCTTATCAAGAGATAGAAACTGTAAGAGACATACTCATATTAGACAAATATTCATACTTTCACTGTACACTTGATCACAATACAAACTGAATAAATCATAAAATATATTTTTGAAGAAGTTCATCATATATATGTACATCACCAATTAAAGTAAAACAAATAAGCTACGCCTGAGAGTGTCTCAACCAGTCGTCAATGAAGCAAAACACACAAG